>CM042166.1:33149762-33177262 GCA_023376005.1 Doryteuthis pealeii | reverse complement strand
AGTCATCTCTGTATGTAAATTTCAGCCCATTAGGCCTCATCAGCAGACAGGACAGTGCTTTGTGCGTGAAGCCAGCTAGTGTAGTGGTTAGAATGTCCGACTGTCAGCCTGACAGGTAGGGTTCGAATCACGCACAAAGCACGGCACTTTCTATAGCTCTGCTTCTTATATATATATATATATATATATTGCCTTCTTCTTATATATAAGACGCTAAAATAATCTCCTTTGTCTAGCCCAAGTGAAAAGGGGATATACTCCCTCGCTGATTGGCTGATACCGACTTTAGGTCGCCCCGACGATATATATATGTTGCCTTCTTCTTATGTATATATATATATATATATATATATATATATATTTATATATATATATATATATATATTATTTATTAAATATAACTGTTTATACAGAGGTTTTAGGGAGCATTTACCTAAGGTTTCTGGCTATTGCCTTCTTCAGAACGCTTATTTCATGACTCTAATGTGTTGATTAGAGGCATGTATAAACAGTTTTATTTAATAAATACAGCTCTTACATTTGTAATTGAGTACTTTATTTTCATTTATTTCATCTCAAAAACATTACCAATATATATATATATATATATATATATATATATATATATATAGAGAGAGAGAGAGAGAGAGAGAGAGAGAGTGTTCAAAAAGCAACGAGAGTAAAGGTGTATTTACCAAGATAGAAATGAACAATGAATGAAACGTTAAATTTCTTCAGAATAATCGTCTTCGTATTCGTTAAAGTAACTTAAATACATACATACATACATATATGTATATATATAACTGCACTGATGAGAGGTGATACCCCGAAACACGTGTCTGTAGTTTACTATATATATATATATATATATATATATATATATATATATATATACATTGACATCCACATACAGTCGTATCTTGACACATCACGTCTCATCAGTGGATGAACATGCAGGACTGGTTTAGGCTGTGATCGAAAGTCAACATCTTTGTCTTCAGTCAGAGTTCTTACGTCCGACACATCTACATAAGACTCTGATAAAGACAATTTACTGATATTATTAGGAGAGTTACGCTATTCTAGCATAATTAGTGGCCACGAGAAAATTTCATCTCCAGAGAGCTCAATCCACCTGCTGCGGGCCACTTACAGGTTAATGAACTTGCTGGTTGGGACTTCCAGTGCCCACACTGTTTTGTTTGACCCACGGGAAAGGCGAGGAAGAGCTAGTTCGGACTTTCTCGATTCGGGTTGTGTCTGAAGATGACCAAATTCACCAATGTTTTCAATGGGTTAACAATCGCAATAACTATGAAATGCTTATTAATAATTGTATACAACAATACCTTTATTAATCATGCAGTGAACAAGATCATGTACAACAACAAAGGGTTTTCGATGTCGAAGTCGAAGTCGGAGTTTGTGAGTTGACTGGTGATATACAGCTAATTATTCTGGCTGAAATGGTCAAGTTCAGGACTTTGATCCAGTATTGGAACTTGACCACTTTACCGCGCTGATCCATTGACCAATAAAAAACAATATAGAATGCATTTAGGATCGTTGGTTATCGGCCAGAAATCAGTTGCCAACTGGACTAAAAGCCAGAAGGATTATGACTGGATTCTCGGCAACAGGTTCACTCTCGTTCTACGATATCCATGACAATCTCTCGCCGACCGTCCCTATCATTCATTGCTCCTGTGAGGTCCTCTGTGCAGCATCCAGTATCCGTGCAAAGTTGGTCTATGTATGTCTTTGCTGGATGGCCTACTCTGGCATGCCCATGTGATGGCTTCCACAGAAGAAGGATAGTTTCATAAAGCTATAAATATACAATATCTATAAGTGGTTTCTGAGGAGAAAGGTGAGCAATGTTTTTGAGTAAAGTCTCTTAGAAGATATTTCTTTTGTATGTGCATGCATAAGTGTTTCAAGGGAAGTGTGAAGTAATATAGAGATGCTGATGCTGTGCAAGATGATGGGGTCAGTGTGGTATGAGATGAAAGGTCAGTAGGATGTTGGTATGGTAGGAGATGAGATGTCGGTAGTGTGTTGGCATGGTATGAAGGGCGAGGTCTGTGGTGTTGTTAAATTAGACTAACTCATCCTGTAGTCTTGAACTCTTCTGCTCTGAATTGAAAAGGTATCTCTTTTTATCGTCACTGCTGAATCAAAGATTTCAAGGGTGTTATATAACAGGCACCTGAAGAAACTGAAGGCATTACACCTCAACTGCCTTCAACGCATACTGGGCGTAAAGTGGTGGCACAAAATCTCCCGCTCATAATTCAAAGCAGAGCCCACATTGACCCAGTTGTGACCATCCTATTACAACGCCAACTGCAATGGTTGGGTCACACCCTCAGCATGACTGTAGATAAACCCACCCGTAAAATACTTTATAGTGAACTGGGGACAGGGGGCCCCACAAAGCTGTTCAAAGACCATATTAAGACAACGCTGAAGAAATTCACTACTACACCTTCAAGCCTGGAAAATCCAACAGTGTTGGCAAGACGCGTACAACACAAGAGCTGTGTGGCTCTATATATAGATTAGCAGAGCTGCAGTGCGGTAACGTCTTCGTCGTCAGGAACCAACATATGCAGATGAGAATTTCCCTTGCAATGTGTGTGACCGCATTTGTTTGGTTTGTTTTGTTTTGTTTTACGGCATATCAACCTCAGTGGGTCATTTAATGCCGATAAAGTTTTGAAATAAATCAATTCTTAATGGATAATACAATTTTTTATAAATACATTATTCTATTTAACCCATAGATGGGACCCTAACAGGTACTACCACTCCGGGTCAGAGTGGACCAGGGAGCAATGGTGATGAATGGGTGCTCCACATTTCCCAAACCTCCAAAACTGGAACCTCACCATCAGATAGAGTTTAACGTCATTCCCAGGACAGGTAGACCTGCAGCCACTGCCTTCTAGCACCCATATGATAAAAAAGGGTTTGGGGCTTGCCATGAGGGCAATAGGGTTGAGAAAATCATATAGGTGCTAGGGCTTGACGTGACCAGCCGATTGATTGGAGGGGGCCTCTCCGACCGCCCGTCTAGCCCAAGATAGGGCCAAAGTGGAGTATTGCATGTCATGAACTGCTCATCCACCTGGGCTCCATCCTTAAGCATCACGGGTCGCCACCCACGGCTAACGGGTGGCCCCATTGGGGGAGTCTTACCACTCTGTAGAGCTGCAGTCGGTGCATTCTAATGCCCCACCGACAGGGCGGGACCGCATTTGTAAGTCCAGAATTGGACTAAATAGTCACGACTGGTGAAGACATGGAGTGACGTCATTGTTGTCTTCGACGGACTTCTAAAAGGAAGGATTTCAAGGAATAAAACAGACTTTCTACTACAGAGACTATACCCTTTTCTACCATTGGAATTACCAAAAATGACAACCGAAATCGTAATACCAGTATCGAACCTGTAACCTTCAGGTTCCAAGGAGGATGCTCTATCGACTGGAAATAATAGTGTCTAATTTCTAACTGGCTGCAACTGTCAACTCTCCTCGTTGCATGCACATGTCAGATAATGATATTAATTATAACGTTACATCCTTCCATACTATTTCATTTTCTTTGAAAAGCTGACTTTTACGGCTGTCGAAGAGGGCACGTCAGAAGGATCCAAGGGAGATTAATCAGATGATGACAATTACAAGAGGGTTAGAGAGAGGCTCCCTTGAAGATGAAAAGCAGTCAACTGAGCTGCTTAGCGAACTATGGATGTCATTATCATGAAACGCCTACGGGGGAATGACGACCCGAAGCTGCTGCTGCTGCTGCTCCGGCTTCTACAATTCGAGGTCGACCACCTAAAAAAGCAAAATTAAAAAAAGATCTAAGTCTACAAAGCTCTGTTCGCAGTTATTAGAATACGCTGATTAAAAGTCCCCGCCCCATTCGGTTAAACCCCTGCTTCGGAATCATATGCTTCCAGGTTCGATACCGGTCCCCGCTAACTCAGCTTATGCTAATCTGATCTGTTTGGTAAAATGGGGAGCTGGTAATCGGTGTGGAGCTCTATCTCACCATAAAAGGACAATGAAGAATAAAGAAGAAGAAGAGACAAAGGAAAAGCAACAAAGAGGAAGAGGCAACAAATAAAAAAGAAGAAACAAAGAAGCAACAAAGAAGAATAAGCCCAATAATAATAATAATAATAATAATAATAATGATTAGAAGAAGAAGAAGAAGAAGAAGAAGAAGAAGAAGAAGAAGAAGAAGAAGAAGAAGAAAAGAAAAATAATCTCCCTGACCTAGAGCTTGCAAGAAGTGCATAGACACTCTCGCTGCCGACAATAGGCAACACCACCAACCTTAATTACTTGAATATATATATATATATTATATATATATATATATATATATATATAGAGAGAGAGAGAGAGAGAGAGAGAGAGAAGAGAAATAGATAGATAGATAGAGAGAGAGAGAGAGAGAGAGAGAGAGAGAGAGAGAGAGGACAGAGTGGTAAAGGATTGATGATCAAATGCCAGAGAGTGTAGAATCAGAATTCATTCTTTGATCAGAGCGTAAATAAAATATACGGATGAAAACTAAATAAATAAAGTAAAAGACTCTACGTGTCGAAATCTATCAAAGAAGCCAATCGACGTGTAAATTTTTTCTGAATTTCGAGAATTTCAAGCACTATCAGGGGGTGTTTAAGGGCTCATGTCTCCTCCAATTCTTCGAGTTGAGTGCTTCCTTTGGCCTAAATGAAGTCTATGCCCCGAATTCTAGCAGAAAAGCCATTAAAATCTACACTTTAACCATTTTCGAACATTGGTGTTTTTCTTTTCAGTTTCCTCTCAGGGTCGTCACGAAAATCGAAAAAATCGACACCTGCAATTTTACCGAAATTGAAGATTTTCAGACATTATAAGGGGTATTTTATGTGTTCATTACGCTGCCAAAATGTTAAATAAAGCGTGAACATTGTCAAAACTGAATTCTACGTATCGAAATTTATAAAAAAAGACAATAAAATCGATTCCAAAAACATTCTTGAATTTCGAGAATTTCAAGCACTATCAGGGGGTGTTTGAGGGCTCATATCTCCACCAATTCTTCGAGTTGAGTGCTTTCTTTGGCCTAAATGAATTCTATGCCCCGAAATTTAGCAGATAAGCCACAGAAATCTACACTTTAACCATTTTTGAAAATTGGTTTTTTTTTCAGATTCCTCTCAGGAAATCGTAAAAATCGTAAAAATCGACACCTGCAATTTTCCCGAAATTGATGATTTTCAGACATTATAAGTGGTATTTTATGTGTTCATTACGCTGCCAAAATGTTAAATAAAGCGTGAACATTGTCAAAACTGAATTCTACGTATCGAAATTTATCAAAAAAGCCAATGAAATCGATTCCGAAAATATTCTTGAATTTCGAGAATTTCAAGCACTATCAGGGGGTGTTTAACGGCTCATATCTCCACCAATTCTTCGAGTTGAGTGCTTTCTTTGGCCTAAATGAATTCTATGCCTCGAAATTTAGCAGAAAAGCCACAAAAATCTACACTTTAACCATTTTTCGAAAATTGGTGTTTTTCTTCAGTTACTCTCCAGGGAGGGGTCCCAGTACAAACGAATCGATAAAAAATCGATCACATATTCAGTTGGAATGAGGGACAGCGCGCTTGCAATTTTAATAACAGCCGATTGAATGATTTCAGACATTATATAATATCAAGGGGTATTTTTTGTGTTTTCATTAACGGGCTGGCAAGAAGCGGGGCAGGGGGGCCCAAAATGTTTAAAGCAGAAACGCCGCGAACTAGATTGTCATAAACTGAATATCTATAAACCGTACAGTGGAAGGGAATATCGAAAATTTATTACTTCCAAAAAAAAGAACGAGATAAAATCGGATATTCACGCAAAAATATTCTTAAATTTTCGTGGAATTTCAAGAAAGCACGGTACTCAAGTCAGGGGGTGTAGTTAACGGCCGTCAATAACTATCTCATATAACTACAACTACAACAATAGACTAACACAATATCTCTCTTCGAGTTGAAGTGCCTTTCGTACACTTTGGGCGCTAAGCAACGCAATGAATTTTCCAATTCTTTCTAACTGGCATGCGAAAATTTTAGCAGAAAAAAACGACCAAGGCTTTGTAACCGACGCAGATCCACCCTAGCTGCGTCGGGCGGGATCCACATCCAGAGCTCGAGGTCGAGCAGACTCCGCAGCAACCCGGGCGAGGATTCCGAGAGAGGTCGACCCACAAATTACCATAAGCAGTAAGAAAGCGAGTCGATGCGATTGAGTATACGCCAAAAGAAAACATAAACAAGTATGTCTTCGATGCGCCACTACACTGACGGTCGATATTCCTTACGTTAAAATTCAATACAAAAAACAATCTGGCCGCACACGTTTAATAAACAAAAAAATCCAAGCATGATTCATTATAACCTAACCGCGCGACGATATCACACCGGGAAACAAGACAACCAGCTGGACAAAAGAAACTCATAGAGGAAGAAAAACAGCAGTCTCAGCTTTTTTTTTTATTTTTTTCTTTACTTTGTTTCTTTTTTTTTTTTTTTTTTTTTTTTCTTTTATTTTTTTTTTTTGTTTTTTTTTTTTTGGTTTTTTTTTTTTTTTTTTTTGTTTTTTTTTTTTTTTTTTTTCATTTTTTCTTTTTTGAAAAATAAGAATTGGGATTGTATTTTTGTTTTTTTATTTCTTTTTCTTTTGTTTTTGACTGTTTTTCTTTTTTTTTTTTTTTTTTTTTTTTTTTTTCTTTTTGTTTTTACTTGTTTTTTGTTTTTTTTTTTTTTTTTTTTTTTTTTTATTTTTTTCTTATTTAGTTTTTTTTTTTTAATTATTTTTTTTTTTTTTTTTTGTTTTTTGTTTTTTGGTCTTTTTTTTTTTTTCTTGATATTTTGTTTCTTTTTTTTTTTTTTTTTTTTTGTTTTTTTTTTTTTTTTTTTTTTTTCTCATTTCTTTCAGAGCGACTTTCCTCCCCCTACTCAACAATGCACACAGGAGACGAATCGCCGTAAAAGAATCCGTAAAAAAGAAAAAGATATGAACAAAAAAAGAGTGGAAAAAAAAAATACAGAGGAAAAATTCTATGCTGAGCTAGAGCCAGACAGTGCAAGGTGTGACATGTCAGAGTGTTACGAAACCTCCTTAAGTGAGACTACGGACTTCTCATTGAGGCATGGACCAGGCATATTTTCGTTTCCGACCCCGTTCCTGTTCACGACCATGGCTTAATGATGACCTCATGCGAGTGCAGTGAACGTACGGAGGCTCATGGTATGAGTCTGAATAAGGCTGACTCGTCGCTGTAGGAAGAAAAATTTGAATTGGGATTTTCACCTCCCCGGCCCCCCAGACACTGCATCGTACTTTACACCCTAAAAGGTGTCCCGTAGGGTCGTATATTACTGGTGGTATTATAAATAAAATGCGTGGTGAGCTGTCGGACTTACATGATCTCGGTCGATGACGTTAAATTACTCAGGATCGCCCAAGGCGTAAGCTTGCTAAAAGAGTTGAAACTGTGAAAAGCGCCTGGAAAGCAGCTTCCGAAGGTTGAAAAACGAATATGAGATGACAGTCTAATGACATGTTCAGATCCAATCGTCATCGGAATGAGACAACTATATCGGAGCACACAAATGACACAAGACCTAGGGCATATCTTGGGTGCAGGTGTCTTAAAGTCAATCGAAAATGATTATCCCTGACCTAACCCTACGCCCCGTACATACAACTTCTTATTTCCTACTACTCCAGAACTGCGTGTCGCAAAGTTATCTGCAGGAATTTTTTTAATATATACACTAAAAAAAAGAGAACAGAATATAACGTGCGATGCCCTCGCGACTGCGCTCAGTCGCACACACGAGCTAATCTGCAGAAGACATATCGAAGTCATCCAGGGGAGGGGTCGATTCGAACATAATTCTTCGAATTTTCGCGAATTGTATTCTCGACAAAACAATCCTACAAAACCGCATATACACATGATGCCTCACACTACTCGGGGGGGTGTTTTTTTATGTTAAGGGGCTCTATTAACTTCCTCCACCGACAATATCCAGCAGATCAAGCAATGATCTTCGAGTGGAGATGGCTGGTGTCACGTTATAGCTCTATTTCTTTGGCAGCTAAAATGAACTTTCGTATGCAGCTTTCTAAGTCTCGAAATATTAGCAGAAAGACCCACAAAAATCTACACTTTAACAAAACCATTTTTGAAAAAATTGGTTGCGTTTTTTCAGTTTCCTCTCAGGGAGGGGGTTTCTCCAACGAAAATCCGAAAAAAATCGACAACCTGCAATTTTTCCCGAAAATTGATGATTTTCAGACATTATATAGGGGTATTTTATGTGTTTCATATACGCTGGCCAAAATGTTAAATAACAGCGTGAACAATGTCAAAACTGAAATTCTAAACGTATCGAATTATATGCAAAAAAGACACAATAAAATTGATTCCACCATAAATATATCCTTAGAATTTTCGAGAATTTCAAGCACTATCAGGGGGTTGTTTAATGGTCCTCAATATCTCCACCAATTCCGTTCGAGCTTGAGTGCTTTCCTTTGGCCCTAATGAAATTCTATGCCTCGAAATTTAGACCAGAAAAAGCCACAAAAATACTACAACTTAACCATTTTTTGTTGAAAATTGGTGTTTTTTTTTCAGTTTCCCTACTCAGGGAGGGGTCGTGACGAAATCGAAAAGAATCGACACCATGCAATTTGTCACCGAAAAATTGAGTTGAATTTCAGTAAACAATTAATAAGTGGTATTTTATGTGTTCATTGGCTGCCAAAATGTTAAAGATAAGCGTGAACAGCTTGGTCATAAACTGAAATTCGTACGTATCCGGAAATTTATCAAGAAAAGACACATAAAATTTGATTTCCAGACAAAATATTCTTGAATTTCGAGAATTTCAAGCACTTATCAGGGGGTGTTTAAGGCGGCTCATATTTCTCCACCAATTCTTCGAGTCTGAGTGCTTCTCTTTGGCTAAATGAATTCTTATGCTCGAATTTAGAGAAAACACAAAACTACACTTTATATATAACCATTTTTGTGAAAATTGTCGTTTTTTTTTTCAGTTTCCTCTCAGGGAGGGGGTCGTGACGAAAATCGAAAAAATCCGACACCTGCAATGTATTTCCCTAAATTCATTGATTTTTCAGACATTAATAGGGGTTTTAATGTGTTCATATAGGCCTGCTAACAATGTTAAGATAAGCGTGAACATTGTCAAATACTTGAATTCTAAGTGTATCGAAATTTATCAAAAAACCGACATAAGACTAATCGCCGGATTAACGGAGGAAAATCATTCTTGAGGATTTCGAGATTTCAAAACAAATCAACTATCAGGTGGTGTTACAGGGCTCTAACTCTCCAACCAATTCTTCGATTGAGTGCTAATTCCTTTGGCCTAAAAAATGAATCGAAATGTCCGAAATGTAGACACGACAGAACAAGCCTCACAAAAAACTCTAACACTTTACAAACACAAAAAAAACAAGGAAAGACCACATTTTTTGAAAGAATCGTGGTGTTTTATTTCAAGATTGAAGAGAAACGAAGCTCGCGCAACATTTCCATACCTCAGGGAATGGAGGGATCGTGACGAACAATTCGAGCAAAAAAAATCGACAGAAACAACCAAACAATTGAGTAAAGTCGAGGTAGACAAAGAGGCGAAGAAATTGAGGACAGGGCAAGCACGCCGTGCTCGGGAGATGAGATGCAAGATAACGCAGTTACGACGTATAAGTCTGCAAATTTTCCCACAGAGAAATTGACTAGACTATATTGCTACAGACATATATAGAGGGGCAGTTTTAATGATGTTTAGGAGTCCGCGCGATACTGAGGCCTAGCCGCGGCCAACACAGGAGAGAAAAATCTAGTTAAAGGCGTTAAAAGCGTTGAACATATTCGTCAAAAACTGAAGTTCTATCTCACACGTATTCCGAAACCATCTTATATTCACAAGACCAATAAAAGGCCCAGATAAAGGATAGCGATTCTAAAGAAAATATTCTTGAATTTCGAGAATTTTCAAGCCTACGACTCAGCAGCCGATACCAGCGGTCGTTTAAAGGGAGCACTCATCCACCATCACTCAACACGAACCAGTTACTTCGGACAGTGTGAGGGTTAGTCGAGCGCTCTTTCATTGTTTGGCCTATCAGACATGAAATTCTAGCTTGAACTCAGCGAGACACCCACTAGCACATCGGACGAAACCCGTCCCGAAATATTCATCACAACACGAAAAAGCTCAGCTAAAAACTAAAAGAGGTATTATGTGAGAATCATAGCTCCGACAGAACGTGATCAGGATATGTCAAAAGATACGAGGCCTAGCTAAACTTATCACAGACAGCAGTGTTTTCTGTTTTTTTGCTAAAGAGAATTGGTCGTTTTTATTTTATTGGTTTTTTTTTTATTAGTTTTTATATTTTTATATTTCTTTCTTTTTTATATTATGTTTGTTTTTTTTGATGTTTTCAGTGTACGCGTCGTTATGATTGTTTTCTGCTCAGGAGAGTACGGAGGGAAGGAACGCGGCCGGCGCGGAGCGGGGGTGTTCGATGCTGAGTCACAGGAGTATCCACGAAAGAGAACGGCGAGCCAGAAGAGAATGCATGAATTCGTGATCCGCTTCACACCTAGAGAAACGGAATGAAAAAATCGCGGAGTGAAGATGCGAAGCAACGGGACTCTAACTTGAAGCGCCAAGAACCTGGCATCAATTTTGCTACAGATGAATTGACTAGACATTTCAGAGCATTGCATACGGAGGCGGTATTGATGGTTTATAAGGTGTGTTCATATACACGCTGCCAAAAAAATGATTAAACATAAAGCGGTAACCAATTGTCAAATAACTGAAATTCTATGCGCAGTAATGATATCGAAATATATGTGAATATAACGAAAGAAAAGAAGCCGAATCGTAATCTCGATTCCAAGGAAATATTCAACTTCGAATTCTCGAGAATGTTCAGGAGAAGAGAGCACCAATATCAGGGGTGGTTTAAAGGGCTCGATAGTCAATCACACGCAGCACAATTCTTGAAGGGTCGGAGTTGAGTGCGTGTTCTCTTTGGCTGAAAAGTGAACTTCTAATAGTTTGCCTCTAAATGTGAACCTCGAAATGTTAATGCGAAGGGCAACCAGAGAAAGAAGGTCGAGCAACGAAATACGCCAGTCACACGAAAATGGGCGCATAAGAAACAGACATACTTGATGGAAAGACCATTTTTTTTGAAATAATTAAAGATTGTTGTTTTTTTTTTTTTTTTTTGTCATTTTCATCAGTTTCCTCACTACTCCCCTCAATCAGACGCGAGGGGGTCGTGACCGAAATATGACGAAAGATACTGCGCGCGAGAGAAACAAAAAATTTTTATTTCGAAAACTCTGCACCAAATTTTCACCCAGAAAATTGAGCGACTTTTCCGACATTATATATAGGGGGTATTTTTATGTGTTAACTTAGGCTGCAAAATGTTAAATAAAGCGTGGATCATACATTTGTCAAAACCTGAAGCATTCTCCGTATCGTAAATTTATTCAAAAAAGACAATAAAAATTAATATGATTCCATTCAGACAAAAATATTCTTTGATTTCGAAGGACATTTTTCCAGAGATGCAACTAAAGTATGACTTATCAGGGGGGTGGTTTAAAGGGTCAATATCTTTCTATCTACCAGCCCAATATCTTCGAGTTGAGTGCTTCTTTGGGCCCTTAAAATGAATTCTTCTATGGAAGAGCCGAGACCGTCGGAAACTTTAGCAGAATCAGCCACAAATCAACTAAACACTTCTAAAACCGAAACAGACTCGTTAGCGAACATTATTTGTAATATGGTGTTTTTTTCAGTTATCACCGTCATTCGGAAAAGGAGGGGGTCGTGACAGCAAACGCATCCGAAAAAATGCGGGGACAAATGAGGAAAATCGACCATTTAGACAACCAGAAACATATCAACTCCTGCACCTTTGTTCAACCGAAAATTTGATGAATTTCACGAACAGCATACATTATAATGTATTGGAGGTGTGGTCTGATATTTGCTTTTCCGGCGGTCTTTAGGTTTAGTGTGGTTCAATCATGATAGGCTCCAAAAAAATGTTGAGTAGCGTGAATCCATGTCAAAAAACAACTCGAATTCTAACGATATATCGAAATTTATCAAAAAAGACAATAAACATTGATTTCCATATTCCCAAAAATATTCTTGAATTTCGAGAATTTCAAGCACGGTTATCAGAGGGGTGTTTAAGGGGCTGATCATATCTCCTACTCAATTTCTTCGAGTTTGAGTGCTTCTTCTTTGGAGCCTAAACGATGAATTCTATGCTCGAAAATTAGCAGACGGGCCACAAAATCCTACACTTTAAAAAAACATTTTTGAAAATTGGGTGCTTTTTTTTTTTCAGTTTTCTCAGGGAGGGGGTCGTCACGAAAATGGAAAAAATCGACAACCTGCAAATTTTCACGAAATTGTCTGATTTTTCAGATCATTATAAGGGGGTATTTTATGTGTTCATTAGGCTTGCAAAATTTAATAAAGCGTGAACCATATGTCAACTGAATTCTACGTATCGAAATTTTAATCAAAAAAGACAATAAAATCGACTTCCAAAATATTCTTGAATTTCGAGAACTTTCAGCAGCTATCAGGGGGTGTTTAAACGGCTCATATCTCCCGACCAATTCTTACGAGCTTGAGTGCTGTTCTTTGCCTAAAGAATATCTATGCCTCGAAATTTTAGCAGAAAAGGCCACAAAAAATCTACAACTTTTAAGCATTTTTGAAAATCGGTCGTTTGTTTCAGATTTCCCTCTCAGGGAGGGGGCTCGTGGACCGAAACGAAAAAAACCGAAACGCTAGCAATTTTCCACGAAATTGATTGAAATTTTCAGACAGTTAATAATCCTAGGGGTATTTATGTGTTCATTACGATGCTGCCAAAATTTAAAATAAAGACGTGAACATCTATGTCAAGAACTTGAATTCTATCTACTACTATCGAAATTCAATCAAAAAAGAACATAAATCGATCCATAAAATATTCTTGGAATTTCCGAGAATTTCAAGCACTTATCAGGGCTGTGTTTAACGGGCTCGATGATCTCCACCCAATTCTCGAGATGGTGCCTCTTTTCTTTGGCCTAAAATGAATTCTATGCAATCGAAATTTAGCAGAAAAAAGCCAACAAAAATACTACACTTTAAAAAACCATTTTTTTTGAAAATTGGTGTTTTTTTCAGTTTCCTCTCAGGGAGGGGGTCGTGACGAAAATCGAAAAAATCGAAACCTGCAATTTCACGATTGATAGATTTTCAGACATATAATACAAGGGGTATTTTATGTGTTTCTTAGGCGCTTGACCAAATGTTAAATAAAGCGTCGAACCAAATTGCCAAAACTGAATTTCATACTATGAAATTCATCAAAAAAAAGGACAATAAAATCTGATTCCAAAAAAAGTATCTTAATTTCGGAGAATTTCAAAGCACTATCAGGGTGTGTTTAACCGGCTCATATATCCACCAATTCTTCCGAGATGAGCTGCTTTCTCCTCCTCTCTATTTTAGGCCTAAAATAGAATTCTATATGCCCTCGAAATTTAGGCAGCAATAAGCGTACAAAAATCTACAAAACTTTAAAAAACCATTTTGAAAATTGGTGTTTTTTTTCAGTTTCTCTCAGGGTAGGGAGGCGCGGTGGCGCTGAGGAGGGGGAAGAGCATCGATGGACAAGGAGCAGATGCGAGGAGGCGGTCGTGACGAAAATCGAAAAATCGACACCTAAGCAAATTTTCCCCCCCCCGAAATTGATGATTTTCAACATTATACGGCGCAGGACCAGATCGCTGAGAAAGAGTATTCCGCCGAGTAGGGAGGTAGGAGATAGTTAATGTCGTTAATTTACGGCTGGTGGGCAGTAGGCAGGTGCCATCACGGGAAATGTTAAATGGACAGCGTAGAAACATTTGTCAGATAGTACGCTAGAAGGAATTGCTACAGCGTAAGTAATGGAAATTTAGTCAAAAAAGCGCAATAAAGATCAATTCCAAAAATATTTCTTGAATATTCGAAGAATTTCACAAGCATCATCAGGCGGGTGTTTTAAGGGGCTCATGATCTCCACCAGTTCTTCGAGTTGAGTGCTTTCTTGCCTAAATGAATTCTATGCACTCGAACTTTAGCAGAAAAGGGCACAAAAATCTACACTTTAAAAAAAAACCATTTTTGAAATTGCTGATTTTTTTTTTTTTCCAGTCTCCTCTCCTCTCAGTGGAGGGGGCTCGTCACAGAACATCACGAAAAATCGACAAACCTGCAATTTTTCCCCCCGGAAATTGTTGATTTTCAGACATATAAAGGGTATTTTTAATGTGTTCATCTAGCTGCAAATGTTAAATAAAGCGTGAACATTGTCAAAAACTGAATTCTAACTAAACGTGTATCGAAATTTATCACAAAAATGACAAAAAATCGATTCCAAAAAATATTCTTGAGAATTTCAGAGAATTTCAAGCACACTATAGGGGGTGGTTTAAGGGCTCATATCTCCACCATTCTTCGAGTTGAGTGCTTTTCTTTGGCCTAAAAATGAATTCTAAATGCCTCGAAACTTTAGCAGAAAAGGCCACAAATAAATATCTACACTTTAAAAAAACAAATAACACATTTTTTTGAGAAAAATTGGTGTTTTTTTTAAGTTTTCTTTCAGGGAGGGTCGTGAACCGAAATCTGAAAAAATCGACACCACTATGCAATTTTCAAATTTTTTCCCCACGAAATTGATGATTTTCAGACATTATAAGGGGGCATTTTTATGTGGTTCATTACGCTCGCAAAAATGTAAATAAAGCGTGAAACGGTATTGGTCAAAAGCTGAATTCTAACGTATGGAGCNAACGAGATGAGTGCTTTCTTTGGCCTAAATGAATTCTATGCCTCGAAATTTAGCAGAAAACCACAAAAATCTACACTTAACCATTTTTGAAAATTGGTGTTTTTTCAGTTTCCTCTCAGGGAGGGGGTCGTCACGAAAATCGAAAATCGACACCTGCAATTTTCCCGAAATTGATGATTTTCAGACATTATAAGGGGTATTTTATGTGTTCATTACGCTGCCAAATGTTAAATAAAGCGTAAACATTGTCAAAACTGAATTCTACGTATCGAAATTTTTCAAAAAAGCCAATAAAATCGATTCCAAAAATATTCTTGAATTTCGAGAATTTCAAGCACTATCAGGGGGTGTTTAAGGGCTCATATCTCCACCAATTCTTCGAGTTGGTGCTTTCTTTGGCCTAAATGAATTCTATGCCTCGAAATTTAGCAGAAACCACAAAAATCTACACTTAACCATTTTTGAAAATTGGTGTTTTTTTCAGTTTCCTCTCAGGGAGGGGGTCGTACGAAAATCGAAAAATCGACACCTGCAATTTTCACGAAATTGATGATTTTCAGACATTATAAGGGGTATTTTATGTGTTCATTACGCTGCCAATGTTAATAAAAGCGTAAACATTGTCAAAACTGAATTCTACGTATCGAAATTTTTCAAAAAAGCCAATAAAATCGATTCCAAAAATATTCTTGAATTTCGAGAATTTCAAGCACTATCAGGGGGTGTTTAAGGGCTCTATCTCCACCAATTCTTCGAGTTGAGTGCTTTCTTTGGCCTAAATGAATTCTATGCCTCGAAATTTAGCAGAAAAGCCACAAAAATCTACACTTTAACCATTTTTGAAAATTGTGTTTTTTTCAGTTTCCTCTCAGGGGGGGGGGTCGTACGAAAATCGAAAAAATCGACACCTCAATTTTCCCGAAATTGATGATTTTCAGACATTATAAGGGGTATTTTATGTTTCATTACGCTGCCAAAATGTTAAATAAGCGTGAACATTGTAAAACTGAATTCTACGTATCGAAATTTATAAAAAAGCCAATAAAATCGATTCAAAAAATATTCTTGAATTTCGGAATTTCAAGCACTATCAGGGGGTGTTTAGGCTCATTCTCCACCAATTCTTCGAGTTGAGTGCTTTCTTTGGCCTAAATGAATTCTATGCTCGAAATTTAGCAGAAAAGCCACAAAAATCTACATTTTAACCATTTTTGAAAATTGGTGTTTTTTAAGTTTCCTCTCAGGGAGGGGGTCGTACGAAAATCGAAAAAATCGACACCTGCATTTTCACGAAATTGATGATTTTCAGACATTATAAGGGGTATTTTATGTGTTCATTACGCTGCAAATGTTAAATAAAGCGTAAACATTGTCAAAACTGAATTCTACGTATCGAAATTTATCAAAAAAGCCAATAAATCGATTCCAAAAATATTCTTGAATTTCGAGAATTTCAAGCACTATCAGGGGTGTTTAAGGCTCATTTCTCCACCAATTCTCGAGTTGAGTGCTTTCTTTGGCCTAAATGAATTCTATGCCTCGAAATTTAGCAGAAAAGCCACAAAAATCTACACTTTAACCATTTTTGAAAATTGTGTTTTTTTCAGTTTCCTCTCAGGGAGGGGTCGTACGAAAATCGAAAAAATCGACACCTGCAATTTTCACGAAATTGATGATTTTCAGACATTATAAGGGGTATTTTATGTGTTCATTACGCTGCCAAATGTTAAATAAAGCGTAAACATTGTCAAAACTGAATTCTACGTATCGAATTTTTCAAAAAAGCCAATAAAATCATTCCAAAAATTCTTGAATTTCGAGAATTTCAAGCACTATCAGGGGGTGTTTAAGGCTCATATCTCACCAATTCTTCGAGTTGAGTGCTTTCTTTGGCCTAAATGAATTCTATGCCTCGAATTTAGCAGAAAACCACAAAAATCTACACTTAACCATTTTTGAAAATTGGTGTTTTTTTCAGTTTCCTCTCAGGGGGGGGTCGTGACGAAATCGAAAAAATCGACACCTGCAATTTTCCGAAATTGATGATTTTCAGACATTATAAGGGGTATTTTATGTGTTCATTACGCTGCCAAAATGTTAAATAAAGCGTGAACATTGTCAAACTGAATTCTACGTATCGAAATTTATCAAAAAAGACAATAAAATCGATCTCAAAAAATATTCTTGAATTTCGGAATTTCAAGCACTATCAGGGGGTGTTTAAGGCTCATTCTCCACCAATTCTTCGAGTTGAGTGCTTTCTTTGGCCTAAATGAATTCTATGCCTCGAAATTTAGCAGAAAAGCACAAAAATCTACACTTTAACCATTTTTGAAAATGGGTGTTTTTTCAGTTTCCTCTCAGGGAGGGGGTCGTACGAAAATCGAAAAAATCGACACCTGCAATTTTCCCGAAATGATGATTTTCAACATTATAAGGGGTATTTTATGTGTTCATTACGCTGCCATGTTAAATAAAGCGTGAACATTGTCAAAACTGAATTCTACGTATCGAAATTTATCAAAAAAGCCAATAAAATGCATTCCAAAAATATTCTGAATTTCGAGAATTTCAAGCACTATCAGGGGGTTTTAAGGCTCATATCTCCCCAATTCTTCGAGTTGAGTGCTTTCTTTGGCCTAAATGAATTCTATGCTCGAAATTTAGCAGAAAAGCCACAAAATCTACATTTTAACCATTTTTAAAAGAGGAGAATTGGTTTTTTCAGTTTCCTCTCAGGGAGGGGGTCGTGACGAAAATCGAAAAAATCGACACCTGCAATTTTCACGAAATTGATGATTTTCAGACATTATAAGGGGTATTTTATGTGTTCATTACGCTGCCAAAATGTTAAATAAAGCGTGAACATTGTCAAAACTGAATTCTACGTATCGAAATTTATCAAAAAAATAAAATCGATTCCAAAAAATATTCTTGAATTTCGAGAATTTCAAGCACTATCAGGGGTGTTTAAGGGCTCATATCTCCACCAATTCTTCGAGTTGAGTGCTTTCTTTGGCCTAAATGAATTCTATGCCTTGAAATTTAGCAGAAAAGCCACAAAAATCTACACTTTAACCATTTTTGAAAATTGGTGTTTTTTTCAGTTTCCTCTCAGGGAGGGGTCGTGACGAAAATCGAAAGAATCGACACCTGCAATTTTCCCGAAATTGATGATTTTCAGACATTATAAGGGGTATTTTATGTGTTCATTACGCTGCCAAAGTGTTAAATAAAGCGTAAACATTGTCAAAACTGAATTCTACGTATCGAAATTTTTCAAAAAAGCCAATAAAATCAATTCCAAAAATATTCTTGAATTTCGAGAATTTCAAGCACTATCAGGGGGTGTTTAAGGGCTCATATCTCCACCAATTCTTCGAGTTGAGTGCTTTCTTTGGCCTAAATGAATTCTATGCCTCGAAATTTAGCAGAAAAGCCACAAAAATCTACACTTTAACCATTTTTGAAAATTGGTGTTTTTTTCAGTTTCCTCTCAGGGAGGGGGTCGTCACGAAAATCGAAAAAATCGACACCTGCAATTTTCACGAAATTGATGATTTTCACATTATAAGGGGTATTTTATGTGTTCATTACGCTGCCAAAATGTTAAATAAAGCGTGAACATTGTCAAAACTGAATTCTACGTATCGAAATTTATCAAAAAAGACAATAAAATCGATTCCAAAAATATTCTTGAATTTCGAGAATTTCAAGCACTATCAGGGGTGTTTAAGGGCTCATATCTCCTCCAATTCTTCGAGTTGAGTGCTTTCTTTGGCCTAAATGAATTCTATGCCTCGAAATTTAGCAGAAAAGCCACAAAAATCTACACTTTAACCATTTTTGAAAATTGGTGTTTTTTTCAGTTTCCTCTCAGGGAGGGGGTCGTCACGAAAATCGAAAAAATCGACACCTGCAATTTTCACGAAATTGATGATTTTCAGACATTATAAGGGGTATTTTATGTGTTCATTACGCTGCCAAAATGTTAAATAAAGCGTGAACATTGTCAAAACTGAATTCTACGTATCGAAATTTATCAAAAAAGACAATAAAATCGATTCCAAAAATATTCTTGAATTTCGAGAATTTCAAGCACTATCAGGGGGTGTTTAAGGGCTCATATCTCCACCAATTCTTCGAGTTGAGTGCTTTCTTTGGCCTAAATGAATTCTATGCCTCGAAATTTAGCAGAAAAGCCACAAAAATCTACACTTTAACCATTTTTGAAAATTGGTGTTTTTTTCAGTTTCCTCTCAGGGAGGGGGTCGTGACGAAAATCGAAAAAATCGACACCTGCAATTTTCCCGAAATTGATGATTTTCACACATTATAAGGGGTATTTTATGTGTTCATTACGCTGCCCAAATGTTAAATAAAGCGTGAACATTGTCAAAACTGAATTCTACGTATCGAAATTTATCAAAAAACCAATAAAATCGATTCCAAAAATATTCTTGAATTTCGAGAATTTCAAGCACTATCAGGGGGTGTTTAAGGGCTCATATCTCCACCAATTCTTCGAGTTGAGTGCTTTCTTTGGCCTAAATGAATTCTATGCCTCGAAATTTAGCAGAAAAGCCACAAAAATCTACACTTTAACCATTTTTGAAAATTGGTGTTTTTTTCAGTTTCCTCTCAGGGAGGGGGTCGTGACGAAAATCGAAAAAATCGACACCTGCAATTTTCACGAAATTGATGATTTTCAGACATTATAAGGGGTATTTTATGTGTTCATTACGCTGCCAAAATGTTAAATAAAGCGTGAACATTGTCAAAACTGAATTCTACGTATCGAAATTTATCAAAAAAGACAATAAAATCGATTCCAAAAATATTCTTGAATTTCGAGAATTTCAAGCACTATCAGGGGTGTTTAAGGGCTCATATCTCCTCCAATTCTTCGAGTTGAGTGCTTTCTTTGGCCTAAATGAATTCTATGCCTCGAAATTTAGCAGAAAAGCCACAAAAATCTACACTTTAACCATTTTTGAAAATTGGTGTTTTTTTCAGTTTCCTCTCAGGGAGGGGGTCGTCACGAAAATCGAAAAAATCGACACCTGCAATTTTCACGAAATTGATGATTTTCAGACATTATAAGGGGTATTTTATGTGTTCATTACGCTGCCAAAATGTTAAATAAAGCGTGAACATTGTCAAAACTGAATTCTACGTATCGAAATTTATCAAAAAAGACAATAAAATCGATTCCAAAAATATTCTTGAATTTCGAGAATTTCAAGCACTATCAGGGGGTGTTTAAGGGCTCATATCTCCACCAATTCTTCGAGTTGAGTGCTTTCTTTGGCCTAAATGAATTCTATGCCTCGAAATTTAGCAGAAAAGCCACAAAAATCTACACTTTAACCATTTTTGAAAATTGGTGTTTTTTTCAGTTTCCTCTCAGGGAGGGGGTCGTCACGAAAATCGAAAAAATCGACACCTGCAATTTTCACGAAATTGATGATTTTCAGACATTATAAGGGGTATTTTATGTGTTCATTACGCTGCCAAAATGTTAAATAAAGCGTGAACATTGTCAAAACTGAATTCTACGTATCGAAATTTATCAAAAAACAATAAAATCGATTCCAAAAATATTCTTGAATTTCGAGAATTTCAAGCACTATCAGGGGGTGTTTAA
Organism: Doryteuthis pealeii; assembly: GCA_023376005.1. Lineage (NCBI taxonomy): Eukaryota > Metazoa > Mollusca > Cephalopoda > Myopsida > Loliginidae > Doryteuthis > Doryteuthis pealeii. Next base: position 33,156,634 of record CM042166.1, on the reverse strand, counting down.
GGGCTCATATCTCCACCAATTCTTCGAGTTGAGTGCTTTCTTTGGCCTAAATGAATTCTATGCCTCGAAATTTAGCAGAAAAGCCACAAAAATCTACACTTTAACCATTTTTGAAAATTGGTGTTTTTTTCAGTTTCCTCTCAGGGAGGGGGTCGTCACGAAAATCGAAAAAATCGACACCTGCAATTTTCACGAAATTGATGATTTTCAGACATTATAAGGGGTATTTTATGTGTTCATTACGCTGCCAAAATGTTAAATAAAGCGTGAACATTGTCAAAACTGAATTCTACGTATCGAAATTTATCAAAAAAGACAATAAAATCGATTCCAAAAATATTCTTGAATTTCGAGAATTTCAAGCACTATCAGGGGGTGTTTAAGGGCTCATATCTCCTCCAATTCTTCGAGTTGAGTGCTTTCTTTGGCCTAAATGAATTCTATGCCTCGAAATTTAGCAGAAAAGCCACAAAAATCTACACTTTAACCATTTTTGAAAATTGGTGTTTTTTTCAGTTTCCTCTCAGGGAGGGGGTCGTCACGAAAATCGAAAAAATCGACACCTGCAATTTTCACGAAATTGATGATTTTCAGACATTATAAGGGGTATTTTATGTGTTCATTACGCTGCCAAAATGTTAAATAAAGCGTGAACATTGTCAAAACTGAATTCTACGTATCGAAATTTATCAAAAAAGACAATAAAATCGATTCCAAAAATATTCTTGAATTTCGAGAATTTCAAGCACTATCAGGGGGTGTTTAAGGGCTCATATCTCCCAATTCTTCGAGTTGAGTGCTTTCTTTGGCCTAAATGAATTCTATGCCTCGAAATTTAGCAGAAAAGCCACAAAAATCTACACTTTAACCATTTTTGAAAATTGGTGTTTTTTTCAGTTTCCTCTCAGGGAGGGGGTCGTCACGAAAATCGAAAAAATCGACACCTGCAATTTTCACGAAATTGATGATTTTCAGACATTATAAGGGGTATTTTATGTGTTCATTACGCTGCCAAAATGTTAAATAAAGCGTGAACATTGTCAAAACTGAATTCTACGTATCGAAATTTATCAAAAAAGACAATAAAATCGATTCCAAAAATATTCTTGAATTTCGAGAATTTCAAGCACTATCAGGGGGTGTTTAAGGGCTCATATCTCCACCAATTCTTCGAGTTGAGTGCTTTCTTTGGCCTAAATGAATTCTATGCCTCGAAATTTAGCAGAAAAGCCACAAAAATCTACACTTTAACCATTTTTGAAAATTGGTGTTTTTTTTCAGTTTCCTCTCAGGGAGGGGGTCGTCACGAAAATCGAAAAAATCGACACCTGCAATTTTCACGAAATTGATGATTTTCAGACATTATAAGGGGTATTTTATGTGTTCATTACGCTGCCAAAATGTTAAATAAAGCGTGAACATTGTCAAAACTGAATTCTACGTATCGAAATTTATCAAAAAAGCAATAAAATCGATTCCAAAAAATTTTTTGAATTTCGAGAATTTCAAGCACTATCAGGGGTGTTTAAGGGCTCATATCTCCTCCAATTCTTCGAGTTGAGTGCTTTCTTTGGCCTAAATGAATTCTATGCCTCGAAATTTAGCAGAAAAGCCACAAAATCTACACTTTAACCATTTTTGAAAATTGGTGTTTTTTTCAGTTTCCTCTCAGGGAGGGGGTCGTCACGAAAATCGAAAAAATCGACACCTGCAATTTTCCCGAAATTGATGATTTTCATTATAAGGGGTATTTTATGTGTTCATTACGCTGCCAAAATGTTAAATAAAGCGTGAACATTGTCAAAACTGAATTCTACGTATGGAAATCTATCAAAAAAGCCAATAAAATCGACTCGACAAATTTTTCTGAATTTCGAGAATTTCAAGCACTATCAGGGGTGTTTTAAGGGCTCATATCTCCTCCAATTCTTCGCAAATCTACACTTTAACCATTTTAGAAAATTGGGTTTTTTTTTCAATTCACCATGTTATGAGAAATGATAAATAATTAATTATATCCCGTAAAAGACGTTAGGATAACTTGGCAAACACATAAGCACAACACACAGAGAGAGAGAGAGAGATAGAGAGAGAGAGAGAGAGAGAAGAGAGAGAGAGAGAGAGAGAGAGAGAGATATGGTGAGAGAGACGATATTGTATGATAAAGTGTAGAGATTTAAATTTTTAAATAGATTTCTTACGCGCCCGAAAGAAAGAGAGACAGAGACAGAAAGACAGAGAGAGACTGAAAGAAAGAAAACACACACACACACACACACACACACACACACACATATATTATATATATATGTATATTATATATATATATATATATATAGAGAGAGAGAGAGAGAGAGAGACTTAGAGAGAGAGAGAGAGACTTAGAGAGAGTGAGAAAGAAATAGAGAGAGAGAGAGAGAGAGAGAGAGAGAGAGAGAGAGAACATTGTATGATAAAGAGTAGAGACTTGTAAATATTTCTTAAGAGATGGTTGAACGATACATAGAAAGCCGAGCGCATGAAAAAAGAGAAACGCCGAGAGAGAGAGAGAGGGACAGACAGACAGACAGACGGAGACAGAGACAGAGACAGAGACAGAGATACAGAGATACAGAGATACAGATACAGAGACAGAAAGAAAGAAAGAAAGAAAGACAGAAAGAACGAAAGAAAGAAAACGAAATAGAGAATGAATGAATAAATGAATGAGAGACAGCGAGAGAAAGAGTGCGAGCGAGATAGATAGATAGATAGATAGATAGATAGATAGATAGATAGATAGATAAATTGAGATAGAGACAGGCATACAGGCAGACAGAGACAGAAAGAAAGAAAGATAGAAAGAAAGAAAGAAAGAATGACAGACAGACAGACAGACAGAGAAAGAATGAATGAGAGAGAGAGAGAGAGAGAGAGAGAGAGAGTGAGAATGAGAGAGTGAAAGAGATAGGTTGAGTGAGAGAGAGAGAGAGAGAGAGAAAGAGAGACAGAGACAACATGAATCAAGGCTAAAAAGAAGCAACGTTCATGGCGTGGGATGCCTTGTCTTTGATCTGATTGGAAATGCGAGTCGAAACATTCTTCTCAGATTGGGCAGGTTTGGCCTGGTCGAGTTGAAAACATGAAACTAGATATTTCGAGGCACATGACTAACAAAAGAACGAGCAAAAAAAACAAAAGATAAAACGTAACAAAAATAGTCTACACTCGGGTAAGATATGTCAAGAGAGGGAAATAACCATTTACTCAAAGAAATAAACATCCGTTTTCTGCATTTTCTGTCTGTCAGTCTCTCAGTCTGTCTATCTATATATCTATTGATTTCCCAAATGTTTTCTTTCATCTTAGAAAAACTGACCGAGCATCCAAAACGCGAATATTTGTAACTTTTGATGTTTACTAAAATAAAAAATAAAAAATAAATGTACGTGTCTGTTGGTCTCCTTTTCTCTTGGTTGATTGTAAATTTGCGATCTCCCCTCAGAAAGTGCACTGGGCATGCTATATATATATATATATATATATATATATATATATATATATATATTATGTGTGTGTGTGTGTGTGTATGTATATATATATATATATATATATTATATATATAGGTTAGCTTGGCTTTCTTATGTATGACGTTAAGTAGCAAGGATTCGGCTTGTGCAGGTGTATTTTCAAGAAGAGCCAGATCATCTGGGTAGTCCACATCCATACTGTTGATTGTTACTTTGAGACCTCACAAGAGAAAATCCACTGACCATTTCATATAATATATATATATATATATATATATATATATATATATATATAGAGAGAGAGAGAGAGAGAGAGAGAGAGAGAGAGTCAGACCAGGTCAAGACAGGTCTTCTTTCTTACTTGCTACAACCGTATTTCCCCCGAAAATAAGACCGGGCTTATATCAATTTTGACTCTGAAATATATATTTTCGGGGGATGACACTTTCTTCATATATCGAAAAACCTACATTACGATTTAGAAAATTACGAATTTTCTAAGTAAACAAAAATTACTAAAAATGATCTACAGTTATTTACCATTCACATTTATTCTTTTATTCAAAATCTATTCTTTTATTCAAAAATTTTATTCAATTTATTTAATTTTATTCAAAAATTTTATTCAAAAATGATCTACAGTTATTTACCATTCACATTTATTCTTTTATTCAAAATTTATTCTTTTATTCAAAATCTCATTGACGACAATTCATTAAAAAATAATCATATAATCATCCTCTGGAATGCTATGGCTCTGAAAATCACTGCATTCCAAAATCCTGCCGTTCTCAACTAGGGCTAATTCTAAGTGGATGGCTTATATGAAAATCATCCCGAAAAATCACGCTAGGTCTTATTTTGCAGGTAGTTTTTAAGTCATTTTTCTGTACGACGGTAACTAGCAAGGATTCGGCTTGTGCAGGTGTATTTGCAAGAAGTGCCGGATCATCTGCGTAGTCACATTCATACTGTTGATTGTGACTTTGAGACCTCCCAACAGAAAGTCCACTGGCCATGTCATTTATATATATATATATATATATATATATATATATATATATATATATATAAATGACATGTAAACGAAATAGTTTTTTTTTTTATTGTTAGAAATGGTGTACATGGTTAAATGTGTGCGTTTTTTAACTGTATTCTCGTATTGCATGTTTATATATATATATATATATATATATATATATATATATATATATATATATATACATGCAATACGAGAATACAGTTAAAAACGAACACATTTAACCATGTACACCATTTCTATCATTTAAAAAACCAAAACTATTTCGTTTACCTGACGAATGCGTTAGCAGGAAACCATTGGTTGTAAATATTGTTCCCATGTAAATAAATAAAAGCTAAACCTTTTATTTGTTCATTCATTCATATATATATATATATATATATATATATATATATATATATAGAGAGAGAGAGAGAGAGAGAGAGAGAGAGAGAGAGAGAGTCATATCAGGAAAAACAGGTCTTCTTTCTTACCTGGTACTACTGACTTTCTTTTTTTCCGATATTAATGGGTTTCATCTGATTGTGAATCCTATGCAGTGTTTATCTCTGTATATATTTCCCAAATTATTGTACTCATTAGCTCTCAACAACTCTCAACATGAACATATAACAGGTTTTGTTGATGTACAAAGACAATGTGTCATGTCGAACAATGACCGTCCGTCTAGCCTAATTAAGGGCCAAAGTTGAATGTTGCATGTCGCGGAGTGCTCAGCTACTATGGTTCCGCCCTTAGGCATCACAATTCGCCACTCCCGGTCAACAGAGGTGCAGTCAGTGTATTCTACATCCCCAGCCGACAAAATTGAAAATTATAACAAAACAATAGAAAGAGTGCAGATGTGTAGTTGTTTGTTTCTAAGACAATAAATCGACAAAAAAGAATTATTTATTAAAGACAATACAATCTAAACAAAAATTCTCAAACAACGATTCTAAAAACAATGTATGACATATAACTCGGCTTTTAACAATGTGTAAGTAGAATTATCTACAGGGAAATTTACTCAATTCTTTTTTAAGGAAATATATTGTATTCAATTAACGAAACTGTAAGTTATTGTTTTGTGAACTTCGAAACACTAAATTCATTCTTATTGTTAATTGTTCTTTGTTTTTGATAAATTCCGCGGTTTAAGGTTAAAGAGTACAGTCTGCCCTACTATTTACCCATAGCTGTAGGCAGAATAGTTGGATGCATACGTTTCCCAAGGGTATTAGCGCTACGTGAAATGCAAACAGCCTCGTCCAGGATTTGAATTTCCATTTCCAATTCGAACGAAATTAAATCATAGGCGAGCTTTGCACTGATGCCCCTGGGAAAGGCATGAATCCATCTTCTGCACACTTACAACATTGAGCTATATATATAATTCAAAAAAAATTTGCTGTCATTTTTCAAGGTACTTCATTTTCCTTCTTCCAATACGAAAGACCTTTTATATATATATGTATAAGATTGGTGAACGAAAGTTCATTCGGGTCTCAAACCCTACCAGGGGTAGCTGTTAATGTATAACCACACTGATGAGAAGTGATACTTCGAAACAGGTGTCTGTGGATTACTTATTTACTTATTTATTATATATATGCTCCCACTTTGGCCGAGCACTTTAAATAGGGTTTTAATTGCGGATTCACCGTATCTGGCGTGTAGCTAAACCTCGCTTTGTTTACAAATGTTTGAGGACTCTAGTGAATTCATTTCCGCTAGAAATGTAGCGATTAAATATTCTCCTATATTTGACAGCTGCCTCTGGTCGTACGGGTAAGAGGATTGGCGAACGAAAGTTCATTCGTGTCTCAAACCCGGCCAGGGGTAGCTGTTAATGTATAACCACACTGATAAGAAGTTATAATTCGAAACACATGTCTGGGGATTACTTATTTATTATTATATATATACAGATAGATAGAGAGAGAGAGGGGGAGGGAAAGTGGTTAAGAAATCTAACCGATAAATCGATTGGGTTTCCATCCCGCCTGGAGTTATCCTGCTAATGTCTAGCCACACTGAAGAGGCGCGATACGTCAAAACACGCTGTCCAGGTATGACTATTGATGCTCACCACTCCTGGTGGGTTGAGCACTTTGGAGGGGATTTCGCTGACGACTGCTGACTACGCTTAAAGGCAACGGATGGTGACCTTTACATATATACATATGTATGTATTTTTCAGTTAAAGTCCTCGTTCCAATTTTTAGGCGTGGATGACTGAGTGGTTAAGAAGTCTGACTAATGATAAATCGATCGGGTTTCCATCCCGGCTTGAGGTACCCTGTTAATGTCTAACCACACTGAAGAGACGTTATACGTTG
>CM042166.1:33137262-33147262 GCA_023376005.1 Doryteuthis pealeii | reverse complement strand
TGGCTTCTTGACATTTTATTGCTTAATCGATTCCCCTCATCCATTTTGAAAAAGATTCCAATTCGCAACTTCAATGAATCAAAGACAACGCGAAACAGACTTTTGATATTTTGCCATTATTACCATTCTATCTATCTATCTATCTATCTATCTATCTATCTAGTTCAGTTTGTTCATATCTATCTATCTATATATCTATCTATCTCAGTCTGTTCATATCTATTTATCCATCTTACTTTGCTCTTATCTCTACTTTCTGTCTGTCTGTCTGTCTCTCTCTCCACCCATCCACCCTTCCATATATCTATCTATCTATCTATCTATCTATATATATATATATATATATATATATATATATATATATATATATATCATTCTCTTCATATCTATCTATCTAGTTCAGTTTGTTCCTATCTATCCATCTATCTCAGCCTGTTCATCTCTCTCTCTCTCTCTCTCTCTCTCTCTCTCTCTCTCTCTCTCTCTCTGTTTATATATATATATATATATATATATTTGAAGGCAATAACAATGCGTATATCGTATAAAATTCGATAATTATTGAAAATAATCTTGACAAGTAAACTCCGCAAATAAACGCATGTCACGTGTGGAACACCGTACAACTGTTTCAACTTCATTAAGTCTCATCAGCGGTAGCCCAGAGGTAGAATCTCTGACCCTGCGTGCTGGGTTCTCGGGTTCGGTCTCTGTCGGAGAGAGATCGTAGGTATACACCACTAATGAGACTTAATAAAGTTGAAACAGCTGTACGGTGTTCCACACGTCGCACGCAAGTATCTATGGGTGTTAGTATATTCATTACCTATCAACCTATCTATATATCCCACTATCTCTATATATATATATATATATATATATATATATATATATATATATATATATATATATATATATTACACCGGGCCTACCGGGGAAATGGTGAACATTGTTAACTCGTCTCTTTTCCGGCGGCTGTCTCCTTTTTGGATGTCTATAGAAATGCATTGAAAATTATCTTTGCTATAAAAATGGATTAGTCAAGATTTTTTGCTATAAAAATGCATTCGAAATTATTTTTACTATAAAGATTTATAGGAAATGATTTTTACTATAAAAATGCATTGGGCAATGATTTTTTACTACAAAAATGCATTTTAAATTATTTGTACGATAAAAATGCAATGGACAATGATGTTTACTATAAAAATGCATTTGAAATGATGTTTACTATAAAAATGCATTGGACAATGATTTTTGCTATAAAAATGCATTTGAAATGATTTTTACGATAAAAATGCATTGGACAATGATTTTTAGTACAAAAATGCATTTGATGTTTACTATAAAATGTTTACTATAAAAATGCATTGGATAATGATTTTTACTACAAAAATGCATTTGAAATGATTTTTACAATAAAAATGCATTGGACAATGATTTTTACTACAAAAATGCATTTGAAATGATGTTTACTATAAAAATGCATTTGAAATGATTTTCACTACAAAAATGCATTTGAAATGATTTTTACGATAAAAATGCATTGGACAATGATTTTTACTACAAAAATGCGTTTGAAATGATGTTTACTATAAAAATGCATTGGACAATGATTTTTACGCTAAAAATGCATTTGAAATGATTTTTACGATAAAAATGCATTGGACAATGATTTTTACTAGATAAGCATGATTGTTTGTGCGTGGTTCTCCGCTATAATGATCTTTGTGTTCGACTGACATGGTGGAATGTCAGTAAATACTTATTTTTATAACTGAAATCTACCTTTTTTAATACAGGTATTAATGCGAAAGTGAATGTAATAGCACTACTGGTGTTCGAACTCGCTTCCTCCGATGCCATAGTCCAGAACGTTAGCTACTACGCGACAGTCAACGTTGAATTGTAATTAGGTTAATAACTCGTTTTACACAATTCCATTACTTAATAGACCGAAATTGTGAAGCCTGTCATTATTATTTTCATTTTGACTAATTTTTTTTATCTTCGTTTTGAGCAACTCGTACGACGGGAAGAAGCAGTTGACAAGCTCGTCACACAAATCAATTAGTTCTGAGTAGTGAATACGTATTATTCTCTCTCTCTCTCTCTCTCTCTCTCCCCCCTCTCTCTCTCTCTCTCTCTCTCTCTCTCTCTCTCTCTCTATCTATCTATCTATCTATCTATCTATCTCTCTTTCACATACACATAGACACACATTATATGTATATATATGTATATATATATATATAATGAATTATATAAATCAATAACATCATATTGTCTAATTTATAATCTATGCAATTATTCAAACTAGCAAAATATCCGCACTACGCCAGGCGCAAGTCTTTTAGTCAGTGTATTTGCCTGTTGTTGGTATTGTAACACAAAGAGAGAGAGAGGGGGGAAAGAGGGAGAAGAGGAGGATGGAGAGAGACAGAGAGAGGGGGAAGGAGAGAGAGGGGAGGGAGAGACAGAGACAGAGAGAGGGGGAGGGAGAGAGACATAGAGAGATAGAGAGGAGAGGGAGAGATAGTGGAAAGAGCCATTATGTTAGCATAGAATATGTTTAAGGATGAATCAGCATAATGCCACATGACATTCTTTCTACTGGTCGAGAAGTGTCACATGGCGAAGAGGGAGAGAGAGAGAAGAGTTGTGGGACGTGAGAATGTTAGGGTAGTTTGGAACTATGCGATGACAGAGAGAGAGACATGGCTCTCACTCGGAAGTTTTAATTTTTTTTTTGGGGGGTGGGGATAAGAATATAAGTCCTCTTCTGTTATTTTTTAAAATTCAAATAGCACAAGGCAAGATGATCCCCAGCACACATAGTTTGCTTGCCAGTCAACTCAACATCAGCCCAGCAACCGGATTCCAGCCCCTCTACGTAGTACAGAAGATGAGATAAGTATACTGCGATTATTTCTATATGACACATCATCATTCCATTCTGACATGAAAGCCATAACGTCACGGTATCACCCGGGCAGTGAGGGTGTCTATCCGTTTTCCTCTAGCGCTAGATCAGGAATAGTTTTTACGTCTGAAGTGACGAGTCACACATACCAGCTGCTCTTTTTATCACCCAGATCCAAGCTGTGCTACTTATGCGCAGAGTAGTCAAGAGCCGGTATCTCAATAAAGAAATTGACCCTGTTTTTTTTTTAAAGTGACGGTTTTACTTATTTTTCAGATAAAGGGGAGTAATTTTTCCCCAATCTGATAATTTGATCATTGAATTACCGTTTTTTCTTTCTAACAACTCTTTATGTTCGTTATTTCTTTTTTGCGAGATTTTTAAAAAAAGATTTAAAAAATATTTACGTTTTTTCCTTCAATATAGCCTAAACTGATCACGTGACACATTTTGGTGGTTCCAACTAAACATCTTTAATAACTAACGCACTAATCTTTGTAACCTTCCTACAATAGACTCCCCTAAATAAACGAAGAAAAAAAATTCCATGAGAATAAAACTCGCAACAAACAAACAAACAGTACAACCTCCAGAGGATGAACTGTGAAATGGTTGAAAGCGCTTTGGTAAAAAGTATGGGACATTTTCTTGACCACCTGGATCCCGATATACAAAAAACAAGAAGACGTGAACGTCTACACTTGAAGATCTTAAAGAATAAATAGTCCATGGTTTTTAACAAAAACTGCTTAATTAATAACTTGCAGCTAAAATACACAATATTACGTCACATTATCCCAAATCGTCAAATTTTGAAAAACTATCAAAATTTGAGCACGCAAACTTAGACGGTCCTCATTGTTTTTGATTTTTTTAAACAAGTTTAAATAAATACATGCCCGGTATTATATATTTATATATAGTTTTGGAATGTATTTCAAGTTATCAGAGATAAGTTTCCATTACAAATTGTTATATAGTTTTTATTCCTTTAATAAATTTGACGATTTTACTTACTTATGGTTAAAAATCTCTGACATTGACATTTTTAACGCCCACCCACTCGGGCAATATTTTTCATAAGTTAGCAATTATAGTAAAAATTTGGTGTTTGTCTGTAACCGAAACTTAAATAGATATAATGAGTTTTAAAAGGTGTTTTAAAAGAGTAAAAATTGAATCCCGATCAAGAACGAATAGAACAAAACGATTGGCAAGTTGAGTCTTACTTGTCAGATTCTTGCCCTGAGCCTCGTTAGGGTCTCAATGTAAGCCTTAGTTTTATATAAAAACTTAACATTAAAAAAATGGCATTACTTTTTGACTTACCCTCATATATTACCTATTATAACACTTACCAATTAATGTCTTGTGTATGACGATAAACTGCATCTAGTGGTGATGTTCAGCTCTGGGGAATATGGAGTACCCTTTCATCATCATTACTCCCAGGTCAACTCTGACCCGGAGTGGTAGTACCGATCCAATCTACGTGTTAAATAGATTAAAACGAGTTCTCTGAATGTTTGAGATGAGGCCTGATGATTAGTATTATCAGCGTTATTCGGACTATTGTCCTTATCTTTATTCTTATCTGTACAACGTTTTGGCCGATATGCCCCCCCCCCCGACAAGAAATATCTGAAGAAGGCCAGAGGGCATATCGGCCGAAACGTTGAACAGATAACAATAAAGATGAGGACAGTAGTCCGAATAACGCAGATAATACTAGATTAAAACGAGTTATTAAAATGTGTTTACAAAAGAGTTTAAAAATTGAATGCCCAACAAAAGGAGGGAGTCATCAAAGAGGGACTCCCGCACAAAAGGAGAGAGTCATCATTATTTGTCCTTTATTTTATGTTTGTAGACATGTCAATACTACTGTATGGCTGCACCACTGTAATGAAACGCCTAGAGAAAAAAACCTGATGGGAATTACACAAGGATGCTGCACGCTGCTTTAAATATATATAAAACAAAACGTCTTCGGCATAAAATAACCCAACAAGGTTTGAAAAACAAAGCAAACCTCCCAGCCGACATGATGGAATATTTTTGGTGGTAAGCATCTGCTTTCAGGTCTTTGAGACGCAGCATTGAATTCTTGGTTGTATTATCTGATTGACAAATAGTGGCCAGCCAATGGCGTCCGCGTAAAGACGGCCATAGTTTTAACTACAAAGAAGATGGCGAGGTAGAATAAACAAAAAAGAAGTCGCAAAGAAGAAGACGATTCAATGTAATGGCGGGCTATTATGACTGTTGATGTTTAAGAGATTGTGTTAAGGACAATAATCGAATTGAATGCTTTGAAGAAACCGAGGGCTTCTTTTTTTTCTTCCTCTTTCTTCTTTTTTTTTCTTTTCCCGCCATTCAGTTTTCCGAGCATTGCGTACCTGAGACAAACGCAATAACCAGCGCCATTGTACACCGGAATTAATAGAAGTCTAACAAAAGACAACCAAACAAATATCTTCCCTCGAGGGAACATCATGGCTGATATTTATAGATAAATAGATTGATCAATTAGCTGTGCGAGTAATAGGAAAATCGATATATTCGTATGTATTTATACGGGCGATAACAGACACTAGTCTATCGTTGGCACAAAACACACAAGAATAAATTAAAAATACGTTATTGAATATAAAAAATTATGCCGCTAAATAAATAAACCAAACTTGTTTATCTCTGAATCTATCTATCTATATCTAACTATCTCTACTTGTTCGATTATCTTATTTTAACGGAGATTGTGTGTCTGTCTGTCTGTAACCGAAACTATATCACTACTCATGTCACAATTTCCTTATGTCATATTCTCCAAGATTTTATTTTTTACTTAAACCTCACGTATTAATAAAATTGATTTAAATTACTAATACTGTTGGCTTTATCTACATACTTCTTTCTTTCTTTCTTTCTTTCTCTTCGAAGTCCGTCGTAGACGACGATGACGTCACTCCATGCCTTCATTTGTGGACCCCATGGTGGCTCATTAGTCCAATTCTGGATTTGCAGATGCGGTCACAAACATTACAGGGGAAATACCCATCTACATTTGGTTGTTCATGACGACGAAGAAGTCGCCAACCCTGTCCACGCTTGAAGGTGTAATGTTACATTTTTTCAGAAGTTAATTTTTTAGAAATTAGAAACAGAGCCCACATTGACCCAATTGAGACCATCCTATCCCAATGCCAATTGCGATGGTTGGGTCACACCATCCAGACAGACTTCCCCGTAAACTATTTTACAGTGGACTCACAGATGGCAAGCAAGGGACCGGAAACCTCCAAAAGCGGTTCAAAGAAAATATTAAGACATCTACATGTGATTGTATTTATATATACAACAATATAGCGGTTTACAGTGGGAAGGCTAATTTGCATATTGATATTAAAATTTGATTTTAATAAATATGTGCTTAGTATTATTGATTTATAATTGTTTGGTTTTATCTTAATGAATATGAGCAAAAAATGTCAGGGATAAACCTTAAAAGAAATTCTACCCAAAAAAAAGTAACTCTAATTTTATTCTTTACTTCCTATTTTAACTAAATGGTCAAATTATGAAAATTTAGTGATGAATGAGTAAGATTCAGTTGGTCAATTTTTCGATTATACCCACCTGTTTCAAATCTTTTTTATTATTATTATTATTATTATTATTATTATTATTATTATTATTATTATTATTATTATTATTATATCAGAGATTCGGTGTCTATCTGTTTGTAACCGAAGCTATGACCATTGCATCACAATACCCTCCGGATTTGTTTAAGTTTATCAATGAGTATCCAAAGTATGATCAAAAACATTAAAATATAGAATGAAAATTGATTTATGAACGATGTATCTATGAAAATCTGAGTTAAAATTGCCTCAAAACAGCCCATATTATTAGTGCGTTTAAAATCCTACAATATGTCTTATATATATCAGTAAGAAATAAAGGTTTTTATAATGTACGGTGTGGTCAATTCGCATACTGGTTTTAACAAAACCGGGCTTGATAAATAATTACTTGGTGTTATTGATCTTTAATATTATTGTTTTATTCCCCAATGCATTAAAATCAATCCTATAAATGATTTGTATATAGAAACCAATTAAAATTTTATTAAAATAAGTGTAATCTTTTTATATACGTTTTTATTCAATTTATTTAGTCTTTCTAATTAAATCTATTTTATTTCATTATAACTTAAATACTTATGCCGGAGGGTGCATTTCATGCTAGTATTATGTAACAAATAAGATTTGTTCATATCAATCAATAAATAAATCTATATATGTATCTATTACAGTGTGTTCATATACATATTTGTACCCAATTAATCAGTCCATATCTATCCATCTATCTATCTATCTATCTACACACACACACACACACACACACACACACACAAATACACACACACACATACAAATATATATATACATATATATACATATATATATTTAACAACACGAGCAAGATATACATATATATATATATATATATATATATATATATATATATATATATATATATATATATATATATATCATATTCTGGGTAAACATTTATTGCTTAGTTATATATAACACAGATTGCAGGATTTTAAACCCATTAAAAACCCGGCCTTCGATGCGGGGGTCCGGTGTGCTTCAGCCAATGGACTATTAATGTAAATTAACGGCGTTGATCCCAGGGGGATATCTCCCCTAGGCTACACCTGCCCCCTTGATTTAAAGAGTCGCGACAGGGTTTATTGCCAAGTGCCTGAGGGATCAACGCATTTTTTCACCTACCTTCCATGAGTCTCCGCTCGTGGGAGCGCCCACATAAAACGTCCTTGTGTCACGCCTGTATAAGTGGAATGCATGGAAAATACCATTTTCTAACTAGATAAAAAGTTGAACAAATGTTTCCAACATTTCATAGCAGAAAGTTAGGGCCTCATATTATACACAACTAATTATGGTATGGTCTGTATTTTCCATCCACTTGTCTGTTACATAATCTATGCGGTTGCATAAGATTATTGTCAATCCCCTGTATTTCTAAAGGGATGGCCCTTTTCATATCACGGGTGGGACTTTTCATGGAATAGTACAGAAATCCCGCGAAATACGTGAAGTCACGTGGGACCTGGTTGGGTCCTCAGTTTCAGTTTAGACGTCAGGCAGAGAAGATGTCCTGCTTTAACTGGAACTCACCGCATACGCGCGCTATGTTAGTCAGATGTTTAGTTACATGAAATGTTTAGTTAATTAAATAAAATCTTAAGAAGAGATGGTTTTGTGGTTGGTGAATGTCTTGGTAACAAGACTGATCTAGAAGAAGAAATGAGTTGAGTGCGACAGACCCTCAAGATGAAGTCCAGACGCTAGAAGAGATGTTAGAAGAAGACGTAAGATAGAAAAGACGTCAGAAGAAGAATAGAAGAAAGTAAGTAAAGAAAAGGGTATACAACAAGTCATGCAGAGACATTTATCACTATTTTGACACCCAATTTGACTTATTGATGTATTTCTTTTATGTAGGTTGTTGGCATAATAATGCCAACAACCCGAGTCGTAAACAAATCCGTAAAAGTCGTAAACAAATCCGTAAACAAAGTCGTAAACAAGTCGTAAACAAAAAGTCGTAAAAAAAAGCCCGAGTCGTAAACAAATCACTTCATACTGTTACGTTGTAATATTCACGGCACTAAAACGATACATGTACCGTAGTCCTTTTTTCTTTCTTGGTACTAAAACTCCAAAAGTCACCGTGCTGAAATGGTGCCGATAAAAAATCATAACACGAGAAACATGTCGTCACAACTGCCAGCCTTTATTTTCGTGCTCGTATAGTGGGCTCCTACCAGAGAGGAGGAAAGGCAGAGAGAAAGAGAGAGAGAGAGAACACTACTAGATTACTGGGCTCTCATGAGGTCCGTCCCCTACGACCGCCGCCGGCAAAAAGAGGACGAACCCTTTCTTTTTTTCCCACGTCACCACGTGACTTCCGGTCAACCCCCGACTTCCGCTTGCCACTCAATTCTTCGTTCGGGGTCACGCTACGGTCAAACCATCGTCTATCCTTTTTTAAACCTTCATCATTTCTTCCTCCTCCTTCCATTAGTAGTCCTAGCTCACAAAAGTCAGGAATATACCCATCTTGCAACAATTCTGAAGAAATCCAACACGATACAGACCCAGAATTTAGTGAAATTAATGCCTTGTTTTTAATCACTATGACTCGTACAGATTATGCACACATGCTGCTGTATATGAATGGGAAACAGCAGGAAATTTGTTTTTTAATTAATAAATATTCTTATTCAAGCACCAATACATAACCTTTTATGGGAACTTACAGGTTTACTGAAAATTGAAAAATGCAGCAGTAAAAGGGGTTAATAGTTTAAAGTATAGTAATAATCAAAAATACAAGAAATATACGCAAATAAGGAAAATGATTTATCTAAAAAGTAAAAGGTGGGAAAAATGCTATTACAGTTAGTATTAACATTTTTTTCTGTTTTGAGGCAAACCCATCCCAGCTAGAACCAAATAAAGATTAAATAATAATTATTTAATAAACATCGATGATATTACATAAATAACTAAATAAATTGTGACATTGCTGGTGACGTAGTTCTACACACAGACGGACACACAAGCTCCATTATAATAAGATATTCATTTGAAAGTTGTATTGCATAATATTCAGTGTCTATGATTAATATTCACTTCTGAATTCAGCGCGTTGTCACCAAAGGAGTGTATGGTGAAAAAATGAAGATTTGTCGTGGATAATAAATGTCTTAAGTTCGGCTGCCGACCGCCATTTACAAATATATACACAAAAAGGAAAATACAATTTCAACTCTCTGAAGGACGATGACGATCGTGATTTGTGTATCGTATTTCTGTTCTATTGGAGAATATATTTTCTCATAGAATTCCGGCCAAAATTGTGAGCGAGGAATACTCATGCCGTTGCCCAGTCTTTGTACGTATGCAAGACTGCAGAGCTATGCTAATGCACTAGAAGTATATAGAATATATGAATATTGGGTCTGGGTACTGTTGA
>CM042166.1:33129762-33132262 GCA_023376005.1 Doryteuthis pealeii | reverse complement strand
TACCGCTATGTGAAATGCAAACAAGCTCGTCCAGGATTTGAACATATTGACTTTTAAAGAGAATATATTCTTTTGTCAAATACAAATGTCACTCCATCGCTTTACATAGTTAAATTTCACGATGAGAAAATAGTTTCCAGTTTGCTAAAAATATACGATAAAAATAACTGAAGATTGATTGATTCTTCTTGTCAACGAAAGAAATTCTAATCAGCTTACCGTATCTGCATTTTAAGATAGGATACGCACTGGATAATAATACACAAACCGCTAAAAGGATTTTATTATATATATATATATATTATATATATATATATATATATATAATATTATTGGAGGAAAATTTAAGGGTCTCCCATGATTTCTATCAAATTGAAATGATTTGATTAGGACCCTACCTACGTTTAAATTCCTTAGTTAAAATAAATATATTTTTTCGGATAATAACGGTTGAACGCTACGTTATTTTCTCTCATTTTTTTGCATGGGGAAATTGAGAAAAAAAATTGAGAAAATTGAGAAAAAAGTTTTACTGCTCTATGTTTTTAATTTATGTGTGTGAATATGATATATTGAAAAAAACAAAGGATGTTTACAAATGCATAGGCTCATCAGGAGAGAATGTGCAAACCGTTTCGGGGCCTTCCTTCTACGGTTTTAAAAAAGCAACATCGGCCCTCCTCACTGATGATGTGAGGACCCTCAGAATATCTGCATCGACCGCATGTGGAAATAAAAATAAGACGGGAAGAAATGACCGTTAGCAAAACAGAACGCTGCTAGTTAAAAGTTGGAATTATTTTTTTAAAAATTCGCTGTCTATATTAAAAATAAAATGAATTTTATTTTTAATTAAAAAAAAAAATCAGAAGCATTATAGTTTATAATAACACTCAAAAGAGCCTGATGTAGAATTATTTAAAAAAGTGTATAATTATTAAAAAGTGTATATAAAATATCAAAATTATTCGTAATACAATCCAATTGTTGATTTTTTAAAACCGTAGAGAGGAAGGCCCCGAAACGGTTTGCACATTCTCTCCTGGTGAGCCCATGCCTTTGTAAACATCCTTTGTTTTTTCAATATATCATATTCACACTGTCGGATTAAGTTCCATTTTATTTCACTCACTTATATATATATATATATATATATATATATTATATATATATTTGTGAATAAAAAAAGGCTTTAGATACCATGGGTATCGTGGTTATGGACCATTTCCACTCGTGGGTATCTCGTTAAGAAGGAGAAAAAAATCCACCAATCAAAAAGACACTCGAAAAGAAAAAAATACAATAATATCGCCCCTGGAGGCGGGGAGAAATGTATGAATATAAAATTAATTTGGCCACGTACCTGTCTAAATAAAAGATATACGTGGTCTGAAGAAGCTCTGTGGGCCCTAGATACCCACGAGTGGAAATGGTCCATAACCACGATACCCATGGTATCTAAAGTCTTCTTATTCACAAATAACTTTGGTCTGTTTATAATGATTAAACATTGAGCTATCATACGGAACCTGAACTCTACAACAAACTACTGGTAGAGAAGAGGACCGGCCTAGAATCACGTTGTACCAAGAAACTTGGTTCCCAAACAAAGAAAGTATATTATATATATATATATATATATATATATATATATATATAGTTAAATGATATAGACATCTTTTGTCTACATATTTTGGTTTCAATACTTTCAAACCGCCAAATTGGCTAATGTAATTGCCATGACTAATATCATCCCAAGTACTTCTGGTCCCGTCATGGAACTGTTATCGGGGATGTCTATATTGTAAAAACAACCAAAATTGGATACAATGTCAGAAATAAAATTAGCTATTAATTTTAACATGATTTATATGTTCCCTAGTACTTTCGGTCAGATCATGGACTATCATCGCGGGATGTGTATATAGGTATCAAGCTGTGTGAATTATTATTCTATGTTACTGCTGCTCCAGCTATGGTTAGCGGAATGAGAACAGAAAACCCCTGTGGGCTGAACTAATAAGTTTTGTGATGACTCCCGATTACGATAAGAAGTTTCCAGAGTTCAAATAGAAGTTTCCCGATCATATCGACCGAAACGTTGTACAGATAACAATGAAGATGAGGTCAATAGTCCGAATAATCCAAATAATGCTAATTATCAAGCTTCATCTAAAAATTCCGAGAAATGCTTTATAAATTTATTTCAACTGCTATCACGTATTCGAGGGAACCGGCTTCTTGTAAAGCAGTCTGATAAATTGTGTTTCTATAATAGTAGTGTTATCGTTGACTATTTTTCGGAATTTAGTATTGGGACAAGTGTGTGTTTTTAAATGTTGGGCTATTGAGCTAATGTCTGAAAGGTTCATCGTAAGACGCCTGGAAAGGGTAGTTGTCATTACACCAATGTATATATTGTTATTGGAGATACATTCTCCCAATGGACATTTAAATTGGTATACTACATTGGTTTTTTGTAGCAGTTCAATTGAGAGGA
>CM042166.1:33079762-33124762 GCA_023376005.1 Doryteuthis pealeii | reverse complement strand
TATCTATTTATTTATCAATCTATTTATCATCTATCTATCTATCTATCTATCTATTTATCTATCTATCTATCTATCTATTTATCACTCTAACTATCTATCTATTTGTCTATCTATCTATCTATCTATTTATCAATCTATCTATCTATCTATCTATCTATTTATCAATCAATCTATCTATCTATCTATCTATCTATCTATTTATTCAATCTATCTATCTATCTATCTATCTATCTATCTATCTATCTATCTATTATCTATCTATCTATCTATCTATTTCAGACTGTTCCCATTTACCTACCCATTTGTTCATATATATGTGGTGTATGTATGTGTGTGTGTATGTATGTGTGTGTGTATGTAGATACTTCTCTCTCTCTCTCTCTCTCTCTCTATATATATAATATATATATATATATATATATATATAATATATATATGTCTATGGAAATATGCTGAGGAAATTAATACGACAATATGAAAGAAAATATTTTTTAAATATAACAAACACAGGATGTTATGATCATGAAACTATTATTAGTGTCAATACTTAAGCATTTCGGTTATTTGTACCATCTTCAGGACACTGTTTAAGTGATGTTTTGTGAGGAACAAAATGAAAGATGTTAAGTGTATAAGTGAATGTGTGAATATGATGTTATTAACCGTTAATTTTTATATGGCGTTTGTTTACGAAAGCAAATGACGTGATCATTGCATGTGCAAAAAATGGAAGGTGAAGATCATAGGAAGACGCATGCATGAACGTGAATAGGCGGAGAACGAAATGTTAACAAAGATATGACGTATTTCATATGGAAATATTAATGTTAGAAAAATAAGAGAGATTAAAACACTGTATAAATATATATAATCCATATATACGCATATCCACATGTATATATATATATATGTTCTATGTATGATTATATCTATATTAAGTAGAGCATTATAAGGACCTACATGTGTCAGTGACTATCATATTAGGTTTCACCCGATGGTTTTTCAGGATATTTTTTCAGAAATATCTTAAGAACCATTCAGGTGAAACCTATTTATATAGTGTCTGACTCAATATAATATATATATATATATATATATATATATATATATAAAATGGAAGTGAATCCGACGAAATGTTGAAAAAATGTCTTTGTGTGCGGAACATTTCAACATTTTTTCTATTATTATTTCATTTCATTTGGTTATTTAAAAATAATAAAAGTTTGAATAATGTACACTTGGATAAAATCCTGACCGAAACACGTGTAAGTGAAATTGATTAAAATATGATATTTTATCCATACTATACTTTCTTTCCTTTATTTCTTTTTTTTCAACACATATATATATATATATATATATATATATATATATATATATATATATATATATCACTCATCTAGCTATAACAGTCTAACTATATCTATATATCTATATAGTATGCCATTAAACACAAGAACCAATCCAATTTGCTACTTATATGTTATTAGTTTATTTACTGCTACATAAAAAAACGCAAGAGTGCAACTTCTAAATGTGTTGATTCCACAATTTTTGGCAGGTGTTATAATATATATATATATATATATATATATAATATATATTATATATATATTATATATATATATATATGAGAGAGAATATGTGCTTAATTGAAGTCATACCTAATTTGAAAATTAATTAGTTGATAATTAATGAATTAAGCGAATATATCTATTCAAATGTAAAGCGTAAACAAAATCGAGAAAAAGTCATTCTCTGTATGTACATTTTCTCGATTTGTTTACGCTTTACATTTGAACAAATATATTCGCCTAATTCATTAATTATCAACTAATTAATTTTCAAATTAGCTATGACTTCAATTAAGTACATATTCCTCCCAAAATTGTCGGCATAAGCACATCAAACAAACTGTTTGCGTACTTTCATATATATATATATATATATATATATATATATGTGTGTGTGTGTGTGTGTGTGTGTGTGTGTGTGTGTGTGTGAAGAGAGAGAGAGAGTATATGTGATGTGGGGGAGCGATGGTATTACCATTAACATAAAATTGTATGTATAAAATGGTATGAAGTGTATCGTAGATTCATGTTATATTTAAAAAGAGTATTTCGTATTGAACTTAGCCTGAAAGGAAATAGCCGTCTTTGTTAATATTTGGCAATCCTTAGCTGAATCTTTACATTAATCTACAAAGATTAAGATTTTCAAAGAGTGAGTCTTAAGCGCCGAATTGCCGAAGACTTCGTGGCGGATATTTCAAAGGGTTCGGTCTATTGCTTAAAAGGTAGTTTGAAGAAATGAAAGTGGAGAAATTACTAAATAATAAGAAATTATTGTTGTAATGCCCATATTGACATCAAGGTATATAATTGGTGAGATTGAACTTTAGAGAGAGTTCTCGGATGATAGAGAGAGTTCAGAGAACATCATAGAAAGACAGACTAGAGACTTACTTAAAGAGGAATGGTTTTATTTTATCATTCATTTTTCTAGTTACTCTGTTTCTTGGCTAATCCATCTACCATCTCCGGCTTCAATCTTGTTATCTAGTTGCTGACTGATTCTTCTAGAAAGGGCTTCGTTTAGGCTGATTTTGGTGCATTGCAATTAAAGAATTAACAAGACATTTTTGTTGCTTGATCAAGCGTTTTTATTTTATCTGCCCCATGGATTCTTATTCGCGCGCGCGGGGAGACAACCTCAGAGCACGTCTAAACGCTTTGACGGCCAGGCTTGAATCTAATTCTCTAAACTAAAACTAAAAACTGCACGTGTCTGTCATGGCGCGTTTTATAGAGATCAGGGTTATACATGCACTTGTAAATTTCCACTCTCTGATTTCAAAGTTAACGGTCCTTATCCTCAGCTACAGGGTCTGCTAACATTTATGACACTCTAAATTGTATCATTGTTAAAATTATATGGAAAATATATCAATAGAAAAAAATGGATATAAGACTGATTAGACTGATCCTTTGATGAAGAGGACTGGAAAGTGGGGAGTAGAAGGTTTGGTCTGGTTTGTTTTGTTTTACGGCAATCAATCTCAATGGGTCATTTAATGCCGATAATGTTTGAAAAATAAATTCATTCTTAATGGATAATCATTTTTATAAACACATTTTTCTATTTAACGCCTAGATGGGACCCAAACGGGCCAGAGTGGACCAAGTGAGTAATAGTGATTAAAGGGTGCTCCATATTCCCCAACATTCAAGAACTGAACTCATCATCAGATAGATTTAACGCCATTTCAAAGACATGAAGACCCTCAGTCACAGCCTTCTAGCACCCATATGAAAAAGGGTTGGGTTTGCCGTGAGGGGCAATAGGTTGGGTCAATCATATTGGTGGTAGGGCTTGACAAATGCCAATCGATTAATCGGAAGGGGTCTCTACGACCGCCGTCGAGCTTAACTAAGAGGTAGAAATGGAAGGAATAATTGATATGAAGAGAGAGAAGAAGAAGAAGAAGAAGAAGAAGAAGAAGAGAAGAAGAAGAAGAAGAAGAAGAAGAGAAGATGGGAGGAGGAGGAGAAAGGATTGAATAAGAATATAGAAACAAAAGTCGTAGAAGGATGGAGAATGTGTAAAGAATGTAGGAGAACGAATGTGGAGAGCAAGCTAAAAAGAGACAGAAATCAGAAAAGAGGGGTAGAAGATTAAGAATTCGGAAATAGGGGTAGAAGGAATGAGAATTCAGAAATAGGGGTAGAAAGAAGTGGGAGTCGGATAGGGGTAGAAGGAGTGAGAAATCGGCAATGGGGTAGAAAGGAAATGAGAATTCAAAAATAGGGGTAGAAGAAGTGGGAGTCGGAAATAGGGTAGAAGAAGTGGGAGTCTCGGAAATAGGGGTAGAAGAAGTGGAGTCGGAAATAGGGGTAGAAGGAGTGAGAAATCGGCTAATAGGGGTAGAAAGATTGAGAATTCGGAAATAGGGTAGAAGGAGTGAGAATTCAGAAATAGGGGTAGAAGGAGTGAGGATCCAGAAAGAGGGGCAGAATGAGTGAGGATCCAGAAGAGGGAAGAAATGAGTGAGAATCGCCTAAAGAGCGGTAGAAGGGGTGAAAACTCGGAAAGATGTGTAGAAAGGAGAGAGAAATTAAGAAGGGGAGAAGAGAATGGTGGGAGTATTTGGTCTTCAGATTTTTAATAACGGCGTCTTGAAACTAAACAAAGTCTTGCTTGATTATCACAGACAACCACAACCCACCAGAACAGAAGGCCGTATCGACCGGAAGAAGAACCTACACAGAAGGATGGTTAACAACGAACAGCCCCCTTCTCTCTCTCTCTCTCTTCTCTCTCTCTCTCTCCTCTCTCTCTCTCTCTCTGCTCTCTTCTCTCCGACATTTATAATACCCGATATGAGGGTATAAGAGACGAAATATAGGGTGTTATGGGGAAAAAAAAGACTAGTGGAAAAAATTCAAACAGAAGATTGCCACGACGAAACAGACCCATTAAAACTCTGAAGTGGTTTAGCAATTGTATGTATTTAAAATGTGTGAAGGAAGCAATAAGAAAAAGGGTGGAGATTGGAGAGTACCAATAATAAATAAGTTTTTAAAAAATGGAGTTCGATCGACGGACTTTTTTAAGTAACTAATATGAACACTATATGGAAAGCTCGTGGTGTAATGGTTAAAGTCATGGGAAATGGATCGGACGTCGGCCCGGGTTCAAAATCCTGGATGTGGTAATTGCGTTTCACTAGCGCTAATAGCCTTGGGAAAGGTATGAATCCTATTTCTCCCTCCATGCTGATAAAGGTAAGTAGTAAGAGCAAGACTGGGCTCTTTAAACCTTGTTAGGGCAACGCGTCTAAGGAGAAGGAAAACTCCGAATTCAAAACCTTTGAACTCCGCTTAAGGAATTGACCTTGTGTCACATCCTACTCGTACGAAGGGGGTATTTAATATAATATATATATATATATATATATAATATATATATATATATATATACATATATATTATAGACTATATTACAATAACATGATGAGGGTAATTAATACATCATAAGTTTAAAGGTTTCATTTTGTTTCTTTGTTAAGGGCTATCAACCTTTGTGTTGTTTATTAATACGATAGGGCCATTGTTAAAATTCTTGTCACCCTATAGGGGTTGAGTTGGTTAATCCATATAATCCTCGTATGTAGATTTCCTTGTACAACAAAGGATCATATTGCTTAATAGTCCAGTTGTTGCTTGTGGCTACTGAAATATGTACTTGAACTGATTACTGGCGGATTCTGGTGATTTCAGCATCTACTTGACTGTTAATAGAGAATGAGAATAAATTTCACCTAAAGTCGGTATCAGCCAATCAAACGAGGGAGTCTATCCCCATTTCACTAGTGCTAAGAAGCAAGGAGATTTGTTTTTCGTCATGTGGTAGGAAACGCCACGACCTACCATCAGCTCCTTTACCGTATCATATCCGTGCTACTCATACGCTGAGTTGGCGATGGCTAGTTATCGAACTAGGAATTTTATGGTTTTCTAACCGAGCGTTCTAGGGGGGGGGAACGTCTAAGCTAACAGAGATAGATGTAGATAGATAGATAGATAGATGTTACATATTTTTTTTAGTAATCTAGAAATGTTCTATGGTTTAATTTATCCCTTTTGTTTCATCTCATTTTGACGTTATTTCACCCGGTACGGAAAATTCAAGAGGAAGAAAAGTAATCCTTCTTTCTTTGTTTAATTAATAATCAGGGACCTTTGTCTTCTGACGTTAATCAAAAAGATTTTGGTCTCATGATTTCAAAGTCAAAGGCGACTAAAATGCCCTCCCATCCCACCCAAAAAATAAATTTTGGCATTTCCAAAGAAATTACAACTGATGGATATTTTAGGCTGTCTTATCAATAATGTTGCATTGAATGACAGTTTTTCCGTTAGAAAATAAGAAATTATAAATGGCAATGAATATATAATATATATATATATATATATATATATATATAATATATATATAATATATTCCAAGCCTAATTGAGCAAAGTTCAACTCAAGGTAGTAGTAGAGTATCGTATGGTTTTTATGTTAAGCCGACATTTCATGTTTGGAATATTTCCTTCCGATATTATTAAACTTCTATTACTTCTGATATATATATATATAGTATATATATATATATATATATGTGTGTGTGTGTGTGTGTGGTGTGTGTGTGTGTGTGTGTGTGTGTGTCCTGTGTCTGTTGTTGTGTGTGTGTGTTGTGTGGTGTGTGTATATATATATATACATATAATACATACATATATATTTGATTGATTAAATAGACATAACACATCAGGGAGTGTATACCCATACACGGCTCACACACACTACACACACAAACACATACACACACACATACACACACAACATATTATATATATATATATATATATATATATATATACTTGCGCACATGCATATATAATATATATATCTTATATATATATACTTTATATATTATATTTAATAGAAATAGACAGAGAGAGGGGGGGAGTGACAAAGGCAAACACACACACACACACACTCTCTCTTCTGCTCTCTCTCTCTCCTTCTCTCGTCTCTCTCCTCTCTCTCTCTCTCTCTCTCTTCTTCTGTTGTGTTTTAGGGTTGCAAATTTCTAGTTGGGACAAATTTATTACGGTGACTGAACAAGGTATTAGATTGAAGATTTTTATTAACAACTTTCATGATCATAGCGAGATATCACAAATGAGTAATGAAGTCAAGTATTGATAATTGTTCAAAATATTATACGCATCATTTGTTAATAAAAACAAAGAACTGAACTCTATATACTTATCTCAACACTTTGATACAACTAAACAATAAAGTAGACTGTGCAGTGACAGAGATGAAGAACTGGTAAAACATGGTATAAAACGAATGTAGCAAACTAGCATACAAGCGGAATACAAAGCTAGGCACGGACTGAGTTGGGAAGGTGACCATACCAACAAAAGGGTATATTCATAAAATCCAGAATATGTTCTTGAGAATAAAACACATAAAATTCTCTGGGACTTCCGAGATAAAGACGGATCATCCATCCCAGCAGGAGAACCAGACTAGTGTTGATTAATAAAAATGAATGAACGTGCCACTGAGGACTTTCAGCAGAATCAAAGGGTGAAGTTGAAAGAAAAAGAAAGATGACAAATACCTAGACTTGCCATAAAATTGAAACTTGTGAATTGAGGGTGAAAGGATACAATTATAGTTGGTGCAGCTTGGAGCAACCCCAAAAAAACTTGGAAAAAAGACGGAGATCTGGAAAATGCAGAGGAAAAATTAAGCACAATCCAGGCTATTGGCATTTGTTGCAGATTGGCTGGATACACGAAAAGCACTGAGACCTTGTTGTCACTCAGACTTCTGTAAATTCCATTAAGGCTAATGCGGATGAAAAAAAACTCAAAAGGAATAATAATAATAATATAATAATAAATAATAATAATAATTCGCTGTAATTAAATCTTGAGAATACAAAATATCAGAAATGTTTTTATTTTGGCTCACCTCAAGGAGTCAGCCTGTTCTAAAATAGTAATGATATGGCTGGGTCAAGGCTTCTGGGTGTTAAGCAAAAGAAATTCACCCATTACATCCGCATCATATATATAATAGATATATATATATAATATATAATATAATATATATATATATATGGAATTTCATGCGTGATTCTTTAGCTTAACCATCCATATTATATATATATATATATACATAATCTTTATATTTATTTCTAATTGCCATAACTTTCCCGTCGGAAAAAATGAAATACAATTTTTAATAAAGAAATACATTACAAAATGAAATATATGAAGAAAAGATATATATAATATATATATATATATATATATATTATTATATATACTATATATATATATATATATCTATATATAAAGTTGGTTGGTTGGTTGGTTGGTTGAATTTTAGGCGGAATATCAATCATTTGGTTAGTTTTATGCCGAAGACGTTTTGTTTATTATGTTTTTATGGCATTCAATTTTTTTAAACACATTGAAAAACTTATTTTGTTCTATGTTAACTCATTAATCGACCCTAAACAGGTAACACCACTCCGGGTCAGACAAGATGAAATGAAGGGGTACTCGACATTCTGGAACTTCACTCAGATAGAATTCAACGTCATACCCTGTGTTACAATAATTCATAAGGTAGCCTATGATTTATTATTGCGTTAAATAGTGTAGTATAGAATTTGATTTGAAGTTATGAAAATTCAAATCGTAAGGGTGAATGGAAATAGTTCGACCGTTTATTGACATATAATACCTTTGCTTGACCCTTTCAAACGTCGTCGGGCTTCAAGATGCCAACTTCTCATCCGCGGCGGTTTGGAGAACACTTGGGCTGGGTTGTTTTTAAATAAGGAACAAGTTCTTGCGTATTAACCAATCTACCAGAAATGAGCTAAACACCCAACCGACAGGAAGAAATCAACCAAGAGAAGCCGACAGGAAAATGGCGACAAATTAGACAGGAGATAAGAAGTTAGAACTCATTCTCTTCACTTGTCTTTTCTCGCCCATTATCTATTCATCTGGCAAACAAAGAGAAACCGTTTGTATATAACAAAAACATTCAATGATGTTTAATTCCAAACTTAATTGTTTATTTCGTAAAAGAAAAAAAAAACGGGAAAAATTTGCATGTGAATTTGTTGAATGCTGTCTTATATAGCCAAATTCCATGAATACAGAAATAAGTAGAAGAATTCAGCTTTATTACGAAGTTGAATTAGATATCCAACACACACATAGACACACAAACACATATGGGGCACGACACACACGCAATATGACACACACATATCAAACAGGCACACGCACAGCACAATATAGATACTAAATAAAAGATCAAGCTGTGTCTGAAGAACACACACCAGAGTAATGAAAAATAAAAATACAAAATAAAAAGCAGCTTTGTCTATGAGAAAACATACACACAAGAAAACAAATTACAAGGGATAATTTAGATCTTTTTCAATAAGGAGAATAAATTATTGAATTTGCATTTAATTATTATAGATATAAATTTTGAAGGATTTGGCCCTCACCAGAGAAATCGAAACTCTGCTGCATTATTAATAGTTCTCGAGATTAGCTTTCTAATAGCTACTCACCTCCTATGCTAAATATTTCGCAGTTCTATCTGGCACAAGAGATTTTGTGTGGAGCCTTATCGAGAAAAACATTTTACGGTATTAAGGTCTTGAGATCAGCTTGCGTATCAAGCTTTAATAATTTACTATTTCTTGTTGATATAGCAAAATTACATATATGCCGCATATATGACAAAGTTGGGTGCCACAAGGACAATAGGGTTGGGTTTGACGAGAACAAGCTGATTGATCAAGGGCGGCCCCGCACTGATTGTCCATTAGCGCAGGTAAGGATATAAAGTCTAGAAGGCGGTGGCCGAGGGACTTAGTGTACTGGGTATGGCGTAACTGCATCTAGTGGTGAAGTTCAATCTGGAGCTCTGAGGATTGTAAAGTACCTTTCATCGTCATGTACTCCCAGTTCCAAATCTGCCCCGTAGTGAGGTACCTGTTTGGACCCATCTTTAAAAAGTGTGGTTTAAAAACAGAGTTTAAAACAAAATGTCTTCTGCATGAAATAGCGCATCATGGGTTGACATACCGTAAAATCTAACCAACCAACCAAAGCCAACCAACCAAAGTAAACAATCGATCATCATTATCTTTGAGATTCTTTAAGAATATCTTTACGCCTACATTTAACCATCCGTCAAGGGTGACATGCGTAATATCCAACTAATAAATTAAAAACATGGCTAGGACAGACCTGGAATAAACTAAGACATTGTGGACAGCGCACATAAACATATTACTCAGAGAGACTACACATACACACTCGCAGAGAATTTTCAAGGAAGATAAAGTGGTTGTATAATATCCAGGAGCAATAAGGCATCAAGCCACGGCCATTTAGCACATATATGATAAAATGTGTTGGGGATTTGCATAAAGGGCAATAGGATTCTTATGCGAGNACAAAGAAGAAAATGCGGATGGAAAATAGTTTCATTTTACTATCACGTGATTCGGCCAGTAATGTAATAATAAAAAGAATACATGTGCACATTAACAAACCACTGCGGAACACGTGTTTGGTAAAATAAATATTATTTCTAGCCACTTCAGCATTTTCTTTACCATTGTTATTTTTTCCTTTCAACATACCGTCGGATTCCGTTTTATTTACACACCACACACACACACACACACCCCACACACAACACACACCACACACACATATATATATATATATATATATATTATATATATACCTTATACTATATGTGCTGTTGGTGTGTGTGTTGTGAAATCTTATCAAAATAGATTGTATATACAATTATAATGTGTGTGTGTGTGTGTGTGTGAAACTATCCATATAAATATTTATTTATTTTATAGTGCAAAATACATTAAGCGCCATTCGTTACCATTGGTCCAAGCAGCATGTCAGCCACCCCTCTTCAAGACAATGAGCCTAGTAAGAAATTAACAGTGAATATCAATTCATTATCATATTGTACGTATTTTTTGTTATTAGCGGGCTAGAATTCTTCTTATATTCCCGTTTTTTTTGTGTAAATTAGTTTCGTGTATCTTTCCCGTGTTAGCTCATGTATTTTCGCCACCTTCGGTCCCTTGTAAAAGTATCCAAAATGTTATTCTGGAGAAGTAAGGACGATTTCATAAGTGACGTTCTCTTATGGACAAAATACATGGACAATCATAGGAGGCAAATAATACACTGCTGATTCGCTAGCCCCGGTAACCGGAAAGAAGAACGCTTCAGTGCACAGGATATAAAAAACCGCACCAAACCATATAAATGAATTAGATATTTCACTGTATTCATTTTTTTGATAGGGCGCGTTGTCTGGTGGTAAGTGGTTATACGCTCCTTGAAAGCCATAGGAACAATGGCATCTTAAACTTATGTAAATCGATAACAAATAAATACTGCTCTTACATCCGTAATCAGCACTTTAAATAATTCTGCAATGCTAAACACTACGTATATACTACGTATATATATATATATATATTATATATATATATATAATATATATATATATATATGGGTTGTAAGTACAAACAAATGTGTTTATTTTATATGCTTTAAGCCGACAATTTTTGGAGGATATGTGCTAATGAAGTCATACCTAATGTTTGAAATTAATTGTTAATAATTAAATGAATTAGGCGGCATATATCGTAAATGTAAAGCTAAAAAAATCGAGAAAAGTCACATCTTACTTAAATGTCGAATGTACATTTCAGCCCATTAAGGCCTCACAAGGCCAGAGGCTAGAGGACAGGGCGTGCTTGTTGCGTGATCGAACCCTACCTGTAGGTGCTGACGGCGACACTCTAACCCATTACACTAGCTGGCTTCCTCGAATTCTCGTTTATTAAACTGATGTGTATATCACACTTTTTTGGGTGACTTATTAGCACGACAGTAATGAGTGGACAAACGCAATGTGTTTGAAATGGCGATAGCCGACAATTTGTGGAGATTTATGTCTGCTATATATATATATAATAATAATATATATATATAGATATATATATAAACAACAAATCACTCAACCATATGTACCGTCCTCACCGCACCAAAAACACCTAACACAACCTAAAGCAACAAAGGTGCAGGGAGAAAACCGAGATGCCAAGTATGTACACACCTATTTACAAGACTCCCCAATCACAATACCACACACCAACACAAGATCCAACCGTCCAGAACTCACCAGTGACCAGCAAAAAACGTCATCACTAAATCTATTAGTACGAAATGCAAAAAACAGTGGATGTGTAGGTGAAACGAAAACACCCTTTCAGATTCAGATTAAATACCATAAATTAACAATCAGGGAGGCAATCTGATATAAAAAACCATCGCAAAAACATTTTAACAAACCACAACATAGCCTCAAAAACCGAGATGCATTAGTAATTGCCCATGATTCATCACACAGACACACAAACACACAGATAATTCAATGCAGGTAATACGCCCCGCACACACGGTTAAATACAAACACTAGTACCCCTAAAACCATATGAATGTTTTCCAACACCAAAAGCCTCCAACATAAAAAGACGGCAGGTAATCCCCAACACCTGTCACCCGCAGACACAAGAAATAAACACCAAACCAACATCATAAAAAGACAGGACAGCGGTCTCATGTCCAGACCATCAGTCACTCGCTGAACACAGGAGAACACAGCAACAGACGAGTACCCGCCCTTCACACCACAATCCAACTACAGAGAAAAAGGAGGTCCGACGCGACCAGGACAAAAACCCGGATCACCAGCAACCTCAAGGAAAAGAATTCAGTGTTTAGATTCCTCTGAAGAAGGAGAGTCAAGTCTCCAAAATATCATAATGAAATAAGCGAAACTTCACATCCACAAACTGAGTTTCTATATATTTCACACCCCATGCATCCACACTAAATGCCAAATATATATAATCATGACTTTATATATACATAACATATATATAATATAAGTATACCACTGAGAACCAGACTCACCAAAACAGAATATATAAATATATATATAAGTACTATTATATAATATATATATATATATATATATATATATATATTTAAAAAATTATGGTTTTGGGATGAAACCAAAGAAATCACAGTGCTCAACCCACAAAATTAGGAGCTTTATTCATTTGTTGATTTAAATATAAAAGTTTTTCATTAGCAACTACCCATTCACGGGTATTTCACCATACGTCATGCAGCTAAATCTCCTGGTGTTTATTTTGAAACATTATGTGCTGTTAAGTTTATGGACGCAATATTACATCGGTTGATTATTGCGCGACGCTTCTATATGTATTCGTTATATTTTTTTGAATTTGAATTCCTGTCTTATTTATAAAAAAAACTCAATTATATAATATAATACTATATTGAGTGTGTGTGTGTGTGTGGTGTGTGTGGATGTGTGTGATGTGAAAGAATCCAATTGTACCTGAGTAGCTAGGAATGATTCTTTTTGGGATTCATTCAATATCTCCTTCATACTCCACAATGTCATCCCATGTTGATTTCAACTCATAGATTTTTATACAAGGATTTTAAAAATTCCCTCAGAGAGATCAAATATATTAATAACTAATAGATAATATATATAACAGACGATATTATACTTTCAACGAAAAGAAAAGCTTCAACAAACCGTCATTTGATTATTATAGATTTATTTCTAACTTCACACACAACCACACACACACACACACACCCACCAACACACGCACACACACTAATAATATATATATATATATATAGTATATACTACATATATATGTCATGCCCACCTAATTAATTAATTATTAATTTAATAAACTTATCAAAATTAGAGTACAAAACTTCAATTAAGCACATATTCTCCCAAATATATATACTAATATTATATATATAAAATTATTATATATATATTATATAATATAGAGAGACTGAGAGGAGAATGGAGAGAGAGAGAGAGAGTATATAGAGGAACAACTAGATAGAGAGGTGGAGATAGATTTTTTCCATGATTTTAAGCGACGGAAATTGTAAACTATATCCTGATGGGCACACACACACAACCACTCATCACAATTACACACATAACACACCCACATACATATATATATAATATGGTGTATCTTGTTGTTTTTTTGTTTGTTGTTTTGTGCGTGTGTTGTGTGTGTGTGTCTGTCGTGTCGTGTTTGCGTGTATTGTGCGTGTTTGCACGCGTGTATGTTAGGTGTGTTTAATGTGGAAGTACTGGCGTCGCCATATGTAGAATATAAGCGGAAGGAATAGAAATAAATTTCAATATCATCTGTTTAATTTGCCATATCATTCACCAAATTTAAATATGACGTGTTCAATGCGATGATTCAACGACGCAGCCACTAAAAAATAACATATAAACATTATTCTTAGCATCACACGAGATATTTCATACATGTATCAATTTATTAGTGAAAAAAGTAAAGTCGACGGGGCGGCCTAAAGCCAGCAGCGAGGGGAGTATACTCCCCTTTTCAATAGCGCCTAGACCAAGGAGATTGTTTTTAGCATCCGGGGTGGAGCGCCACAACCTACCATCAACTCCTACTTCA
The DNA here is from genome assembly GCA_023376005.1 of Doryteuthis pealeii. Lineage (NCBI taxonomy): Eukaryota > Metazoa > Mollusca > Cephalopoda > Myopsida > Loliginidae > Doryteuthis > Doryteuthis pealeii. The sequence goes on along the minus strand of CM042166.1, from coordinate 33,110,539 downwards.
CCTGCACAGATCCCTGCTCTACTATACGGTATACCTCGCATTAAACCACAAGGTTCCTAGTTTCGATACCGGTACCTCGTTTAGACTCAGTTAGAAAGTGCGTCGCTGTAATGGTTCAAACGTTGGGAATGGACTCGTCGACCCGCAGTTTCAAATCCTGCCACGTGGCAATTATTTCACCTTAGCGCTTAATACCCTTGCTGAAAGTTATGAATCCTACTCTGCCTCCCAGTTAATGGGTAAACTGTAGGCAGCACTGGGCCTCTTTAACGCTTGGTTAGGAGCACCGGGTCGTAGGCACGAAGGAAACTCTGAAATTCAAATCCTATTATCGAAACTCCGCTTAAGAAATTGGACCTTGTTGTCGCACCCTGCTCCGTGCGTGAGGGTATGGTAAAATATAATATTATAGAATATTTCGTGTTTGTGTCGTGTTGTGGTGCTGTGAGAGAGAGAGAGAGAGAAGGATGCAGAGCAGAGAGCAGAGAGAGACGAGAGATAGCAGAGAGAGAGAAGAGATGGTGCGAAGCATACGATAGACTGTCGGCATAATAACTCGTCGGGGGGGTGGCAGGCCGCTCGACGGTTATGATGACATGTATGCTTGTTTGTCTTTATTTGGAATGATTATACTAGTAAAGCTGGCAGTGAGTCAATTAAAATCGGATTTTTCAAATATAACTCAATTCCTGAGAACTAACGGAATTGATTTCTGGTGATGAATTTATGTGTCATTAAACCGCATAACAGGAGAAAGAGACCTTTTAGCAAACACATAACTGGACTCACTTCAGCTTTATTAGCTACTATTCATTCAAATAAAACTACAAAGCCATACATATTCACCACTCTACGTTGATTCGCCCATCTCTCTCTCTCTCTCTTCTCTCTCTCACTCTCTCTCTCTCCGTTCTCTCTCCTCTCCTCTCACACACCATACATCACAACCACACAACAAAATATTCTTATATTATATCTTACCAACCCCTCCCGCACGGCAGGAATGCTGACACAAGTCAATTTCTAAGCGGCACGTTCAATAGGTTTGAATTCAGAGTTCCTCTCCTAGACCGGTTGTCCTAACACCAAGGTTTCAAAGAGCCCACAGTTCTGCCCCTACTATTTAACCGATAACTGGAGGGAGAGTAGGATTCATAACTTTCCACAAGGGTCATTAGCGCTAAGCTGAAACTAATTGCCACCGTCCAGTATCTTCGACTCGCGGCTCGACGAGTCCATTTCCCATAACTTGACCTCACCACGACGCACTTATCTAAACTGAGATTAACGAGTACCGGTATCGAACTAGGAACCTTGTGGTATTAATGCGACGGTAATACCCGTAAATGCAGTTAGCACAGGGATTCATTGTGCGGGATAAAGTAAAGGCAGTTGCATGGTACGGGTGTGGCGCTCCACCCCTGTGTAAAAACCAATCTCCTTGGTTCTAGCTGCTTATTGAAAAGGGACTATACTCCCTCGCTGACTGGCTTTAGGCCGCCCCGTCGGACTTTACTTTTTCACTTCTATAAATGTACCATGTAATGAAAATATATGCTCGTGGTGATGCTACAGAATAGATTATATGTTATTTATGGCTGCACGTCGTTTTGGAATAAATCGCATTGAAACACGTCAATATTTTTAAAAATGGTGAATGAGTGGCAAATTAAACCAGAATATAGTGAAATTTATTTCTATTTCTTTCCGCTTATATCCTCATATGGCGACCACGTACTCACATTAATCACACTCTAACACACCGACGTGCAAACAATCACATACCACGCACAAACACACACACACACACACACACACACACACGCACACAACCAAACAAACAAAAACCACAAACAAAACACCACACCTATATATATATATGTATGTGTGTGATGTGGTATGGGTGTATGAGTGTATGTGTGTGTGTGCCCATAGATATCGTTACAATTCCGTCGCTTAATCTGGAAAAATCTATCTCCCGACCTCTCTATCTATTTCCTCTATATTTACTCTCCTCTCTCTCTCTCTCTCTCTCTCTCAATATATATATCATATTATATAATACTAAATATAATATATACGTACTATATATACTATTAATTGGGAGGAAATATGTGCTTAATTGAAAGTGTACCTATATTTTGAAGTTAATTAATTAATAATTAATTAATTAGGTGGGGCATACATATTATATATATACTATATACTATTTATAATACTATATATATTATCATTAGTCATGTGTGGGTGCTCGTGTGTTGTGCTGTGTTGTTGTGTGTTGTGTGTGTGTGTGTGAGTTAAAATAAATCTTATTAATACAATCAAATGACGTATTGTTAAGTTCTCTTTCTGAAAGTATAATATCATCGGTCTTGTACTATACATTAAATCTATTAGGTTATATATATTGATCTCTCTGAAGGAATTTTAAAAAATCCTTGTTATATAATCTATGAGTGAAAATCAATCATTGGGCATCATTGTGGACTATGAAGGGAAGATATTGAACTGACTCCCAAAAAGAAATCATTCTCCTACTCATTACCAGTCAACTTGGATTCTTCACACACAACACACACACACACACACACACACACACACCACTCCATATATATATAGTATATATATATTTGAGTTTTTTTTTTATAAAATACAGGAATTTCAAAAATTTCAAACAATATATCGAATTACATATTAGAGGTCGTCCGCTAATAATCACACCGAATTGTAATTTGCGCGTCCATAAATTAACAGCACATAATGTCTTAAATAAACACCAGGAGATTTAGCTGCGCTGACGATGGGAAACTAAACCTTGAAACCATGAGAGGTTGCTAAATGAAAACTTTATATTAAAAAAATTCAACAAATAAATTAAAGCTCCTTACAATTTTGTGGTTGAGACACTCGTGATTTCTGTTTCATCCCAAAACCACTATTTTTTAACAATACTATATTATATATATAATATATATTATATATATAATAATAATAACTATACTATATATATAGCGTATATATATCTCTTTTTTGGTGAGTCTGGATTCTAGTGTGTAATCATTATATTATATATATATGTTATGTATATATAAATGTCACATGATATATAGTTTATTTGGCATTTAGGTGTGATGCATGGGTGTGAAATATAGTAAGAAACTCAGTTTGTGGGATGTTTCGAAGTTTCGCTTTCATTTCATTCTGAATATTTGGAGACCTTGACTCTCCTTCTTCAGAGGATCTACACTGATTCTTCTTTTCCTTGTAGGTTTGTGGTGATCCGCGGTTTTGTCGTCGTTCGTCGACCTCCTTCTCTGGCTTAGTTGGCGATTTGTGGTGTAAGGGCGGCCGTACTCGTCTGCTGCTGTTTCTGTGTCAGCGAGTGACTGATGTCTGGATATGAGACCCGCATGCCCTGTCTTTTACGATGTGGTTTTGGTGTTATTTCTGTGTCTTTGCGGGTGACAGGTGTTTGGGGGATTACTCGCCGTCTTTCTATGTTGATGGCTTTGGTGTTGGGAAAAACATTCATATGGTTTTAGGTACTAGTTTGTATTAAAACCCGTGTGTGCGGAGGCGTATTACTCCAATAATTCTGGCTGTGTTTGTGTGTTGTGTGGATGGGAAATCCATATGGGCAATTATAATGGCATCTCAGGTTTTGAGGCTATGTTTGTGGTTTGTTAAAATGTTTTTGCGATGGTTTTAATTTCAAGATATGCTCCCTGATTTCGTTCAATTTATGGTCTATTAATCTGAATCTGGAGGTGTTTTCGTATCACCTAACACATCCACTGTTTTGCATTTCGTAACAATAGATTTAGTAGGATGAAGTTTTTGCTGTCACTGGTGAGTTCTGCGCAGGTTGGATCTTGGTGTTGTGATGTGGTATTGTTGATTGGGGAGTCTGTAAAGTTAGGTGTGTACATTACTTGGCATCTCGGCCCTATTTAGTTGTGTAGGTGTTTTTTCTGGTGCGGTGAGACGGTCATAGTGATGATTGTGTTGTATAAATATATATATATGAATATATACTATTATATATTTATAGCACATAATCTCGCCCAAAAATTGTCCTATGCGCGATTTCAGAAACACGATTGTTGTCCGCACTGTCACTTAGCTGTGCGTGCGGATAAGTCAGCAAAAAAGGTTGTGATATACACATGCAGGTTGTAAAATGAAAACAGAAATTTGAGAAACAGTAGACATGCTATTGGTAATCCGTCTAGAGTGTCCCGCCGGTCAGCCTGACAGGTAGGGTTCGAATCACGCACAAGCACTGCCCTGTCTCTAGCTCTGCTGATGAGGCCTAATAGGCTGAAATTGTACATGGACGAGATTTGACTTTTCTCGATTTTTTTACGCTTTTTTTTTTTTTTTTTTTTTTGGCTTTAAACCGATTTATGCACGGCTAAATTCATTTATTTAATTAATAATTAAACACATTAGGTATGACTTAATTAAGCACATAATCTCCCAAAATAATTGTCCGGCTTATCGACATTTTAAACACATTGTTTGTTTCACTTCACACACCCCCATATAATACTATATATATATACATTATATAATATATATATAACTATATTATATATACCTACATATACCGAGTGTTTTAGCATTGCAGAATTAAAATTAAAAGTGCTGATTACGGATTGTAAGAGCACGTATTTATTTGTTAGTCCGATTACAATACAGTTTAAGATCTCGCCATTGTTCCTATTGGCTATCTTCAAAGAGCGTATTAAAACCACTTACCACCAGACACGCGCCTATTAAAAAATATACAGTGAATATTCTATCATTATATGGTTTGGTCGGTTGTATATCCCTCCACTGAAGCTCTTCTTCGGTTACCGGGCTAAGCGATATCAGCAGTGTAATTATTGCCTCTCATTGGTCCATTATTGATCCATAAGAGAACGTCACTTATGAGAATCGTCCTTACTTCTCCAGAATAACATTTTGAGATAACTTTACAAGGGAACGAAGGGTGCGAAAATACCATTGAGCCTAACAACGGGAAGATACACGAACTAATTTACACAAAAAAAAACGGAATATAAGAAGATTCAGCCCGGCTAATTAACAAAAAATTTACGTACATATGCTAAATGAATTGATTATTCACTGTATCTTACTAGGCTCAATTGTCTTTGAAGAGGGAGTGCACTACATGCTGCTTTGGAAACAATGGTAAACACATGCAGCTTAAATGTATTTTGCACTATAATAAATAAATAAATATTTATATGGATAGATTTTTTCACACACCACACACACACCACACATATATACTATTGTAATATACATATTTATTGGACTAAATTTACAACACACACACACACACACATTATATATATATAATATATATATATATATATATATATATTGTGTGTGTGTGTGTGTCTGTGTGTGTGTGTGTTGCCTGTCGTGTGTGGTGTAAATGTAAAACCGGAATCCGACGGATATGTTGAAAGGAAAAAATAAACAATTGGAAAGAAATGGCTGAATGGCTAAAATATTATTATTTTACCAACACGTGTTCGGCCAGTGGTTTGTTAAAATGTACACATGTATTTCTATTTATTATTAAACATTACGGCCGAATCACGTGCATAGTAAAAATGAAACTTTTATCCATTCCGCATTTTCTTTCTTTTGTTTATTTCCCTTCCAACATATATACGATATATACACACACACACACACACAAATATACTAAACATATATAATAATATCTATATATAGTATATATATATATATATATGTGTGTGTGTGTTGTTAAAGTGTGTGTTGTGTTAAGGATAAATTTTATATATATTGATATATATATTTATATATATTATGAATATATATATATGTAATAGTAGTTATAATATATATGAGTATATATATTATTATATTTTTAATATATATATATATTATATAATATATATATATATATATATATATATACTATATTCGTAGTGCGTTATTTATTATATTTTGTCTTCTGGTAAGAAAAACCTATCCATATATGAGACATCTATTTGGTTGAAGCGTAGCCATTTGAGGATGTTGTTTGGTTGATTGTCCAACTTGTCATCCTAGACATATGATCTTGATCATCATTGGCAAATGCATGAAGCCAACAATTGGCGAACCAATATACCCAACCTTAAATCTCCATCTCCAAACAGAATAATCTCAATCTTATCCCTGTCCTATTGACTAAGCATTGCTCGTTCGCTATATGCACACACTGGGGACACATCACCGTTGAGTGTAATGGTTCGCGAGCTCTGATTTCGCAGACCCTTTGGAATGAGGCAGTTCGATTCTTTACTCCGGCGCCCAATACTTCCGGCCTTGTGGCCCCATCTAAAGCTAAGCTTAGTGAATAACTATATGCCTTTTAAGCATTTTAATGCTCATTTTTGGAACCAACTTTCATCTAGAGGGAGTAAGTGGCAACAAGCCTGCTCTCGATATTCAAAAATCTTTTTCAGGATTTTTTTTCGGGTTCTTTGTTTTTATGTATTATCAATGGTGAGTTATTTAAATGCTAAGAAAAGATCGGAGAAAAATAACGAAAGACAACAGAAGAAGAAAGATAAGAAAGAAAGAAAGAAAGAGAAGGTGTTCCAACCAAGGAAATAAGCAGGAATTGATTACATATGACAATATAGTAAGAAAAATAGCGCAAAAAAAAATACAAAAAAACAAAAAAACAAAACAAACAAACGAGAAAAAGGAATAAGAAGAAATTTACTAGTAAATGAAGTATAGAAAAAAAAAAATTGCAGAACAAATAACAAAAGAAAACAGAAAGAATTTTAAGAAAAAGGAAATAGAAGGTTTTAAAATAGATAAGATTACTCCGAAAGAAAAGCATTTGCAGAAAAAATAATGCAAAAAAAAAAAAAGAAGATGAAAGCGAACAGAAAGAAGAAAGAAATACAGACAGAGGAAAGGAATGAAAAAAAATTTATGAATAATGAAATATAGAAAGAAAATGTTTGGGCAGAAAAAGAAAGAAAAAAGAAAGATAAGAAAGAATAAAAGAAAGAAAAACGTAAAGAAAGACAAAGAAAGAAAGAAAGAAAGAAGAAAAAGAAACAAAAAACAAGGAATTATTAATAAATAAATTAGAAAGAAAACATGCGAGAAAAATAATAATGAAAAGAAAAGAGAAGATGAATAAAGAAAGAAAGAAAAAACAATAGTGCGTACTATTAAACCATAGCTGGGGGGACTGAGGGTGTTCATACATGTTACATAATAAATAAATTGACCTATTTATTTTGTAAAAGAGAGTCAATTTTAAATAAACGATTTAGAAGGGATAATTAATGCAGGGATTCATGTCCAGTCTGTGATAAGACAAGAATTGATCCCTTGTTGACCTATTAGTAATTTTCTGATTGGTTGGGTTTGATTCATGTCATTATTCATGGGAATAAGTTCGGTTTGCATCAGCAGTAGTCCTAGGCGCCCTGAGGCAAGGACGTTTACGACTGGCTTATTGTCCATACAGTCGGTTGAAATGGGTTTGTTGAGAACTAAAGACACGTCGAAAATTTAACAGTCTTTGTTGTTCAGCAAATAAAAAGCAAGATGTGGGCACAGATATGGCGACCCCAAGAAACCACCGAAAAGCTAACCCAAAGAAGTGAATAATAGCAGGGTCTGGCCGTATAGAAATAACAGAGATAGAGATAAAATCTATACGATATAAGACAAAATAAGGAGAGTTGGAATTAGGCTATGCTAACAATTACCTTTCGTCTTGGGTATTAGTCTCAAAGGCCTCCTCTTGTGGTGTAATGGTTAGCATGCTAGTCTAGCTGATCCTTTATTACTCAATAGTGAGTTCGATCCTACCTAGATGCCGCATTCTTGTGACCTTGTGTCACATCCTACTCGTGGCGAATGAATTGAGTAAACATCTAATCCGAAGAGGAACGTATTAGCGCGACTGGAATTCGAACTCACTTACTGATGCATAATCTGTGTAGTAGCATAGATTATTGACAACACCGTGTAGCGAGAATACAAAGAGCCCAAATGGAAAATTACAGACCGTTGGGAAACTTTGACCACAGAGGCGGAAACCCGCAAGTCAGTTGATAGTCAAACACCGGATAGAACATATGTGTTCCACCCCGGTTGTCAGCTCCGCGTAGTGAGTTAGTTACAAAAGTCAAATAAAGCTTTGAAAAGCAACAGGCGTTATTGATTAATTAAGCATGCCTTAGTTAGAAGACCAGCCAAGAAAAAAAAGATGAAAAAGCCAGGGAAAAGAAAGAAGCAACAAGTACGTAGACGATCATGTCCGAAGTAAAATCCAACATGACGACTTTAATGGAGAACGGATAAGTAAGTTATGCATCTGTCTAATATCTGTCTAATACTCTCTCGTCTCCCTATCATAAGAACTCTTACATATTGTTATTTACTAAGCTTAGCTTAGATATGGCACAAGGCCAGAAGTATGGGGCTCCCAATGAGAATCGAACTCACTAACAATGGTTTGCGAAGCGAGCTTGCTAACCATTACACCACGTGAGGTGTCCTATTTACTAAGCTTCGCTTAGATATGGCACAAGGCCAGATTATGGAGTGCCCAGTGAGAATCGAACTCACTAACAATGGTATGTGAATCTAACTTGCTAACCATTACACCACATGAGGTGCCCGAGAACTGTTACATATATATCCAACGAAGGTATATGAGTATATAACATTACTACAATGTTACAGGCCAGCATGTTAACCACTACGCCACCCTCACTGACAGATGGGGCTGTAGAATACGCCGATTGTACATCTTTTCTCAACGGGGCCACCTGTTGGCTGTGCGTGGCAACCCGTGAGGCTTAAGGACGGAATGAATAACCTGCAATAATCCTCTTTGGTCCTTATTTGAGCTAGACGAGAGGCCCCTTCCGATCAGTCAGCTGGTAACGTCAAGCCCTAGCACCAATATGATTGTCCCGACCGTATTGTTCTCATAGAAAACCACCAACTGATTTATGTGCTAGAAGATTGTGGCTGAGGGTGTTAGTGTCCTGGTTGTTACATAATCTATGCGGTTGCATAAGATTATTGTAGGTCCCCTGTAATTCTGAGGGGATGACCCTTTTCATACCATGGCCGGGTCCTTCAATGGAAAATTACAGAGACCCGCCAAAATACGAGAAGTCTAGTGGAACCTGTTCGGTCCCCAGTTTTCAGTTAGACGTCAGGCAGAGAAGTCGACCATTTTAGGCCCTGCCTAAAACTGGAACTCACGTGCGCTATGTTAGTCAGATATTTAGTTACATGAAATGTATAGTTATATAATGAAGGGTATACAGCACTGGTTATGATGCTAAACTGAACCTCGTGGTGAGGGTCCAATTCTGGAGGTCTGTGGAGTGTAGAGTGTCCTTTTATTGCCATTACTCCCAGGTCCACCCTGACCCGAGGGAGGGGTAAGGTCCCATCTATAGATTAAATAGACAAATAATGAGTTTTAAAATGAGTTTAAAAATGTGTTTAAAATGTGAAATCCCAATAAGAATAATTAAAACAAAAGTGTGTTTGGCATAGAATAACCTAATAGGGGTTGACATGCCATAAAATCCAACCAACCAATCAACCGATCAAAGGGTCTAGAGTTTTCAGATAGCCAAATTACTGAAATAGTGAATTTGGCTATCTGAAGAAGCTGGCCCTTTTTTAAAAGAGGAATCTAGTTGAAATAAATATTTACAATGAGCAATATATCATGATTTTAAGCTTAACAAACAAACCACACACACACACACACACACACACACACATATATATATATATATATATTATATATATATATATATATATATATATATAATTGGTAAAGAAAAAGTTTCAAAATCGGTCATTTTGCAGTTATAGATCGATTTCTATCCACAAGTATATACTGATACCTCTGGGTGGAAATAGATCTATAAACGCAAATAAAAGCTTTTTCTTTACCAATTATATTGTTCTGTTCAATAATATTGAACATGGAGCTTTCAACTTGAACCTGAACAGCTCTAATATTGTGCTGTTGAAAGAAAGCTCCAACTTAGAATAATTCTAATACCAACTGTCTCAGTAAAACATCTACGGATATATATATATATATATATATATAAAACTCTGATTATCAAATTCTGTTCAAAGTCAACCGACTGACCCCATAAAGATACCATTTCCCACATACTAAGCCCACCACTACTTCTTTCTCATTCTTCTATACCCCACAACATACCCCCTATATATCATCCCCTACCCATTTACATTTTCACTATAAAAGCAGAATGTACAAGCACTTAAGTCAATAAATGTTTATAAAGCTTCAGCCCATAATGAGGTGAAATATCAATTGAATTTAGTTGTTATGTTGTTTTATCCACATTTTCCTCTATTCTCAACCACATTTTGTCGGATTTATTCAATCCTCATTCCTCAACCGGGATACTTGTGTAAAGTCATTTATTTTACATAAAAAGTAATTCTTAAAATGATTAAATATAAACATTTATTTTCTGAAAAAATCCGTTACTAACCGAGCATGAATGGGTTTAAACTCTTCTTTTTTGAAAAAGAGAATTTTTTTATTTTTGAATTTGAATTATTTCTTTTTTCTTTCACAAACTGTTACACCGAAGAAAAGCGATGTAGCGAAAGTACATGAAGTTAGCAAAACAGCGAAACGCAGCGAATGAACAAATACGAAGCGATCGCATGGCTTACACGCTTTTTAGGAAAAACAACGCTATCGGTTTTAATATATATAATATATATATATATATATATATATATATATATATATATATATATATATATAAAGAAAAGAAATGTAGATGTATAAAAATGAATTTTATCGATATCACTTTTAATCGATATCACTTACACATGTGTTTCGGTCTGTTTATCAAAATGTATACGGATTTTAGTTATTATTATTATTAAAATAATCAGATAGAGTTGAGATGATGATGAAAAAAAAAATACCACTCTGATGAAGGTCAGCAAAATCTCTCTGTGTACGGAACATTTTATACATTTTTCCTATTATTATTATCATCATCATTTCAACTCCATCTGATTATTTTAATAATAATAATAATAATAATAATAATAATAATAGCGTAAATCCGTATACATTTTGATAAATAGACCGAAACACATGTGTAAGTGATATCGATTAAAAGTGATATCGATAAAATTCATTTTTATCCATCTACATTTCTTTTCTTTACTCATTTTTCCTCATATATATATATATATATATATATATATATATATATATATATATAATAATATATATATATATATATATATAGTAGGATTTAGTTTATTAGTTCATAATTTCGGATTTAGATTCTCAGACCAAGGTTGGTAATCGCACTGGTGAAAAACTGACAGTCACTAAACACTGTTGTCTCAATGTCTACGCTATCATTATACATACATTTATTTTGTGAGTTTTTTATCAGAATATTGATAACGTGTTTTAGGATATCAGGTTTTTGTTAAGTAAACTAAGAGCTTCATAGATTTCTATTTGACCAGAGAAACATATTTGATCAACAAAATACCGAAATAATGTTCTGTTTTGTTATTTTACAAGTTACTATGGCTTCTTGACATTATATAACCTTCATGAGTCTTGTCTTCACTAATTTTTGATAACTTTCCCACCGTTTACGTCTTTAGCAACACTTACTGCAAATTTTATTGCTTCCCAGATGTTTTCCTTCGTCAAAAAATTATTTTCCACTTTCATATAAATCTCTTTTAATGTTGGTGAAGTAAGTTTTGTATTAGATTAATATTAGGAGTGTCTTGGGACCAGTCCATTAATTTCATAGTTTTGATACCGTTTGTTTTTTTCTTCTGGCAAGGTAAGCAATAGTCTAGGTATGTTCACTTAAGTGCTATTGCTAAATAGTTCAATATGTAAAAAGTATTATTTTACATTTTATTATTTACATTTTTCAGGTCAGTTAACTTTGAATCACGTATCTTAGAGTCGTAACACAGATTCACAAAGATATGTGGTTCAAAGTTAACTGACCTGAAAAAATGTAAAAGTTTTAAAATAAAATAACTGGTGCATTATATATTTTATTCCATTTTATATCAACACTGAAAGTTTCATTAAATTTGGTTAATTCCCTGATTTTTAGTATTTTTCTTTCGGCGGGGTGACATACGATGGTGGAATTTAGGTCCGTTAAGTACTATTTAACCTAAATAATTTATAGTTACACGTGGTCAGTTTCTTAAGCGAGATTTAACAGGTTTGAATTCAGAGTTTTTCTTCTCTTAGACCGGTTGCATTAACAAGGTTAAAGACGTTTGTCTGCCCTACTAATTACCTATAGCTGGAGTGAGAATAGTTGGATGCATGAGTCTTAAGGAACACAAGTATTAATATATAGATTGTATTATTTTACAAGTTACTATGGCTTCCTTGACATTAAATAACCTTCATGAGTGTTATCTCTTCTAATGTTTGATGACATTTCCGTCGTTTTCATCTTTAGCAACACTTACTACAAATTTTATTGCTTCCCAGATGTTTTCCTTCGTCGAATATTATTTCCACTTTCATATAAATCTCTTTTAATGTTGGTGAAGTAAGTTTCGTATTAGATTAATATCAAGAGTGTCTTGGGACCAGTCCATTAACTTGAGAATTTTGATACATTTTTATTTTGGCAAGGTAAGAAATAGTCTAGGTATGGTCAAAATTTGATGTGTTTTTTTTTTAAACCCTCATGAATTAAAATTCAACAACTCTCGGAGAAAATTAATGAAACTTGACGTAATTTCAGAATCCCCAATATGCACTACACGCCAAGAGATATTTACAGTGAAACATATACTGCTAGATTGTGTAGACCTCTTTTGGCAAGGTAAGAAATAGTCTAGGTATGGTTAAAATTTGACGTGTTTTTTTTAAACCCTCATGAATTAAAATTCAACAACTCTCGGAGAAAATTAATGAAACTTGACGTAATTTCAGAATCCTCAATATGCACTACACGCCAAGAGATATTTACAGTGAAACATATACTGCTAGATTGTGTAGACCTCTTTTGGCAAGGTAAGAAATAGTCTAGGTATGGTTAAAATTTGACGTGTTTTTTTAAACCCTCATGAATTAAAATTCAACAACTCTCGGAGAAAATTAATGAAACTTGACGTAATTTCAGAATCCTCAATATGCACTACACGCCAAGAGATATTTACAGTGAAACATATACTGCTAGATTGTGTAGACCTCTTTTGGCAAGGTAAGAAATAGTCTAGGTATGGTTAAAATTTGACGTGTTTTTTTTAAAACCCTCATGAATTAAAAGTCAACAACTCTCGGAGAAAATAAATGAAACTTGACGTAATTTCAGAATCCCAATATGCACTACATACCAAGAGATATTTACAGTGAAACATATACTGCTAGATTGTGTAGACCTCTTTTGGCAAGGTAAGAAATAGTCTAGGTATGGTCAAAATTTGACTTTTTTTTTAAAACCCTCATGAATTAAAATTCAACAACTCTCGGAGAAAATTAATGAAACTTGACGTAATTTCAGAACCCCAATATGCACTACATACCAAGAGATATTTACAGTGAAACATATACTGCTAGATTGTGTAGACCTCTTTTGGCAAGGTAAGAAATAGTCTAGGTATGGTCAAAATTTGACTTTTTTTTAAAACCCTCATGAATTAAAATTCAACAACTCTCGGAGAAAATTAATGAAACTTGACGTAATTTCAGAACCCCCAATATGCACTACATACCAAGAGATATTTACAGTGAAACATATACTGCTAGATTGTGTAGACCTCTTTTGGCAAGGTAAGAAATAGTCTAGGTATGGTCAAAATTTGACTTTTTTTTAAAACCCTCATGAATTAAAATTCAACAACTCTCGGAGAAAATTAATGAAACTTGACGTAATTTCAGAACCCCCAATATGCACTACATACCAAGAGATATTTACAGTGAAACATATACTGCTAGATTGTGTAGACTTTGATCTAGTATGATAAAAATACTACCAAGCAAGGAATTTGAAAAAAAACTTTTCACGAAAATAAAATCATCCAGGATTTTACATTTCCTAAAAGAAGTGGGATTGCATTCAAAATTATGAATAATTAAACAATAGTTAAAATCTATACATATATACATTTGTTTTCTGCCAAACTACAGCTATGAACCCAAAACTTAGTCGGCATTAAATGACCCACCGAGGTTGATATGCCGTAAAACAAATCAAACCAAACCAAAACTAATCGTCGAATATTATTTTATACTTTCATATAAAACTATTTTACTGTGGGGTCAGTAAGTTTTGTATTAGATTAATATCAAGAGTGCCTTGGGACCAGTCCATTAATTTGATTGTGTTGATACATTTTTGGCAATGTAAGCTATAGTATAGGTAAGTTCACTTAAGAGCTACTGCATTGGTTCAATATGTAACAAGTATAATAATCTTGATTTAACACTCAGATTTAACATTCAGATTTTAGTCTTTCTTTCTTTCTTTTCATATTTTCATTATGTTCGACTGAAACAGATTAGCCTTATCGCTTTCGCGCACTCAACCCTCTCTCTATTTTCCACAACTCTCATGATTTCTTTTCTTCTTTCTTACTTATTATCATTTTCTGTGTTGCGTGACCTTTTTCTTCCCTTTCTTTCTTTATAATAAAATGGTCCTTTATTTACACGAGCATTGATATATATATATATATATATATATATATATATATATACCAACCCCTCCGCACGAGTAGGATGCGACACAAGGTCAATTTCTTAAGCGGAGTTTATCAGGTTTGAATTCAGAGTTTTCCTTCACCTAGACCGGTTGCGTAACCATGGGTAAAGAGCCCAGTCTGCCCTACTATTTACCCATAGCTGGAGGGAGAGTAGGATTCATACCTTTCCCAAGGGTATTAGCTCTAAGTGAAATGCAATTGAGCATTGATATATAGATTACCATTTTATACAAATAATTTTCATACAGTTGTATGATTTCAATTATTTCCATATATTTCTAAGGATCATATGGTTTAACGTTATTATTTCTAACTAATAGTATAATGTACACAGTTCACTGCTCTGAAGGAACTGATAATAATCCTTATTAAACTATTATAGTCTCAAGTAATTATTCTGAATACAAATAATTTACAGTTACAGATGGTCAATTTCTTAAGCGAGTATTATTTGGATTATTAGGACTATTGTATTCATCTTCATTGATATCTGTACAACGTTTCGGCCGATGTGCCCTCCAGCCTTCTTCAGGTATTTCTTGTCGGACTCTGGAACTTTCCCGGACTCGGAAACCTTCTATTCTAACTCGGGAACCTTCTTTTCGTAATCGGGAGCCATCACAGAAATTTGAACCTAACCCTTTATTTAGTCCACGGTCCGACATCGACCGAAACGTCGTACAGTTAACAATGAAGATGAGGACAATAGTCCTAATAATCCAAATAATATTAATTATAAAACCTCATCTAAAAAATTCCGAGAAATGTTAAGCGAGGTTTAACAGGTTTGAATTCAGAGTTTTCCTTCTCTTAGACCGGTTGCCTTAACAAGGTTAAAGATGATTGTCTGCCCTACTATTTACCTATAGCTGGAGGGAGAATAGTTGGATACATGAACTTTAAGGAACCCGAGTATTAATATATAGATTTTATTATTTGACAAGTTACTATGGTTTCCTTGACATTATATAACCTTCATGAGTCTTGTCTCTTCTAATTGTTGATGACATACCCGCCATTTTCATCTTTAGCAACACTTGCTGCAAATTTTATTGCTTCCCAGATGTTTTCCTTAGTCGAATATTATTTTCCACTTTCATATAAATCTCTTTTAATGTTGGTGAAGTAAGTTTTGTATTAGATTAATATTAGGAGTGTCTTGGGACCAGTCCATTAATTTGATGATTTTGATACCTTTTTCTGTTTTGGCGAGGTAAGCAATAGTCTAGGTATGGTCAAAATTTGACGTGTTTTTTTAACCCTCATAAATTAGAATTCAACAACTCTCAGAGAAAATGGATGGAACTTGATATTCCGTATTTGATGGCGTATAAGACGCACGGGTATATAAGACGCACCCCCATTTCAGCTGGTCAGATTCAGGAAAAAGTTTTTAGTGTATTGTTTTTTCTTCGCCACTATACGCTCCTGTTAACCTTGATTGTTTTTGTGGGGTTTCAAGGGGTTAAAATAAGACAAAACGACGGGTAACAAATGTAGGAAAATGTATTAACAAAAGAGTAGACAATTAGAGCAAAGAAAAGTGGGAATTGCGTCCGACAAATAGAGTTACGAGCTGACTCGCATTGGCTTCCTCAAACCATAATTGTTCCTGTTACTTATAGTAACCGTCGGCGCATTCCACTATAGTATATAAGGTATATCACCTATAACAATTATAACATTACCAGCAATAAAATAAGGGCGCATGGAGTTTAGGGTAGATCAAAGTACGGAGCGTAAGCTGGGTTAATGAGCATCAGAAGGAAGATTAGCCTAGGCCTACGGGAGGTCTCAAACTTTACCTACGATGTATAAGACGCGGGGCAATCTTTCAGCCAACATTTTGGGAAACAATGCGTCCTATATGCCGTCAAATATGGTAATTTCTGCTGTATTATTACATTGAGTTTGGGTTGTAACAATTTTTGTGGCCATTTTTAGACTTCAAGAGAGAGCACTTAACAGTGAGAGCACCTTACAGTGGAGATCTAAGTACTTATATATATATATATATATATATATATATATATATATATATATATATATGATGGATCCTCCCGTCGATTTCGACGTATGAGTGTTCATACAATGAACATCCACACAGTGATTTGTTTATAGTGGTGAAGGCTTGTGTTGGACCATCCACACTTTTTGGCACAGTCTATAGGAAAGGATCGGTGTACCAAGGGTTGCCACAAACCCAATCAACGTCTGACCTCAGGAATTTTGAATTCAGAGTTATCCCTCTCCTATACTGGTTACCTATCCAAAGCTGAAGGGCCCAGTCTGCCCTACTATTTAACCCATAGCTGGAGGGAGAATATATGGATTCATACCTTTCCCAAGGGTATTAGCGCTATGTGAGATACCAACAGCTTTGTCTAGGAATTGAACTCGAATCGACGAGTCCATTTTTCACGAATCTAACAACTAGCCCACGCACCTCCATATTATATATATATTAGGGTCCGTGTTAGCTCAGTCGGTAGAGCGTTCGGCTAGAAACCACAAGGTTCCTAGTTCGATAGCGGTCCTCGCCAACTCAGCGTATGAGTAGCACAGGGATCTGTGCGGTAAAGTAAGGAGCTGCTCGTAGGTGTGGCGCTTCACCTCAGATGCTAAAACAATCTCCTTGGTCTAGCGCTAGTGAAAAGGGGATAGAAACCCTCGCTGGCTGGCTGATACCGACATTAGGCCGCCCCGACGACTTTACTTACGTTATATATATATATATATATATATATATATATAGTCATCCACAGACACGTGTTTCAAATTATCAAGTCTCTTCAGTGTGGCTAGACATTCTATGAGCTACCTACCACCGGTATATAACTCCGATCGATTCAGCATCAGTCGGGCAGCTTAACCGCTCGACTATCGTCACCCACAGAATGTGAAGAGGATTTTAACTGTTTTAATACACACATCTGTAAGTACTTAAGGGCCGTGTAAAGTGCTCCACCCCTTTTATAGGAGAGCGTTGCGTTTTATGCAGAAAATAATCCGAGATGGGTTGCCATGCCATTATCATCAATCAGCCAATAAAACAACCTCTTCATTTTATTTACCTCGTACCCCACTTGTACGGGTTAGGCACACGGCCCTATTAACGTGGGACCACCCACAAACCGAAGCTCAGGGGTGGCGGGTGAAAAATTGCGTTGATCCCGTCGGTATTCCCCCTCAAGGGGTGAATCTCTGCGCTGGGCAATAAACCCAGCCCTGCCCCTTTAAATCAAGGGGGCAGGTATTGCCTGGAGGGATAGCCCCCTGGGATCGACGCTATTAACTTGGAACGATCCAGAGCCGAAGCCACTGGACCCCAACCACAAGGGCGGGTTTACATGCCATTAAAACGAATTAATCAAACTGCCTCAAGATATTTTCTTGTTTATTCATTCACTTTTCTCTATATATTTACCAACCCTTCCTCGGGAGCAGGATACGACACAAGATCAATTTCTTAAGCGAAGATTAACAGGTTTGAATTCAGAGTTTTCCTTCTTCTAGACTGGTTACCTATTCAAGGTTAAAGAGCCCAGTCTACCCTAATATTTACCCATAAATGGAGGGCGAATATATGGATTCATATCTTTACGAAGGGGATTAGTGGTATGGGAAATGCAAACAGCCTCGTCCAGGATTTGAACTCGGGTCGACGAGCCGATTTCCTACGATTCGAAGAATTACAACACACACCTCTATTATATATTGCTTGTATAAATGTTAAATGAGAGCTATTCCCTAAATTTTAGACAGAAAATAACCCTAAATGGGTTGCCATGCCTTTAAACCAAGCAGCCAATAAAACAGTAAAAAAACACAGCCTTAAACATATATTTTCTTGCTGATTAATTCAATTTTATTTATTGCCTGTGTAATGAACGAAGTTTCTTGGGTTTTAGGCATAAAATAACCCTAGGTGGTTTGACATGACATTAATTTCAATCATCCAATCAAGCAGCTTGCTATAAATATTTTCTTGTCGATCAATTCACTGTTCTTTATTACTTATTGCACCCCCCCTTAATTTTCCTCAAATATTTTTTTCGTGTTTTCTAAAGATTTCTCCCTCTTCTTATTATCTGTCCAAAATGTTTAATTTCTTTTTGCCTTGTTTCTGTGATCTCTTCACCTTTCTTTTGCAATTTCTAATATTGTGTTCTGATCACTCGATAACTTTACAATATATTGTTTCCCTCTTGAGGTTATATTAATCTTATAAACCAACGCAATCTTTCGAGATCTGAAATTAAAAAATAAATACCAATAACAATAGTATTATATTTACAATATAATGAATAAACTTCGTATACATAATAAAGCATCTCTCAGGACTAAATAATCTATTGTAGATAGATCTAATAATAAGCTAAAACTCAGACAATATATTGCTTATATGAATATACAGTGTCGCTCATTAATAAACACCTCGCATACCCAAATCCTGGACGAAGCTTAAGTTCACATAACGCTAATATCCTGGAAGGAGATTAGTTGGATTCATACTTTTGTATGAATCCAACAACTCTCCTTCCAGCTATGGGTAAAATAGTAGGGCAGACTGGGCTCTTTAACGTTGGTTAGGCAACCAGTCTAGGAGAAGGAAAATTGCATTCAAACCTGTTAAATCCGTTTGGGGTGGTAATTACTAGAATAGGCTCAGTTCTAATTAGTGATCTTCAAAAAATAAAGCATCTCCCAGGACTAAATAATCTATTGTAGATAGTTCTAATAATAAGCTAAAACTTAGACAATATATTGCTTATATGAATATACAGTATCGCTCATTAATAAACACCTCGCATACCCAAATGTTGTACCCAGAAGTAGCAGGGATATCCATGACAATCTCTCTCCAACCTTCTCTATTATTCATTGCCTCTGGGGGCACAGCAACCAACATCCTCGCATAGTTGGTCAATGTAGGTCCTTGGTGGGTGACCCACGTTTGCATGTCCATGTGTTGGCTTCCACGGGAAAACGTCGCTTATGAGCCCGTCCTTGCTTCTCCAGCAGTGTCCTGCATGCCTTGCCCGTCTCACTCGGATGGTTTGTGAGATGGAGGGCCGGTAGCCGTACAGCTGCTTCCTTGTTCAAGACTGCACGCAACATTCTTGTGCAGCTCCCATCTAGCTTATTCTCAAGGCGCTTCGTTAGGGTCCAAGTGGTGCAGCCATTGTGTGGTTATATCAGTGTTGCTGTATGGCTGCACTACTAATTACCAATAACAATAGTATTATATTTACAATATAATAAATAAACTTCTTGTACATAATAAAGTATCTCCCAGGACTAAATAATCTATTGTAGATAGTTC
The DNA here is from genome assembly GCA_023376005.1 of Doryteuthis pealeii. NCBI lineage: Eukaryota > Metazoa > Mollusca > Cephalopoda > Myopsida > Loliginidae > Doryteuthis > Doryteuthis pealeii. The sequence continues at coordinate 33,090,408 of CM042166.1, read as the reverse complement.
TAATAATAAGCTAAAACTCAGACAATATATTGCTTATATGAATATACAGTATCGCTCATTAATAAACACCTCGCATACCCAAATGTTGTTTAGACGCACGACACGTTGAAAGCACCGGTTCCCGTTAGATTGAAACGGGCAAGGTAACAGAATTTCTTAAATATTAAACACTTATTCATAGAATACAGACTTTTTGCTTATATCAGAAACCGTTATTTTAATGCAAACAATATGAAAGATCTATTTGAAAATATCAACATGGAGGACATTCTATCCTTTCTGAGGGAAATATAATTATACCATAGAATATAGACATGAACTTAAACAATACCATACAACATGATCCTCAATGGTGCAAACACATTGTTAAAACCAATCACTAAAAAAGTATAAATATAAATACGCAACATATATTACTTCCTAACCGCTAGGCATGACATGACCCCAGACCGGTTGATATGCCGTTAAAATCAACCAACCAACCAACTTAAATGTTAGCTTAGTTGAATCCATATGTAGTGGGAGATAAAGTAAATTACCTCGCGAGACTACAGATTGAACTCCCAACCTCCAGGTTGTAGGTGGTAACTCGTGAAAAGCGTCCTGTTACCTCTGTTGGTTGGAGTGGTTTGGCCGATGAGGTGGCATAAATAAAAGGTACATGAATAAAGTTATTAATTGAAAGTTTTTAACTCAATTATCTCATGAATTGGAACACTCGTAAGTTGTAGCGTAATTATTATGGTCTGCGGAGAATTTGGGGATTGAAAAGAAAACGGTATTCGAATTTCTGGAGAAAGAGAAGAAAAAGAAATAAGAACAAAAAGAGGTTAAAGTTTGGAAGGGTAAACACTCATCGGTTGCCAGCCATTGACCGATCAATGACCTCGGAACTCGATTTAAAAATAAAAACGGAAGTTCCAGGTTTTGGAGCGGAAGCGATTGTGACATTCCCCTACCCCCATCCGGGACTACAAACGGAAGTATAGAAAATTCGGTCTTTCTTTCGCCGGACCTGAGGAGGGTCGGACGTCTTTGTTGGGACTCCGTCGTGACATGTCTTGGGTAGGAACGAATAGCGCGCATGAACGTGATTTACGATAGAACAACTTGGCTTTACTCTCTCTCTCTCTCTTTCTCTCTTTCTCTCTCTCCCTCTCTCTCTCTCTCTCTCCCTCTCTCTCTCTCTCTCTCCCTCTCTCTCTCTCACTCTCTCTCTCTTTCTTTCTCTCTCCCCTCTCTCTCTCTGAATAAGAACAAACGAGCCTAGAAATAAATGAACAATTCATTTTTGACTATACGACGTTCGTATGTTGTTACTCTGAACTAACGACGGCTTCTACTACTAACGACTACTATTACAACTTGACCTCGGTCCCTACGCAACAAAATCAAAGCACCCCACTTACCAGAGTTCTAGAACTGGTGACTCACCACCGAATGCAGTTTGATATCATTTTATGACACAGTTTGTATTCTGAAAAAAAATAACGTTCCATTCATTCTTCATATCTATCTTGGTAAATACAGCTTCAATCTCGATACTTTTACAACACACCTTATATATATATAATAATATATATATATATATATATATATATATATATAAACTTCCCCCTGTTTCTCTCATTAAGTCATTTATTTCTAAAAAAGTAAAGTAAAGTCGTCGGGGCGGCCTAAAGTCGGTATCAACCATACAACGAGGGAGTCTATCCCCTTTTCAATAGCGCTAGACCAAGGAGATTGTTTTAGCATCTGAGGTGGAGTGCCACACCTACCATCAGCTCCTTACTTTACTGCACAGATCCCTGTGCTACTCATACGCTGAGTTGGCGAGGACCGGTATCGAACTAGGAACCTTGTGGTTTCTAGCCGAACGCTCTACCGACTGAGCTAACCCGGCCCGTTCTAAAATTAATTAAATTAATTAAGTATCTCGTATTCTTTTCAAATAAGTAAAGTTCTTCCAGCTTCGGTGAGAATTATTTTTGTGGGGTGCCACAATTTTCATCATAAGCCAATTGTTTTTTTGCTTTACTTATTATAATGAATATTTGGTTTCTGTCTGTCTGTAACTGAAACTACACCACTGCTTTCATCACAATAACCTCGGGAAATGCGTATATTTATCCATGAGTATTTAATTTATGAACCAAATCATTAATACATAGAATAAATGTTATTTGTTAAAGAGTTCTCTATGAAAATCCGAGTTAGATTTTCCTCAAAATCGCCCATGTTATTCGTGCGTTTCAAATCTTGAAATTATGTTGTTAATTTGCATAATGTTTTTAACAAAACCGTGTCTAATAGATAATTACTTGGTGTTATTGATCTCTAATATTATTGTTTTATTCCCCAACGCTAATTGCTTTTTTCCTAATTACCAAAAGAAGCAATTGCAAGGTGCTTTGACACAAGTTTCTAATATCTCCCCCGCCCACCGACTACACCTCTGTAGAGGGGTAAGACCGCCCCCCCCAATGAGGCCACCTGCTAGCCGTGGGTGGCGACCCGTGATGCTTAAGGATAGAGCCCAGTGGATGAGCAGTCAATGACATGCAACACTCCACTTTGGTCCTTACTTAGGCTAGACGGGCGGTCGGAGAGGCCCCCTCCGATCAATCGGCTGGTCACGTCAAGCCCTAGTACCTATATGATTTTCCCAACCCTATTGCCCTTATGACAATCCCCAATCTTTTTATAATATGGGTGCTAGAAGGCGGTGACTGTTAATCTACATGTCCTGGGAATGACGTTAAACTCTATCTGATGGTGAGGTTCCAGTTTTGGAGGTTTGGGGAATGCGGAGCACCCCTTCATCACCTTTGATCCCTGGTCAACTCTGATCCAGAGTGGTAGTACCTGTTAGGGTCCCATCTATGGGTTAAATAGAAAACATGTTTTTATAAACAAAATTGTATTATCCATTAAAAATTATTTCAAAACTTTGTCGGCATTAAACATTTTTGAATACCAAATTACCAATAGAAGTATTCGGCATAAAATAACCCAAGGGGTAGACATACCGTAAAATCCAACCAACAAACCAACCAACCTAATATCTCTGCAGATATAATTTAATTTCGTTAGTCTTTCCAATTTAATATATTTCATTACATTAAAACTCTAAATTCTTACGCCCGGTAGAGGGCGCATATTCTTGTTTGTAAATATAAATTTTGACCTCGAATCAACACAATCAATCGTATTTTTAGATAATATAGTATACATTGACAAGAACAGAAAATTACAATTAATACTTGCTCAGATAATCAGGAAACGTTCGGACATTTTAAAATTAAATTCCAATCTAATATATATTTCAAGAACTAGGCGTAGTAACCTATCGTCGAACAAATAACCTCAAAGAAAATATAGGAAGCAACAACATAGCTGTAATCTTTTTATATGCGTTCTTATTTAATTTCGTTAGTCTTATAGAAATTATAGGAAGAAACAACATAGGTGTAATCTTTTTATATGCGTTCTTATTTAATTTTGTTAGTCTTATAGAAATTATAGGAAGCAACGGCATAGGTGTAATCTTTTTATATGCGTTTCTTATTTAATTTCGTTAGTCTTATAGAAATTATAGGAAGAAACAACATAGGTGTAATCTTTTTATATGCGTTCTTATTTAATTTCGTTAGTCTTATAGAAATTATAGGAAGAAACAACATAGGTGTAATCTTTTTATATGCGTTCTTATTTAATTTCGTTAGTCTTATAGAAATTATAGGAAGGAACAACATGCTAAATAATAAAGTAATCATTAAGAAGCTCTCACTAACAATATTTTTCTCTTTCTTTAACCCTTTTCTGTGTGTCTTAAGTGTTACATAATTCATACGTGACCAATGAATTACGTACATACTCTAGTACGAATAATTTTGAATCAGAGTTAAGTGGAAAATTTCCATAACCGTTAGGGTTATGATTATTTAGTGATGACCCCAACTTACCACCGGTGGGACTTGAAACTGTTCAGATTCAGTTGCGACGAGTTACTAGCTGTGAGCAGACGTTGTTGTCGGCTCACGGGGTATCGTATCTCACCGCTCCGGGTTTGTGCCTGGGTTTGTTGAAACAAAAGACTTAAAAGAAAAACAACAGGTCTTGCTTTATTGATCATTTAAAACAAGAGATGACCAGCCCAGCCAGAAGCAGAGATTAACACCCAGAAGAAGGTCCTGAAAAATATGTCTGTTACGATTTTCTAGCCATCGTTAGTCTTCAAGTAAGAGTATTCTCCAACGGAGATCCCTAGTGTTAAGCAGAGCGCGATCCTTAGTGAAGAAACATTTGATTGTTCCTTGGCGTCTCATAGTGTTTGGTATGATCCTTTGGTTGTTCCTTCGTGTCTCTTAGTGTTAGGCAGAATCCTTTGATTGTTCCTCGGTGTCCCTTAGTGTTGGGTATGCTCCTTTGGTTGTTCATCGGTGTTCTTTAATGTTGGGTAGAATCCTTTGATTGTTCCTCGGCGTCTCTTAGTGTTGGGTATGATCCTTTAGTTTTTGGTAAGTTCGTCAATGTCGAATAACGTGCAAATGAACGGCTGTCCATATCGGCTATTAAATACTTAACTAACCATGTATTTGAGCTGTTGATTAGCTGTGTTTTAATTCACGTAACCGTGCCGAGTCTATAAGTTTAAGTCGTGGATTCCAGCACGACTTATATACAAAAAAAAAAAACTGCGACAATGTCGGCCGACGAATTAGAAGCAGAAGTAAGCAGAAGAGTTAACAAGAACAACCATCACCATCCCATCTCTACTCTGTCTGTCTGTCTCTCTCTTTCATTATACACCTGAGATATGTTTGAAGGGTATATAACATAAATACGCACATAATTGAGCTAAAACGGCCCCTTAAGTGATCAATAACACCAAGTAATTATTTATTAAACCCGGTTTTGTTAAAACCAGTATGCATATTAACCACACAATCGGTCGGTAGAGCGTTCGGCTAGAAACGACAAGGTTCCTAGTTCGATACCGACACTCGCCACCTCAACTTATGAGAAGCACAGGTATCTGAGTGGTAAAGTAAGGAGCTGATGGTAGGTGTGGCGCTCAACCTCAGATGCAAAAGCAATCTCCTTGGTCTAATTGGCTGATACCGACGACTTTGTTATATTATTTGTGGAGAAAATGTGCTTAATTGAAGTCATACCTAATTTCGAAAATTAAATAGTTAATAATTAATGAATTTAGGCGGGCATATATGTTCAAATGTAAGACTAAACAAATCGAGAAAATGTCAATCCCTGTATGTACATTTCGACCTATTAGGTCTCATCGGCAAGGTTATAGACATGGGAGACTGCTTCGTGTGCGACTCGAAACCTCGACTGCCAAGCTGACAGGCGGGGATTCTACCCATTACACTAGCTGGCCAATACCAGATTTTTCGTTTGTTTTGAACTTAGTTATATTCCACTTTTTGGTGACTTGTCACACGACAGCATGTATTATATCTACTAGCAGATATATGCATCCTCCGGGTGCAAGTATTTAAGTTTTAATATAATAAAATATCATATTAAATTAGAAAGGCTAATGAAACTGAATAAGAATGCAAATAAAAAGATTTGGAACAGAGGGGGTATGATTGAAAAATAGAACAACTTTGAAACTAACTCTTCCATCATTTTCCATTACTCCCGTCTTTCATTGGTAAATTTTCCTAATTTAAGTATTTAGTTTAAATAGGAAGTAAAGAATAATGTTACAGTTATTTCATCTTGTTAATGGATTTCTTTTAAGATTTATTGAAGAGATTTTTGGTCATATTCATCAAGATAAAAGCAAACTATCAGAAATCAATAATACTAAGCATATATTTATTAAAATCAAATTTTTAGGATCAATATGCAAATTAGCCTTCCCATTCACACTGTAAACCTCTATTTTGTTGTATATATAAATACAACTGCATGTTATTAGCATGTAGATATGGTCAACAGTCTCAATGATGTAAAACAATTTTGTTAATAATTGAGGTTTAAATAAAAATAAAATCATGGAGAATGTGATGTAGATAACAAAGGGAATTGTGACTTGAGTAGTGATAGTTTCGGTTACAGACAGACAAACCCACACTCTCCATTATAATAAGATATTTGTTATATTATGTAAACTTTTTTTTATTTCTGGATCCATAGATTTTCTTCCTGGTTTCACCGTATCACCTGCGATGTTCCGCTCCTAACAATTTCCCAATTTTTAACCACTTAATCTTCATACGTTAGCTTCGCAAAGAATCGTGTACTTCCGCCGTGATAAAAGTTTTGCTTTTTTCACACGTACTTTGTGTTGGCCAGTCACAGGTGATGTCGACGCAAGAAAAATTCAGAGTACTGCATCTTAGCCACACTTATCCGTCTGCTGATTTACGACCATTGAGTTGCGATATGATATAGTCCGTGGGGGGTAAAGGGTCATAATCAATAGTGCGGTAAATATTCCTCAGCTGTCTCAGTCTGTGCAGAGACGGTAGGTCAGGATGTCACCCCCGCACCCCTATATTACTCTTTCCACTCCCATCGCCCAGCTAACTTTTGCTTGTTTCTCCCTCGGCGTGAATGGCGATCAGGGGGAGGTGGTTCGGAATGTCTGTTATAGAAAAACATAAGTCATCTCCAAAGTTGCGTTACGTTTATTAAAGAAGTCAACTAGGAAAGTAGAAGATATCGCTTTTGAAAGTTACTATTTTTGCAATAACTTTTCAGAATTATGCAGAATAGCGCGCAAGAGAGGATATCATTAAATTACGAATAAAAAGTATTACATTTTATGGTACTAATGCAGATTAGCGCTAAAGAGATATCAGGAGGTATTGTATAAAAAGCATTATATTTCATGGTACTAATACAGAATAGCGCGCAAGAGATAATATCATTAGATTACGTATAAAAAGTATTAGTACTAATGCAGAATAGCGTGCAATAGATAATATCATTAGATTACGTATACAAAGCATTAGTACTAATGCAGAATAGCGCGCAAGAGATACTATCATTAGATTACATATAAATAGCACTACATAACATGATACTAATGCAGAATAGCACACAAGAGATAATATAATTCGAATTTCCAACATGTAGTTTATGTGGAAGAGTATGTCTCTTCAGGGCTGGCCTGGTGACTCATCTGAGAAAACACAAGGATACAGTACAAATGCTACTGGCACCCAACTATGAAAAACAAAAAACAAAAAACAGGAAATGATCTTGGTCAAACACGAGTTGACAGCCAACAATATAAATAAATACAAAAGTTAAATTCTTTAAACTTTGAAAAAGGTTTCGATGACAATGCCCGATTATAATCTTATAGTTAAGGTCTCAAAGAAGTCGTTGTATAACTAATCATACATTTCCCAAGGGTATTAGTCCCAAAGTAAACGGAATTGCATGACTGTCTCAGACTAAAATCGTCTCACTCTATCTCTCACGCACGCACACACACATACACACATATTCATGCATACGTACATACTAACAATCAGTCATTCGGGGTAGGGGTCCGGTGGCTTCGGCCACTGGTCTATTAGTGATCATTAACGGCGTTGATCCCGGAGGCTATGCTCCCAAGCAACACCTGCCCCCTTGATGTAAAGTGACAGGGTTGGGTTTATTTCATAGTGGCTTTTCCCTGAGGGGGAATGCCAACGCATTTTTTGTACCCACCACCCATGAACTTCGGTTCGTAGATGGACCCATATTAATAGGACCTTGTGCCTAACCCTACACGTGGGGTACGTGGTAAATAACACATACACACACAAACACACACTCACTCACTCACTCACTACCTACTATCTCGCAGTCCAACACGTTAACCACTGCGCCGAATGGACTTCTCCACAAAAACCGTGTACATATAATTAAAAGGAAAAATAGTTTCGGGAAGCATTTCTTGAGAAAAAAAAACATATATAATCAACGATGGCATATAATGGTATATAAACCATTTGGGTTATGTAATGCCAAAGCCATAATTCTAGAAGTCGTTTAATGTATGATTTTACTATTTCTCGGAATTTTCAAGATGAGTCTTGATAATTATTATAAACGTTTCTGCCGATCTGCCCTGCGGCCTTCTTCAGGTATTTCTTGTCGGACTGCGGAACTTTCTTGGACTCGTGAACCTTCTTCTCGGACTCGGGAACCTTCTTGTCGTAATCGGGAGCCGTCATGGAATTTTGAACCTAAACCTTTATTCAGTCCACGGGGGTATCCTGTTCTCATTCCGCTAACCATAGCTGGGGTACACCGCTGCCCCTGACCAGGATTGAACCTGCAGTTTAGTGATTACTGTCAATTAGAACTGTCTTAACCTAACTGTTTTATCCACTAGGCTATGTACTGTACAGATAACAATGAAGATTAGGACAATAGTCCGAATAATCCAAATAATACGTAAAATTTTATATTAAAATCAATTAGAAAGTTAAAATAAGTGTAATCTTTTAGTGTTCTTATTGAATTTCATTAGTCCTTCTCATTTAATATAATATTTAACTAAATACTTATATAATGGCAAAAGATAACAACGGAAGACTTAAGAAATCTTTATTCTGCTTAGAATAATTGTTACACATATCGTTAGTTTAAATAGGTTAGTATTACTAAAGAGTTCTCCGAAAGGGGAGGTAATGATAAATAAGGGAGGTAACTCTCAATTAATTATTACAATTTATGCCCTGAGTGCGCATTTATTTGCTAGTAGTTATATTTGAAAGGAAAAAAGTTTCTGAAAGGTGTTCTAGAGAAAAAAAACCCATAGAAAATCAATGACTGGGAATGTAATGCCATATCAATCTTCGTGGGTCATTTAATGTCATAGCCATACTTGTAGAAGTAGTTTAATATATAATTTTATACTAAAATCAATTAGAATAATGTCAAAATAAGTATAATCTTTTTTGTGTTCTTATTTACTTTCAATAGTCTTTCTAATTCAATATAATATGTGATTAAATACTTATGTATTGGGGGCACATGTATTTGCTAGTAGATATAATTGAAATGAAAAATAGTTTCATGAAGGTTTTTCTGAGAAAAGCCATATAAAATCAATGACCAGGCCGGGAACTGTCCGGACGAAAATCGAATTGGAAATTTATAGTGGAAATTAAAAAGTCCACGAGAATGCTCCTTCAAGCAAAGAAGATCTATTAACTGCCATTTTGGGAAAAGATGGAACCATTTTGATAAAGCATATTGGTTGAAATGTGTGAAATCCATGACTAAAAGAATTAAGACTCTCATAAAAGCTCGACGAGTATTAATTCTATTTTTTATTAATTCATTCCATAACTTCATCCTTGCGAAGTCTTATCTAAATCCAATAATTTACATAATCATATTGTTACAAGTAATTATTATTGATGCTACAAATAATAATAATAATAATAATAATAACAATAATAATAATAATAATAATAATAATAATAATAATAATAATCTCTGGGACTTTGAAATAAAAACGGATCACCTTATCCCAGCAAGACCAGACCTAGTGTTGATAAACAAAAAGAAAGAACGTGTCAACTGGTGGATTTTGCAGTGCCAGCAGATCACAGGGTGAAGCTAAAGGAAAAATGAAAAAATGGACAAATATCTAGACCTTGCTAAAAAAGTTATGGAACATGAAAGTGAAAGTGATACCAATTGTAGTTGGTGCACTTGGAACGGTCCCAAAAGGATTAGAAAAGGGTTTGGAAAGTTTGGATATCAAAGGAAGGATTGAAACCATTCAGAACACTGCAATGCTGTAATCTACCAGAATACTGAGAAGAGTTCTGGAGACCTGAGGAGACTTGCTGTCACCCAGACTCCAGTGAAATATCATCAGCTAACACTGGTGTGAAAACTCAAAAGGAGTGAATAATAATAATAATAATAATAATAAGAAGAAGAAGAAAGAAGAAGAAGAAGAAGAAGAAGAAGAAGAAGAACAAGAACAAGAACAAGAACAAGAACAAGAACAAGAACAAGAAGAACAAGAAGAAGAAGAGCTTGTCAACTGGTGGGTTTTACGGTTCCAGCAGATCACAGGATGAAACTGAAAGAAAACGTAAAGTTGGACAAATACCTGGACCTTGCCAGAGAATTGAAAAAGCTATGGAATATGAGAGTGAAAGTGATACCAATTGAAGTTGGTGCACTTGGAACGGTCCCAAAAAGATTGGAAAAATGACTGGAGTATCTGGAAATCGGAGGAAGAATTGAGACCATCCAGACTACTGCATTGTTGCAATCGGCTAAAATACTCAGAAGAGTCCTAGAGACATCAGGAGACTTGTTGTCACTCAGACTCCAGTGAAATACCATCAGCTAATGCTGATGCGAAAACTCAAAAGGAGTGAAATAATAATAATAATAATAATAATAATAATAATAATAAGCATATCACCGGGAGAGAATGAAAGAAAACGAAATTATAGACAAATACCTGGACCTTGCTAGAGAATTGAAAAAAAGCTGTGGAATATAAGGATGAAAGTGATACCTTTTGTAATTGGCACAAACCCCCCTCCCCTCTCTCTCCCCCTCTCTCTCTCTCTCTCTCTCTCTCTCTCTCTTTCTACCTACCCATCTATCTATCTATCTCCACTCCTATTATTTTATAT
>CM042166.1:33059762-33074762 GCA_023376005.1 Doryteuthis pealeii | reverse complement strand
ACACGGCCCACTTTGAAACCAGAATTTTTTTATGCGATGGAATTATTATGATAAGAAATATTTCCATTTTACATAAGATATTTATTCAATAAAGATACAACCATATTGATGCAAACACTTTATCTCAAGTACCTAAACTTTTCAGTTCCAATTTAACGACTATTTATTATCAATATCTAATTTTGCAATTTTCCTATTTATATGTATGTGCCAAAAACAACAAAGCTTTCACAAACAAAAAATAAGACTTGAAGAAACAATTCTTCAACTTTAAAATAATCAACCAATTTCAAAATATAAATTATCAGAAGAAAGGAACTTGGTTTCAAATATATAGAATTATAATATTTCCTTGGCCCTCCTGAAATTTGCTGTGGCCCATTTTGGACATGTGGCCATAGGTTGGGGTTTAGCTGATTGGTGGTGTCTTGATGTTTTCGGCGACCCACATTAATTTTCAAGTTTTCGAGCAAAGCTTTTGGCTGTGTATGCTTATGTTTGTGTGTGTATGTTTGTCCACGTTTGAGTGTGTGTTTGAGTGTATATATGTTTGTGTGTATGCTTATGTGTGTATTTGTGGGTGTGATTAACTATTTTATATGTGATTTGTTTGCATTTGTATGTTCTACTTTTGTTTTTGGTGGTTTTTTGTTTGAATATGTCTGTGTATGTGTAAATTTGTGTATATACGTTTGTTTGTGTGAGTGTGTGTTGTGTTGAATGTGTGTTTGTGTTGAGTGTTTAAGTAATTGTACGTGTATGTGTATTTTTAAGCGGTATTTTTGTGTGTCTGTGCGTTTTTTCTGTCTTTGTATGTGTGTGTTTATGAGTGTGTGGATATATATGGATATTTATTGTTTGTGTGTATTTGTGTGTGAGGATTTGCGCTTGTATTTGTGCGTATGTTTGTGTATGTCTTTTTTTGTGTATGTTTATTTGTGTGAGTACGCTTTTGTGTGTGTGTATGTGTGTGTGTGTGTGTGTGTGTGTGTGTATGTGAGTTTATTTATTTGTAGTTTATGTATGCGTTTTTGTGTCCATTCTCAAGAGCTGTTGTTGTCTTTTCCTGACCAAATACGAAAACAACAAAATTCAGTCCTTACAAATTCTAACATGTCCTATTCTTGAAACAAATGAGAAAATTCTGTTTTATTAAGAAAAACAAAATCGCAAAAGCAAAATTCACACAGATTCTTCATGCTCGAAGAAAACAAGAATTCGAATTCCAAAGAAATTTACCGTTTCCACTGGAATGACTCTTAGAAATGTGTTTCTTTTCAAAGAAGTGTACATTCAACATTCGACACATTCAACCAAAAAAAATCAGATTTGAATTATGACGTCAATTTCTTTTCCTTTTTGTTTTTTCTTTTTTTCCGGACGGAGAGAAAATGATGAATGGCCGTTTTGAATTCCCAGAAACAATTTATCAACATGTTTTTTCTTTCTCGCTCATTGCTGACCAGATGTTTATAAAACTGGCAAAGTTCAAATTTCATTAAACATTTTCCAAGTCCACTTAATGCTTATTAAAGTTTACGTATTGAGTTGCTAATAAATCTATTTATCTCTTTATTTGTTTCATAGTCGGATCATTGGCGACGAAACCGTTAACCCCACAGATTCTGTCCGTTGAGGAGGGTGACCACTTAATGCTGAATTTAAGTTTTGTGTTTCTAATAAATTCATTGGCGCTCTTCCGATATGTGATCTACCGAATGGTTTCTAATCCAATATGTAATCTACCGAGTTGTTTACGTTCCAATATGTGATCTACCTATTAACTACCCATTCTCCCCATTAAACTAACCCTAAACCCTAAACCTAACCCTGTCTTTTTCCTAGTAGATCACATGCCATGAATAGTAGATCAATAGCAGATCACAAAACTTCGATAGATCACATATTGGAAGAGCACCCATTTATTTATCTCTTTACTTGTTTCATAATCGGATCATTGGTGACTAAACCGGTAAACCCGCAGATTCTGTCCGTTGAGGAGGGTGACCACTTAATGCTGAGTTTATGTTTATAAATTTATTGGTGCTCTTCCAATATGTGTTCTACCGAATGGTTTCGTTGGATTGTCTTCCCTTGGATCTGGAAGAGTTATCTTCCCTCTCGTTTTTATTCTTACCACCAGGCGTTTTTCTGAATTTAAGCGCCAGATTCAAGATCTATCTTTTCTCCTTCTTCTTGGACTGGACAAAATGGGTTAGACATTTGTGTCTACACCCCATCCTCGTGGGGGCCTCTATCCCCCATGTACGGACTAAGTCAGTAAGTGACTTTAACCTTATGGACTATCCATAACTCTATCTATATCTTTTATATGTACATGTAGGTAACTATTGTTTATGTTCTTATTGTACCTTGTGCCTTACACGTATTTCTTGTATATGTTATAAATGTATCCATGTTGTTTTTTTTTTATGAAAGTCCATTTTTGTTATGTTCAACACTCGTGTCGGAGTTGTTTGTTTCAACCAGTTATAATATATATATAACCTTGAACCTTACAGTTTCTAATCCAGTATGTGATCTACCGAGTTGTTTCCATTCCAATATGTGATCTGCCCATTAACTACCCATTAAACTAACCCTGAACCATAACCATAACCCTGTCTTTTTTTCCTAGTAGATCACATGCCATGAATAGTAGATCAATAGTAGATCACAAAACTTCGGTAGATCACACATTGGAAGAGCACCCATTTATTTATCTCTTTATCTGTTTTCATAGTCGGATCATTGGCGACTAAACCGGTAACCCCACAGATTTTATCTGGTGAGGAGGGTTGTTATATACATTATCATCAACATTGAACATTGAACATCGGGTATATAAACGAGAGTGAGAGAGTTCTCGAGTTATAGAGAGAGAGAGAGAGGGGGGGAGACAGATTAGAGACTTACTTGGAGATGAGATGGTCTTACTTTATCACTTCATTTCTCTAGTTAATCTAGTTCTTGCTGATTCTTATAACTAAGGGCTTCTTTTGGGCTTATTTTGGTCATTGCAATTAAATGAATTAACAAGACCTTTTTGATGCTTGATCAAGCTTTTTTATTTAGCCCATGATTTTCCGCGCGGGCGAGATCAACCTAATCAGAGAGAAGCACGTCTTCTCTGCTCCAAAGTCAGGTTGAATCTAATTTCTAAACTAAAACTATATCACATGTTTCGCACCTCTAGGGGTTAGTTGGGGTCATAACATGCCAATCAAAACCCAACAGAAATCTACCTGGTTACGCTTTTAAGTCCAACGAACCTATTTCAAACTAACTTACAGGGTCTGCTAAAAATGTGTGACACCATAAATTGTAACAGGGTGACCACTTAATGCTGATTAAAGTTTAAGTTTTGTGTTTCTAATAAATTTATCTATCACTTTGACACAATTGAGAAATCCGCCCTGTCGGCGGGGGCTATAGAATATACAGACTGCATATCTGTAGACGGGTAAAATCCCCCCTTCAAATGGGCTCACCTGCTGACCGTAAGTGGCGACCCATGATGCTTATGGACGTAATCTTTGACACTTTCGTAGACTAGAGAGACCCCCTCCGATCGCTGGTCTCGTCAATAAGTTTCCCGCTTTTAAGGGAAACCAAAACCCTTTTAATATATATGCTAGAAGGTCAAGCTTCATTTAGTGATGTTCCAATCCTAGAGCTCTGGGCAATATGAAGGTCACATCTAATTCTAACTGACTATCAGGTGTCTGTCCTGGCGTGTAAAAATACGCGCCTCTAAGGGTCAATGGTTACCAACAGAGCCGGTAGTTTTCCATGGACTCCCGAATTCTAAATCGACAGACCTCAATTTGATTTCTAGCTACAGTGTCTGTTCACAATTCATGACCGCTCATGAATTGTAACATATCTATCTATATTTATAGTTGCATCAAACTAGTATCTGTTTATCTATCTATCTAGCTAGCTACTATGATTCCCGTAAAATAAAACAGAGCGTATATTAATTTTCACTCCGAAATATAACACTAGGACTTATTTTGGGGGGATATCTTATTCTTCATATATTAAAAAGCCGATATTAAGAAGTAGAAAATAATGAAATTGCTAAATAAACAGAAATTACGAAAAATGATCTACATTTATTTACCGTTAACATCTAATGTCGAATCTTGTCATTTTGATAAACAAAGGACCCAGGTTGCTAAATCAGGATGTAAAACAGTATTTGCATACTGGTACATCAAAATCAACATTTGTTGTAGAAACTGACCGTCTTCTTTCTGAACTAGAAAATACAGAGAGGGAGAGAATTTTCTCAAATTTCCAAAATTTGTTCAGCATATCTTTTTCAAAACTGAATAAATACCATCGATGTTAACCCTGTATATAACCTTTCCAAGGCATCTCGTATGTTTGATCCTAGACAGCTACCTTGTATAAGACATGACATTGATAGTTTTGCAGCCATTAAGGACTTGCAAGATCCTTCTACTGATCTTCTTGAATAATTCCAAATTTATGTGAATTACCAAGATGACTTACCAAATCCTTTTAACATCCCAGCATTTTGGAATGCAAATAGGAGTAGATTTCCTCTTCTGGAACAGATTGCCAATAAGGTCATATGGATGCCTGTTGCCAGCGTAGATGTTGGACGTTCATTTTCTCAATATCAACATTTACTAAATAAACAACGTGAAATTCTTATTCCTGAAAACACCAAGCAACTTAAAATGTTGTATTACAATGGAGATTTAGAAAAGAGATTCGAAGATTGGTAATTTCTTTATTTGGGAAATATCCAATTTTAAATTTGAGGAGTATTTCACAGTACTTCGTAAATACCATAATTATTTGTGTATAGGACGCACTAAACGCCGAAAAGTTGGAGGATAACTTTTTTCCGGCCACATGATGGGATGACTGAAAGTAAATTATATCTATAGTCCAAACTAATGTGGTTTACGCCGTGACAGAGAAATATCCTCTGATATAAATTCTAAAAAAGTCACTGTGTATTTTACACGAGAATTTATTTTTTAAGAATTTCGTATATCGAAGTTAGAGGTGCGTTTTATACATGAGAGAACGTTATACACAAATAATCAGGTAACTACGATTAAATTTCAGAATCTAATAACCGTACTATATTTACATTTGTTTTCGTATAATAATAAAACACGCAACAATGATTTGGGTCACTAAACATCGGCCAAAGTTTGATTATTAAAGTATTTGAAATAAAACTAAAAAAAAAACAAACAATTCGGGGATAAAGAATGCGGTGTGTGCTTAATGCAGCACAAATACAATCAGCTAAGTTTAAAGTGTTATACTGTCAGTGAACACTCAACACTTTTAACTTGGCTGAGTTAGCAGTAACCGGTGCGATCAACATGACTTGACCTTAATCGTCACAAGTAGATATACATAGATCAAAATAGATTGATAGATAGATGGATAGATAGATATGAAAAGAGCAATATAGATAGGAACATATTAAGATAGATAGATAACCAACCAGCTCGCAACGGGTACGATGTGAGACAAGGTCACAAGTATGAAGCAAGGATCGAACTCACTATTCAGTAGTAATGGATATATGATACTAGCTTGCTAACTATTACCCCACGATGGAACGCATAGACAGATAGATAGATAGATAATTTTTTATTTGTTTTGTTTTGTTTTACGGCATATCAACCTCAGTGGGTCATTTAATGCCGATAAAGTTTTGAAATAAGTCAATTCTTAATGGATAATACAATTTTATAAAAATACATTTTTCTATTTAACCCATAGATGAGACCCTAACAGGTACTACCACTCCGGGTCAGAGTAGACCAGGGAGCAATGGTGATGAAGGGGTGCTCCACATTCCCCAAACCTCCAAAACTGGAACCTCGCCATCAGATAGAGTTTAACGTCATTCCCAGGACATGTAGACCCGCAGCTACCGCCTTCTAGCACCCATATGATAAAAAGGGGTTGGGGTTTGCCATAAGGGCAATAGGGTTGGGAAAATCATACAGGTGCTAGGGCTTGACGTGAACAGCCGATTGATCGGAGAGACCGCCCGTCTAGCCCAAGATAGGGCCAAAGTGGAGTATTGAATGTCATGAACTGTTTATCCACTTGGGTTCTATCCTTAAGCATCACGGGTCGCCAGCCACGGCCAACAGGTGGCCCCATTGGGGGAGTCTTACCCCTCTGCAGAGGTGCAGTCGGTGCATTCTAATGCTCCAGCCGACAGGGCGGTAGATAGATAAATATGAATATGCCAATATAGATAGATATCAACAGACTAAGATAGATAGATTGGTATGAAGAGATCAAGATAGATATGAATACCTTGAGATAGTTGGTGGGTTGGTTGGTTGGTTGGTTGGTTGGATTTTACGTCATGTCAACCCATTGGGTCATTTTTTTGCTGAAGATAACTCATTAACGACAATTCATTAAAAACTAATCATATTATCTGTTAGTTTACTGTAAAGTAGTTAACGTGGGAGTCTGTCTGCAGCAAGCAGATGGTGTGACCCAACCACCGCAGGTGACGTTGCAATAGGATGGTCTCAATTGGGTCTATGGGTGCTCTGCTTCTAATTTCTAAGTGAGGGATTTTGTGCCACCACTTTATGCCCAGTATGCGTTGGAGGCAGTTGATATGGAATACCTCCAGGTTTTTTTTCAGATGTTTGCGATATAACACCCACGACTCACTTCGTCATCATAAACCAAAATGTAGATGGGAATTTCTCCTGCAATGTGTGTGACCGCATCTGCAAGTCCAGAGTTGGACTTATGAGCCACCAGAGGGTCCACAACTGAAAATATCGAGTGACGTCATCGTCGTCTACGACGGACTTCCAAAAGAAAGAAAGAAAGAAAAGAAAATCATATTATCATCCTCTGTAATATTATTGCTCTCAACTAGGGGTTTATTTTAAGAGGATGGCTTAAAATCATCCTGAAAAATCACGGTAGGTTTTATTTTGCGGTTAGGTATTTCGAGGAAACATAGTAACTAGCTTCGTATCACACTATTCGTACGTATGTATGCATGTATCTATCTATCTATCTGTCTATCTATCTATCTATCTATATTTTATTCATTTATTTCTTCATCAAAGAACGGATTGTCAGATAAGACAAATTTGCCAAAGTAATCTCATTCGAGAATGTAGCAAAAGTGATTCCACCCACCTTCCTTCGGCGAACACTATTAATTCTATCTATCTATCTATCTGTCTATCTATCTATCTGACTCTCTCTCTCTCTCTCTCTCTCTTCTCTCTCTCTCTCTCTCTTCTCTCTCTCACACACACACAGACACACAAACACACATACACATATATATTATATATATGTGTGTGTGTGTGTGTGTGTGTATCATATAGATAATCATTAAAGCGACTGATGATGCCGAGCTCAAAGCTCTTCCGAAATATATCCTACATACGTTTGTCTGAGTTTTGTCCTTGTGTTCCTCATATCTCTACCACATATATTATATACATATTTCCTATACATATATTTATTTGTATGCGTGTATGTGAGAGAGATTTTCTATCTATATATCTATGTATTTAAGCCTGGTCACATCTATCTATTAATCTGTTAGACTCTCTTCTCTCTCTCTCTCTCTCTCTCTCTCTCTCTCTCTCTCTCTCTCTCTCTCTACCTACCTACCTACCTACCTACCTACCTACCATTCTATCTATCTCTCTATCTATCTATCTCCATCAATATATGTTAGTTATCTCTAGCCCAGATCATTTCATTCTATCTATCTATCTATCTATCTGTTTATCTATTGTCAATGATTCAACTCTTTCCCTCTCTATCTCTCTCTCATCCTCCCCCTCTCTCTCTTTACCTTAGTCTTTTCAAATCTCTCTCTCTCTATCTATCTATCTATCTATCTATCTCCATCAATATATATTAGTTATATTATATTAGCCCAGTCATTTCATTCTATCTATCTATCTATCTATCTATCTGTTTATCCATGTCAATGATTCATCTCTCTCCCTCTCTATCCATCTCTCATTCTTCCCCTCTCTCTCTCTCCTTCTCTCTCTCTCTTTACCTTAGTCTTTTCAAATCTCTCTCTCTCACTCTCTCTCTCTCTCTCTCTATCTATCTATCTATCTATCTATCTATTTGTCTGTCTCAAATTTCATCTTTTTATATAACAGGAATATTCATATCACTTTATGGTCCACAAAACAAACGAGAAAGAAAAAAAGAAAATGCGTAGAGAATGAATGACCAATATGATATTCAAGGGAGACAATCAAAAACAGAAGAAAATAAAGAAAAGAGAAAATCAATTGATTAAAAAGCAAATGACAAATGAAACAAAAAATCAAAGAACATTGCATAATAATAAAGAAAAGATATCAACTGCCAATCGAAGTAAAAGACATCAAATAAAACAAGAGACAAACATCTTAAGACAAACAAGAAAAAAACAATCAAAACGAGGCTAACAACATGGCGACTCTTCTGATTCACTCTAAACCTTCTTAAATGGTGGCAAACGGATTTTCGGATAAGACGAATTTGACAAAATAATCTCATTTGGGAATCAAACAAAAAAATGATTCGATATCCTCTTTCTTTTGACAAACACTTTCTGAGCTTCCATTTTCGTGATGCTTTTTTTTTTCATTTTTTTTCTTCCTTCTTGTGAATGATCTTTGACTGTTCTTTCATTCCTTCCTTCATGCTCATTGATTTTTCTTTTTTCTTGTTTGTCTTAAGATGTTGTCTCTTGTTTATTTGATGTCTTTTCTTCGATTGGCGTTGATATCTTTTTCTTTATTATTATGCAATGTTCTTTGTTTTTGTTTCATTTGTCATTTGCTTTTTATCAATTGATTTTCTCTTTTCTTTTATTTTCCTTCTGTTTTGATTGTCTCCTTGAATATCATATTGGGTCATGATCATCTCTCGTACGCAATTTTCTTTTTTTCTTTCCTCGTTTGTTTTTGGTTGGACCATAAAAAGTTGATATGTATTCCTGTTATATTGAAATAAGATGAAAATTTGAGAACAGACAATATGATTAGATAGTAGATAGATGGATTGAGAGAGAGAGAGAGAGAGTGAGAGAGAGAGATTTGAAAAGAACTAAGGATAAGAGAGAGGAGAGGGAAGGAGAGAGAGAGAGGGGAAGATGANTAAAAACATGATGGCTATGTTATAGAACATTCTCCAGAAACTTTTTTTCTTTTACTTTCAACAGTCTCGGCCCGTCATCTACCATCAATTATTTCTTTCCTTTTCCGCTAACAGTCTAGTCAATCAATCAATCAATCAATATAATCAACTATCAATCTATCTATCCATATCTATCAATCTAATCTTTCATCCTATCTATCTATCTATCTATCTATCTCAATCTGTCCTATCTAATCTATCTGTCTATCTCAATCTGTCATACCATCACTATATCTATCTACTCTCAATCTCAACCTGTTCATATCTCTCTATTCAATTCTAATCTATCTCAATGTTCATATCTATCTATCAATTATCTACTATCTACCTCTCAACCTGATCATATCTATCTCGATCTGTCTATCTTGAGTTTAATCTATCATCTAATCTATCCCAACATCGTTTATAGTTATCCTTAATCTGTTCATATTTTATAGAATCTATCTACCTAGTCTATATTACTATTCTACCCATTTTTCGGTATATTGTCACCTACTCTATATTCATCTATACTCTCTCTTTCATTCTGCTCTTCTTATTTTATCACCAGGTCTATTCTCATTAATCTATTTTCATCAGTCTATTCGATCTTCTCTCTCTCTCTCTCTTGTCTCTCTCTCTCTTCTCTCTATCCTCTCTCTCTATCTCTCTATCTATCTAATCTATGATAAGATACTATATATATATATATATCTTATCTATCTATCTATCTATGTATTATATCTCTCTCGACTATCTAATCTAATCTATCTATCTTATCTTATATTTCTCTTATAGATATTCTATAAATATAATATATATATAATATATAATATATATATATTCGTGTATAGTTTATCCATATCTATCTATCAATATGTTTATCTCCCTTTAAATATTGTTTCCTCAGCTATTTTCTTCTCTGCTTTCTTTCCTCTTCTCTCCTTTGTTTTATGCGTTAGTATCTTTCTTCTTCTCATCCTCTTGTCTTTACTCTTTTCTCTTTCCAGTCCGATTTTCACCTTACCTTCTTCTCCTCCTCTCACTTCTCTTTTCTTCTCTCACGTTCTTTCTTTCCACTCCTCTCTACTGCTGTCAAACCCTTTTCCCCCCCCCACACACACACTTACATTCTCTCTCTTTTCTTTACTCTCACACTTTTCTCTCTCTTTCACGCCTATTTCTACTTTTTTTTTCTTTTCTATCTATTCTTATTTTCTTTTCCTCCTTTCTCATCCTTCTCAGTACTTCAGGCGTATGACAATTCTACGGGAGATACGAATCGGCATAATCATCGATAATGCCCTTATGAACATCTGGCTACGGTGGAAACACATCCCAAACAAGTGAGAATTGTCACTGAACACACGAAACA
Organism: Doryteuthis pealeii; assembly: GCA_023376005.1. Lineage (NCBI taxonomy): Eukaryota > Metazoa > Mollusca > Cephalopoda > Myopsida > Loliginidae > Doryteuthis > Doryteuthis pealeii. The sequence continues at coordinate 33,064,201 of CM042166.1, read as the reverse complement.
ACACACACACACACCACACATACATATATATTATATATGCTTGAAGTTATTACATATGCATGCATCGCATTAAAATTACGATAAATTATAGAAATAATCTTGACAAGTGAATCCTGGCAAAGGATTGACTCGCTATGCAACACCGACAAGGCGTTCGACTTATTTAAGTCTCATCAGCGATATTCACTAAAGAACTCCCCTCCGACAAGACAATCGGAACCGTGACCTCAGCAGGCATAGTCGAGGCCATATCGCTTCGGCCGCCGATATATAGCGAACAATCCCTCGCGAAAGATTAACCTGTGTCAATGATACTTGCACCCTCTACCATACGTAGTGTAAGGGGACGTTGATTAGTAGTAAACAAAAACCGGCCCTAAGCTCTTCGGCGAAGGGCGAATGTTGAATAAGATATTTGGATGTTTGTTTTTTAGAAGCATTGTTAAATAAATTATTATTTATATTTTGCTTGAAGGCTATTACAATGCATGTATCGCATAAAATTCGATAATTATAGAAAATAATCTTGACAAGTGAATCTTGGCAATGGCTCGCTATGCAGAACACCGTACAGACTGTTTCGACTTTTTAAGTCTCATCAGCGATGTATACTAACGACTTCCCTCCGACGGGACCTCAGCAGGCATAGTCAGAGAACATAATATACCAAACTTGTTGGTAAACCCTTGCGGTAAGAAAAAACTCGGCAAATAGTTTGATTGTAAAAATATACTACCTAAAACTATTGGGTCACAGATCAATCCGCCTTAGTAAGCCTTATCAGGAACTTAAGTTCTGGACGGCATTACCATGTTGTTACCACCCTTCCACGGTGAGGAGAGGTTGGACTCGAGGCAGAAATATGGCCTAAATTACCAGTATTACTTGGCAGAGTATCCTATTGTTGGTATCAACAGGATAGCGAAGGGAGTCTATCATCTTTTCTGCTAGAGCAGGGAGATTACCTTTTGCTCCTGTGGTCGAGCGTCTAACCTACTACCAGCTCCCCACTTTATCGTACAGATACAAGCTATGCTACTCATTTGCTGTGGTGGCGAGGGCCGGTATCGAGCTTTACCATTGAATGCTGTGTAACCTCATACCCAAGAAACTAGCACATATATGATGAAAAGAGTTAGGGGATTCCCCTAAGGGCAATATGGTCGCTAGGGCTTGACGTGACCAACAAATTGAATGGAGGGGGTCTTTCCTACCGTACATAATGGCCAAAGTAGAGTGTTGCATATCATGAACTACTAAACCACCAAGAATCCGTCCTTAAGCATCACAGTTCAAGAAGGCTCGCGAATCCGACAAGAAATACCTGAAAAAGGCTGGCGGACAGATCAGCCGAAACGTTGTACAGATAATCCAAATTCTTCTGTTTTTTTTTCATTTTTATCTTCCTTTAACAGTTGGAGAACTTGTGGAGACTTTCTTTCATTTAATTATGGTTTCTCTCTTTCTTCTTTCTTCTTTTTGATTCTGAGTCTCTGTGGGTTTTTTCTTCATATCTTTCCTCTTTCATGGGTTTCCTTTCTTTCTTCTTTCTTCCTTCCTTCTTTTATTCCATATCTTGTTTTTTCTTCATATTTTCCTTTTTTATGGTGTTTCTTTTTATTTTCTTTCTCATCCTGAGTTCTTTTTTCATTTCCTTTATTTCTAGTTTCATTCTTCTTTTTTTTTTCATTCATATTCTGTGACTATTTTTTCTTTTTCTTCCCTTCATTCAAGGTTTCTTTCATTTTTTCTTCTTATTCTGTGTTTTTTCCTTCCTTTATTTCTAGTTTATTTATTTCTATTTCGTTTTTATTCAGTGTGTTTCTCTATTTAGTTTTTCTTTCTTTTTAATCTTTCTGTCTTATTTTGTGTGTTTTTTCTTCTCTTTTTCTTTCATTTAATCCTGGTTTCTTTCTTTTCTTTCTTTCTTTTTCTGATCTCCATTTTTCTTCTCTTTTTTATTCCATATCTTTCATTTCGCTTTTTATTTTAACCAATTCTCTCTCGCTTCTCTTTCTTTCTTTCTTTCTTTCTTTGTTCATGTCTTTTTCTTTTCTTCCTTTCATTAATTATCTTTTCTTTCTTGCTTTCTTTCTTTCTTTTCTTTCTTTTTTCTTTCTTTTCTTTTCCTTTCATTGATTATCTTTTCTTTCTGGCTTTCTTTCTTTCTTTCTTTCTTCTTCTTTTTCTTCTTTTTCTTTTCTTTTCTTTTCCTTTCATTACTTATCTTTCTTTTCTTCTTTCTTTCTTTTTCTTTTCTTTTTCTTTTCCTTTCATTACTTATCTTTTCTTTCTTTCTTCTTTCTTCTTTCTTTCTTTCATTCTTTCTTTCTTTCTCTTTTCTTCTTTTCCTTTCATTACTTACTTTCTTTCTTCTTTCTTTCTTTCTTTCTTTCTTTCTTTCTTTCTTTCTTTCTTTCTCTTTCTTTTCCTTTCATTACTTATCTTTCTTTCTTCTTTCTTTCTTCTTTCTTTTTCTTTCTTTCTTTTCCTTTCATTACTTATCTTTTCTTTCTTTCTTCTTTCTTTCTTTCTTTTTTTTCTTTTCCTTTCATTAATTATCTTTTCTTTCTTTTCTTTCTTTTCTTTCTTCTTTCTTTCTTTCTCTTCCTTTCTTTTATTCATAGTTTTTTCTGCCTTAACTTTCCCCCATCAATAGATATATCTTCTCCTATTTATGTAAACCCCATATTTTTAAAATATCATATTTACCCATAGTTTTCAAACTTTTCTTTTAGCAATATTATTCAATTAGTTCATAATATTCATTCTTTCCTCTTTATTCCTTCTTTCTATCCGGCCCCCTAATTTTCTCCATTTTTCAATTTCCATCTTATCTCTTATTCCCTCCCCCCATTTCTCCTTTCCTCCCACCACTCTCTAATATTTACTCTTCTTTTAATTCCTCCCTACCCCCTTTCCATTTGTTTGTTCGTTGCTTTCTTTGTTTCTGTCCTTCTTTTCTTCTAGTTCCGATTTCCATCCCGCCCTCCCCACACCCATTTCTTTACACAGATTTTCAAACGCTTTAATTATGTCACAGTGACCCAGACGAACCTCACCCCTAATTAGAAATTCTAGCCTCAAAGAAAATAGTCCCACACAAATTATAATTCAAATGATCACCTTTGATCCTACTTTGTACACAGAAATTTCAAAAGCACCCACCCCCTAAAAAAACAGAAGTTATATAATAATATGTGCATTCCTAATAATCTTATATACACATGCATGCACCCCAAAAGGACACACAGACACACACAGACAATGCATTGAACCATGAAGATTGATATACTCACATTATTTTGTTTCATTTTTACGCACATAAACACGCGTAACTGTAAATCTGTCAATCTACCATCCGTTCACACACACACCCACATAAACACACACACACACACACACACACAAATATATATATATATGACGAGTCTCTCTTTCTCTCTCTCTCTCTCTATCCCTCTCTTTCTTTCTCTCTCTCTCTCTCTCTCTCTCTATATATATATATATATATATATATATATATATATATGATGAGTCTCTCTCTCTCACTCTCTTTCTCTCTCTCTCTATATATATATATACATATATATATATATATATATATATATATTATATATATTATGTATATATATATACATGTATTTAGGGGAGAATATGTGCTTAATTGAAGTCGTACCTAATTTTTGAAAAATCAATTAATTAATAATTAATGAATTATGTGGGCATACCTATTCAAATATAAGGCTAAACAAATCGAGCCATATCAAAACACATTGTTTGTTTACTTCTCATATACATATATATATAATATATATTATATATATATATATATATATATATATATATATATATAAACTCGGTCCATGTAATAAATTATAAGATAATGATAAAGTATATATATATATATATATATATATATATATATATATATATATAGATAATATAAAGTATAAATATATATATATATATATATATATATATATATATATATATATATATATAACTTGCTTCATGTAATAAATTATTTCAACTACAAAAAGGGCTAACTCGTAGCAGCATATTCAACCAACGGGCAAAAAGATTCTTATTCCTGATGTCTGAAGATGGTGCTACGAGTTAAGCTTGTTGAAGTTTATATAAATATATATTATATATATATATATATATATATATATATATATATATATATAGTTTTTCCTTGGTTTATTGATTGTATTGCTCTCTCTGTTCACACAGGTGGAACAAGGCACGGTGAGATCCCACTACGGATTCTCTGTATTATTACAGTTGGATCCCACATTGCATGATCCTTAGCCCTATATATATATATATATATATATATATATATATATATATATATATATATATATATATATATTGGAAAATAATGTTGGTTGTTTCTGAAGCATGAAAGGAATTATGATATGGGAATAAAA
>CM042166.1:33052262-33057262 GCA_023376005.1 Doryteuthis pealeii | reverse complement strand
ATATATATATAATATATATATATATATATATATAGATTGATAGATATACAAACAGACATATAAATGGGATTAGACCAAGATAGATGGACAGATCAGATAGATAGACAAATAGATAGATAGACAAACAGATAGACATATCGATAGACAAATAGATTAGTAAATAGATAGATGGATAGATGAATAGATTGAAATAGATTTATATATATATATATATATATAATATATATATATATATATGTGTGTGTGTGTGTGTGTGTGTGTGTTGTGTGTACAGAGATAGATTGATAGATACACAGACATATAAATTGGATTAGACCAAGATAGATGGACAGATAGATAGACAATATATGGATAGAGAGATAGACATATAGATAGACATGTAGATGGATAGACGAATAAATTGAAATAGATTTAATATATATATATATATATATATATATATATATATATATATATATATATATATATATATATTAAACCACATGGATAGATAGATAGATAGATAGAGAGATAAAAAGAGATTTGGGAAAATGTGTTTCGGAATACTTGCAGCATGCAGTGTGGTTGTCACTGCTGTAAGTCAGTCTATATGATGTGCACGTAAGCATATGTTGTTAGCATGCAAAAGTGCATATAGTTCCATATCCAAATAACTGGAAACAACAGCTTGAATAATCGCAACGCTCTCTTATAAAACGGATGGAGCACTCTCTGGTGGACTTTACATATATACATATGCATGCATTTATCTGTTAAAATACTCGGTTCAGTTTGTAGGTGCTGATGACCTAGTGGTTAAGAAGACTGGCTGATGATAAATTAATCAGGTTTCCATCTAATGTCTGGCCTCACTGAAAAGACGGGATACGTCGAAACACGGTGTCTGTATATATATATATATATATATATATATATATATGAACAAAAAGTGATGAGACAAATAGGAATATTTCTTTCATGCTGTTTATTTTTCTCAACTAGTGTCGACCTTAGGTCATCGTCAGGAGAAAAGTTCTTGTTTGAAGAAATTGTTTTTAAAGAGTTTTTAAAAAACTAAAAGATTTCTTAAGTGTTTGACAGGCCACTATAATCCGATGCAAACCATTGTTAGTGAGTTTGGTTCTCATTGGGCGCCACATACTTCTGGCCTTGTGCCACATCTAAGCTAAGCTTAGCAAATAATCATAATCCGGGTAGAGAAATTTGTTAGAAGTAGCGAGACCATATGTACCGTGAAAAAAAACTTATTTGATTTGAATTCTTTTGAAAAAATGTTCTTATATATATATGTGAGGTATATGTATATATATATTTAAATTTATATATAATAATATAATATATATATATATATAGAGAGAGAGAGAGGAGAGAGAGAGAGAGAGGGAGAGAGAGATGGGTAGATATATAGATTGGAATATGCTAAGATAGATACATAGATTGGTAAATAGAATGGAACATATATATATATATATTTAAATATATATATATATTTATATAATATATATGTGTGTGTGTGTGTGTGTGTGTGTGTATAAGGTAATCCAAAGACTGTTTGTAAGGGATGATTCTATTTTGATCTTCAAAACCTCACTGTATAACCATACTGTATGTTCCTGTAGGTGCAAAAATATAATTCATATAAGGTTTTTTATAAATCCCTAAAGAGCGCTCAATGTATGATAATCAATAAATTAGATTAAATATAAATTAATATTATATATACATATATATATATATATATATATATATATAATAGAGAGAAGAGAGAGAGAGAGAGAGAGAGAGAAAGGGGGAGAGAGATAAAGATTAGAACAATGTGTATCAGAATACGTTGCAGCATGCATTTTGTTGTCACCGTTGTAAGTCAGTCTATATGATGTTCACAATGGCATATAGTGCAAGTAGACAAAACGTGCATATAGTTTAATTTCCATATAACATCTCTAAAAACCCTTACGAGTTTTCCAATATGCAACCACCTTGTCCAAGTCAACCTAAAAAATTACACATTCCAGACCATAATCAAAGATAGATAAAATCACCGAGTGCTCAATTACTCCTCTGGTGAGATTGATCGATCCCGGGTTGCGCTACACACATCATACTCTAAACATACATAGGGCATCTCACGTAGTGTCAGGGTTAGTTTTATGGATTAGCAAAACATTTACTACACGGCGTTACTAGCAACACGTTAGGGTCATCGCGTTACGTAATGATTAGTTGGTCGGTTGGTTGGTTGGTTGGGTTTTACGGCATATCAACACTTGTTGGGTTATGTTATGCTGAAAACGTTTTTGATGTATTCATTCTTGATGGGTAATCATATTTTAAAACTCATTTTCTTTTTAAACTCAATGTTTTTAAACACATTTTTTAAACTATTTTTTCTATTAAACCTATATGTTAGACCTCAATAGGTACTACCACGCCAGATCAGAGTGGTTCTGGGAGTAATGGTGATTAAAGCGTACTCGTAATGATTAGTGATCTAGACTAGTAGACCCTTGTAAGTGACTTCGATTCTCATTGGTACCACATATAATAATAATAATAATAATAATAATAATAATAATAATAATAATAATAATAATACTCTTGTGGAACTGGCAATCAAGGGAAGAATTGGGACCATCCAGACTACAGCATTTTTGAAATCTGATAGAATACCCAAAAGAGTCCCGGAGACCTGGGGAGACTTGTTGTCACTCAGACTTCAATGAAAGACCAACAGCTACGCTAGCGTGAAAAACTTTAAAAGAAGTGAAAAAGAAAAAATAGCCAAATACGTGGACCTAGCCTGAGTGCTGAAAAAAATGTGAGACATTAAGGCAAAGGTCCCCAAGGGTTTGGAAAATAGTCTGGAGGAATTTGAAATCCGAGGAAGAACCGAGACCATCTAAACAAAGGCACTATTAAGATCAGCTAGAATACTCAAAAGAGTTCTGGAGACCTGAGGAGACTTGTTGTCACTCAGACTCCAGTGATATACAATCATCTAACGCTGATGTGAAAAACTAATAATAATAATAATAATAATAATAATAATAATAATAATGTGGATTTTGCAGTGCCAGCAGGTCACAGAGTGAAGCTGAAGGAAAATGTAAAAATGGACAAATATCTGGACCTTGCCATAGAACTGAAAAAGTTATGGAATATGAAAGTCAAAGTGATACCAATTGTAGTTGGTGCACTTGGAACAGTCCCAAAAGGATTGGAAAAGGGTCTGGAAAGTTTGGAATCAGAGGAAGGATTGAAACCATTCAGAACACTGCACTTCTGCAATCTGCCAGAATACTCAGAAGAGTCCTGGAGACCTGAGGAGACTTGCTGTCACTCAGATTCCAGTGAAAGACCATCAGCTAATGCTGATGTGAAAACCCAAAATAATAATAATAATAATAATAATAATAATAATAATAATAATAATAATAATAATGGGAAGTAAAATCAAGAGATGTCAGCGGGGCTTAAATAAGGCAAAAAGCTAGACAAAAAACTGGACCTTGCCGAGGAGCTGGAAAAGTTGTTGAACACTGTGATACCATTGGTATATGGATCCTGGAAATAAGAATTTTAAATGAAAATGCAAATTTGAGTTTTTATAAATTTGAACAGTTCAAGTGTAATCTATGACATGAATGGCATTTTCTGTGTGTCTTTGTATAACCAGTACCATAAACACACCCTAGCAATGGTTACTATTGAAAATCCAGTATGGAAGTGCAAATAATATCACCTTTCCTTAGTATTACGGTTACTGTAGCTAGTACACAAATGAATATGGTGTCTTTATCATTCACTCATGTACGAGGCTGGAGTAAAGTTTATCATTCTAGGAGATGGAAACAGCGACAAATTTTGGATAAGTCTTCTTACATGGGGATTTTTATGGGGCATGCAGCAAGGATTGAACTCGCTATTCAGTAGTAACAGATCTGCAAGACAAGATTGCTAACCATTACAACACGTTTTTTGCTGTCTTTTTTTTTCTTTCTTTTATTTTACTCTACCCAGGCGACACCGGGTAGCCGCTTCTAGTATATATTTAAAGACAGCTGGTGTATATATATGTATTTATGTCCAGAGGAAACTATGAAAATAAAACAATTAACAACAAAGTAAAATATATATATACACATTAAATATCACCCGTTCTTGCTTTTTATTAATTATTTTAAAGATTTAATTTATATTCGAAGATATTGAAAAAAAAAGACATAGCATTGCAATTCTACTTGAAATTTCCTGCATTTGTAAATTTCAAAAGTAAACAAATAAATACAGCAGGGTTGTATCGTTCCTACCCCTCTAACCAGGCGATGCTGGGTAGTCGTTTCTAGTCCAATATATTTGCCTTGATCCCTACAAATTTGCGCACAGTAATATATAAAAAAAATCGAACAAACCTATTATTAATGCTGTTCTACGTATAGACATTTACCAAATGTAAACTTTAAACTTGACTTCTAGAACGCAAAAAATTTTTATTGATCACACTGTAAAGGCTTTTCGGTTGAGATCAGTGTGCATTCTCACGAGGAGAAGAGACATGCCATGCCAAGTCGGCTGTGAGAGTAAAATTGGCGAACCGTGTTCGAATTTCTGGTGAAGTTGTCCAGGTGAATTCTCTGTGAAAATAGTGAGTTCACTTTTCTCGGTGGCTGGTTTCATCTCTATATATCTGGTTTCAACTATATATATATATATATATATATATATATATATATATATATATATATATATATATATATATATATATATATGAGTTAAGAGTAAGGAAATGAATCCGACGGTATATAAAGATAAAGGGGTATGAAAACACACAATATTGTTAAAATGAATATATTTTCATAGCTAATATTGAACAATATTTCGTTCTATTAAAAATCATCATCAAAGCATGTTTTTAATCTGGACTCATCGAGTGAGAAGCAGAAAATAATTTTTTTAAAGTGAGTTTGTGGTGAAATTGAGGGTAAGGGAAGTTAGAGAGG
>CM042166.1:33037262-33044762 GCA_023376005.1 Doryteuthis pealeii | reverse complement strand
AAGAAGGTCACACATAGGTCATTATCTATCAATCATCTAACTCTACGGATTCTGAATTTTAACGACTTTTAATTCTAAATCCAACTTTATTAACCGCTCAAAGAATAATACATACAACAATATTATTTTGAGTTCATTAGGTTTAAAATTATTAATTCAAGAAAGACACCTGGTGGAGTGTATATAATTATTTAGCTAACTATAACTACAAACGCTTTCTAAATGTTTAGCCCATATTTCCGAGTGAGACTGATTGTAATCAGCCCAATTGTCTCTCGCTTTTTCTCTTTTATTTCCTCTTTTTTAATGTTGTTCTGAGAAACACATGAATGTCGTCGGGTGTTTTAGAAAGTTGATCAATTGCTGGTGAAATTAACACGGCCAATGATTTCAAATCGATCGGCCATTGAATTGCAAAACACAAAGCAATGAGGCGGGAAAAATACAAAGTGATTTACGTATCGATCTGGGGATGGCGGTGGCGTTGGGGGAGAGCCATTTGTTGAATTAAAAGGGGATATTTTATTGCCTTATCCCTTGCGAACCGAGTTCATTTTTTTTTGGCTTCCTCTTTGTGTACGGAATTTATTGCGCATAGAAGCCAAATCTCTTATTGCCGCCTGGTTGACCTCTTCAGTGTGGGGAGGTAGGAATTATTCTTACAAGAAAAGAAAAGAAAGGACAATTATTGATGAAATATTTTTCCTCTCTACTACACTTTCCGCTTGATTGCATTCGTTACTTTCTTTCTACTTAAAACATGTATCTTATTTAGATTTTCTTTATTTCTTTCTCAATTTTCCTTTTGCTTTCTTTCCTTTCTTTCCTTTTCTTTCTTTCTTTCCTTTATCTTTCTTTCTGTCTTTCTTTCCTTTTTCTTTCATTCCTTTTTTTCTACTTTTCTTTCTTTTTTACCTCTTTCTTTCTTTCCTTTTTTTACCTCTTTCTTACTTTCTTTCTTTTTTTACTTTTCTTTCTTTCTTTTTCTTTTTCTTTTTTCTTTCTTTCTTTCTTTCTTTCTTTCTTTCTTTCCTTCTTTTTCTACTTTTCTTTCTTTCTTTACCTCTTTCTTTCTTTCTTTCTTTCTACATTTCTTTCTTTCTTTCCTTTATTCTTTCTTTGTTTCCTTTATTCTTTCTTTCTTTACCTCATTCTTTCTTTTTTCTTTTCTTTCTTTCCTTTTTCTTTCTTTCTTGTTTACCCCTTTCTCTCTTTCTTTTTCTACTTTTCTTTCTTTCTTTCCTCTTTTCTTTCTTTCTTTCTTTCTTTACCTCTTTCTTTCTTTCTTTTTCTACATTTCTTTCTTTCTTTACATCTTTCTTTCTTTCTTTCTTTCTTTACTACTTTCTCTCTTCTTTTCTACTTTTCTTCTTTTCTTTACTCTCTTCTTTCTTTCTTTCTTTCTTTCTACCTGTTTCTTTCTTTCTTTCTACTTTTCTTTATTTCCCGTCCCTTTCTTTCTTTCTTTCTTTCTCTATACTTCTTTCTTTCTTTACCTTTTCTTTCTTTTCTTTCTTTCTTTCTTTACTTCTTTTCTCTTCTTGTTCTACTTTTTTCTTCCTTTCTTTCTTTTTTCTTTACCTGTTTCTTTCCTTGTTTCTTTTTCTACTTTTCTTTCTTTCATTTCTTTCTTTCTTTCTTTACCTCTTTCTTTCTTTACCTCTTTCTTTCTTTCTTTTCCTACCTTTCTTTATTTCATTTCTTTTTTCTTTCTTTCTGTCATTTCTTTTTTTTCTTTCTACCTTCTTTCTCTTTTTGTCTCGTGTTCTTTCTTTCTTTCCTTTTTCGTTATACTTTGTTCTTCTTAATGTTTTCTCTCTCTTGTTTTCTGTTCGTTCTTTCTTTCTATACGAAATGACATTTTTTTTATTTCTTTGTTTCTTTTCTTCACTTTCTTTCTATTCGATCTTTCTTTCTTTCTCTTTTTCCGTTTTGTTCTAGTTGACCGTTATTTTCTTCATTTTTTCCTTCCTTCTTTATTTCTTTCTTTCTTTGCTTCTTTCTACGTAGCGTTTTTTGTTTGTTTATGCTTCCTCTTTTCTTTCTTTTTACTTACTTTCTTTTTTTTCTCTTCTTGTCTTCTCATTCTTTCTTTCCATATGAAATTATATACTTGAACTTTTTTCCTTCTTCATTTTTCATTTGTTTAATTCATTTCAATTCTATATATCTTTATTTCTTTCTTTTTTTCTTTCTTTCTTTCTTTCGTCCTTTCTTTTTTTTTCTTTTTCCTTTCTTTTTTTTCTTCCTTTCTTTTTTCTTTCTTTTCTTTCTTTTTTCTTTCTTTTTTCTTACTTTTTTGTTTTATTCTTTTTTACTAGTTGACGTTATTTTCTTTGTTTTTTCTTTCTTTCTACAATAAAACTCTGTTCTGCCATTTTCTTTCTTTTTCTCCTTTTTCTTTTTATGCATCGATCTTTCTTTCTCTCTTTCTGTTTTCTTTTTTTTTTAATTTTTCTTCATTCGTTTCTTTTTTTTTTTTCTATTCGCTCTCTCTTTCTTTCTCTATTTTTGTTTTCGTTCTTTTTTACAAAACCACATTTTTTAATTTTTTTTATTTCTTTCTATTCGATCTTTCTTTCATTCTTTCTTTTTGTTTTCTTTTTTCTTTCTAGTTAACCATCCTTTCGTTTCTTTTTCATACTCGGTCTTTCTTTCTTTCATATTCTTTTTTTTTGTTTGTTCTTTCTTTCTCAAGGAAATTAAATCTTTTAAATTTCCTCCTTTCTTCTTTCTTTAATTTCTCTCTATTTTATCTTTCTGTCTGTCTTTCTTCTTTATATCTATCTTTCTATCTTTTCTATCTTTCTTTCTTTTCTTTCTTTCTTTCTTTCTTTCTTCTTTCTTTCTTTCTGTATTCTTTTTTCTAGTTTAACGTTCTTTATTTTTTTTCCTTTAATTCTTTCTTTCTTTCTTTCTTTCTTTCTTTCTTCTTTCTTTCTTCTGTATTCTTTTTCTAGATTAACGTTTCTTTTATTTATCTTTCTTTAATTCTTTCTTCTTTCTTTCTTTCTTTCTTCTTTCTGTATTCTTTTTTCTAGTTTAACGTTCTTTTATTTTTCCTTTAATCTTCTCTTTCTTTCCTTTCTTCTTTTCTTTTCTTCTTCGTTCTTTTTTCTAGATTAACGTTCTTTTATTTATCTTTCTTTAATTCTTTCTTTCTTTCTTTCTTTTCTTTCTTTTTTCTTCTTTCTTTCTTTCTCTATTCTTTTTTCTAGTTTAACGTTTTTTTATTTATCTTTCTTTAATTCTTTCTTTCTTTCTTTTTTCTTTTTTTTCTCTTTCTTTCTTTCTGTATTCTTTTTCTAGTTTAACGTTCTTTATTATCTTTCTTCTTCTTTCTTTCTTTCTTTCTTTCTTTCTATCTTTTTTCTAGATTAACATTCTTTTATTCATCTTTCTTTCTTTCTTTCTTTCTTTCTTTCTTTCTGTATTCTTTTTTCTAGATTAACGTTTCTTTTATTTCTCTTCTTTAATTCTTTCTTTCTTTCTTTCTTTCTTTAATAAAAAAACTCTCTCCTCCCTTTATTTTTATTTATCTATCTTTCCTTCTCTTTCTATTTTTTTCTAGTTGACATATCTTTCATTTCTATTTCTTTCTCCTCTTTCCATTTCTTTCTTTCTTTATCTATTTCCTTCTTTCTTTCTACTAAACCTGTGTTTGTTTTTTTCTCTGTCTTTCTTAGTAGTATTTGTTTTATTTCAACATTATGTTTTCCACCCTGTTTTTTTCTTTCATTTCTTTCTTCCTTATTTCTATTCAATATTTCTTTCTTTCACTCTTTCTGCTTTATATTTACTTGACTGTTTCTTCATTTCGTTTTCTACTCAACCGTTGTTTGTTAGTTTGTTAGTCTGTTTGTTTCTAAAATGTTTCTACATACATTTTCTTTCAATATATTCCATCTTTATTTTTTTATCTTCGTTTCATTCTTACTGAGTGTTTTTTCATTTGCCCTCTTGATTTTTACAATTTCTTTCTTTCTTATGCTTTTCTTTCTTCTCACTTTTTATTTTTACCTTAAAATATTTCTTTATTTAAGATACAAACACTCCTGATGATTTTTAAGCTCTTCTTCTTCTTCTTCGTTGGCCTTCTTCTTCTTCGTCTTCTTCTTCTTCTTCTTCGTTGGCCTTCTTCTTCTTCTTCTTCTTCTTCTTCTTCTTCTCTTCTTCTTCTTCTTCTTCTTCTTCTTCTTCTTCTTCTTCTTCTTCTTCTTCTTCTTCTTCTTTTTCTTCCTTCTTCTTCTCTTCTTCTTCTTCTTCTTCTTCTCTTCTTCTTCGTTGGCCTTCTTCTTCTTCTTCTGTCTTCTTCTTTCTTCTTTCTTCTTCTTCTTCTTCTTCTTCTCCTTCTTCTTCTCTTCTTCTTCTTCTTCTTCGTTGGCCTTCTTCTTCTTCTTCTTCTTCTTCTTCTTCTTTGTTCTTCTCTTTCTTCTTCTCTTCTCTTCTTCTTTTCTTCGTTGGCCTTCTTCTTCTTCTTCTTCTTCTTCTTCCTTCTTCTTCTTCTTCTTCTTCTTCTTCTTCTTCTTCTTCTTCTTCCTTCGTTGGCCTTCTTCTTCTTCTTCTTCTTTTCTCTTCTTTTCTTCCTTCTTCTTCTTCTTCTTCTTCTTCTTCTTCTTCTTCTTCTTCTTCTTCTTCTTCTCTTCTTCTTCTTCTTCTTCTTCTTTTTCTTCTTCTTCTTCTTCTTCTTCTTCTTCTTCTTCTTCTTCTTCTTCTTCTTCTTCTCTGTTGTAATTCTTCTTCTTCTTCTCTTCTTCTTCTTCTTCTTCTTCTTCTTCTCTTCTTCTTCTTCTTCTTGTCTCTTTCCATTCTTCTTCTTCTTCTTCTTCTTCTTCTTCTTCTCTCTTCTTCTTTCTTCTTCTTCTTTTTCTTCTTCTTCTTCTTCTTCCAATGCACTAATTAACTTTTTAATTCAAAAGACTACTGCATTCTTCGATTCTTTTGAACGCGTTTTTCAGAGATGTATCAGAGATAGATCGCATCTTAACCATACGGAATGTAAAAGTGTATGAGGGCGGAGGGGCAAATAGGTAGAGGGGCGTAAAGGCAGATGGCGGATAGCGGAAGTAGTATAAAGTAAATTCTCTGAACAGGAAAAGCGTGAATAGTTCAAGCTTTTCCGTAGATTTCGAAAATCAAAGAGCAAATCAAAGAATTTCAATACCTTCAAGTCAAATCGAAGTATGATCATTAAAAGACAAAAAAGTTTAACAAGACAACAAAAAAGACAAAAAAGCAACTACAATAAAAAAGCAAGAAACAAGACAAAAATAAAAGACAAACCTTTCTCTGTAAAGTTTACATATATTCTTTATCTTTTGCAATAAGTGTCTTCCTGAAAACATTCCGTCTTATTTACCTTTTTATTATTTTCCTTTTTATTCTGATTTTATTTTTACTAATGTAGTCATCTACTAAAATAACTTCTATAATGCATTTCTAGATAATAAAAAAAATAATATCAGAAATGCATTTCTATATTTAAAATATTAGCAATTTCTGTGCTATACGCATTAGCAAGACATTTCCGTTATTGAAGCTTTAATTGTTTTTTTAACGTTGATATTTCCTTTCTTCGTCACTTCCTTTCTTTCTTTCTTTCTTTCTTTCTTTCTTCTTTCTTCCTTCTTCTTCTTCTTCTTCTTCTTCTTCACATTAACCATGTGTCGCATTCTCCTCGTACGGAGGGGGTGTAGGTACGTAATATATTAGACTTAGCAAATATTGACAATTGTGTGCTTGTTGACCATTGGATCACACGCGGTACTCGACTCAGGTATCTTAACAGCCTCTTCAAGGATAGGAACATGGATCGCTGAGTACATCTTAAGAAAGTGACCTTGTGTCCCATCCTGACTGTGTTCATACATTAATATATTCTGTATCTAATTTTGTGCTATGTTTTGTTATTCAAAAGTCAGTGCATCCGCCAGAATGTTCTCATAACAGAATGATTAGTTTTCTAACCTCTTTTTCGTCGGCACCATGGGAAACAGAAAATGGCACCGAGATGGGTCATTCTTGCCCACATCTGTAACAGGTTAGTTAAATTATTGGCTTAATTAAACATGGTACATAATGAAATATTGAAGCAGAAACCCCGATAGAAGAACTTAAAAACAGGGATACGCAACAGTAGACCATTGTCAGTTCAATTCTCTCCGGGTCTTCCAAAATTCTAGTTTTTACTTCAACGGTGATAAGTGTTACATAATTTATGTAGTAGCATAAATTATTGACAAACCCTTAGAGAGAATTCAGCGAATGGAAAAATACAGGACTGTTGGTAACCCCATCTGACCCCTTGAGAACACGTCACGAGAAACACGTGACTAGAGATAAATTTCTGTTTCAACAAGAGATGGAAGCAGAGAAGACGTGCTCTGCTGAGGTTGATTCTCCCACGCGGTGAAGAAGAACATGGGCATGGTCAAGAAAATAAAAGTATTGTAGTTAATTAAGTGCATGACAAAAAGGTAGTCCGAAAGAGACCTTAGAAAAAGAAGAGACGAGACAACATGACTGGCCAAAGAAGTAGAAGACGAAAATATGGCGATTAGATGTAGCAACAAACAAGTATCAACTCTGCATCTGTCTCTGTCTGTCTGTCTGTCTGTCTGTCTGTCTGTTCTCTCTCTCTCTCTCTCTCTCTCTCTCTCTATATATATATATATATATATATATATATATATATACCACCGAGTCTCCTCTCTCGATTATATACCCGATGTTGTGTATATGTGACGATATGAGGGGGTATATAACATATGTTTGATAAATTTCAACAACGAACGCTAGGGCTGCAGAAGAGATCATGACATTCACGCTGTCGGCTCCGGTTTGTGTCCACAAAGGTCACAGAAATGGGTCATTCTAGATTTCGGCATCGTCTTTAACTTAAACATCTCTTAAAGGTTATTTATATTACTGGCTTAATTAAGCACCGTAAATAATGAAATATCTGCATTTGACGTCCGACTAGAAATTGAAGCCGAAATAATAATAGAAGAATCTGTCAGTGAGTTAAGAAGAAAGTTACTTGATAAATAACGGAAACTCACCAGAAAGTGAGCGGGCTGTAGAATGCTCCTCGGCCCAAAAGCAAAACCGACGAGAAGTTCAATTCTATGATTTTGTTTTGTTTGTTATTGATTTATTACGTATTTGGTTTTGGGGCGGTGTGTAAATTAGAGGGTTAAATCATTACCTACTCCAATTCCTCTAAAATATATATCGAAGTGAATATGTTAGTATTATTTGGATTATTCGTCCTATTGTCCTCATCTTCATTCTTATCTGTACAACGTTTCAGTCGATGTGCCCTCCGGCCTTCTTCAGGTATTTTTTGTCAGACTCGTGTACCCTGATGCACTCGGGAACCTTCTATTCGGACCCGGGAACCTTCTATTCGGACTCGGGTACCTTCAATTCGGACTCGGGAACCTTCTTGTTGTAATTGGGAGCCATCACGGAACTTTGAACCTAACCTTTTATTCAGTT
>CM042166.1:33017262-33032262 GCA_023376005.1 Doryteuthis pealeii | reverse complement strand
TACTTTATATATATAATATATTATATATATATATATATATATATATATATATATATAGCAATGTTTCAAATAACTGTGAAATACAGAAATCCATCAATGTATATTATCTACTGTGATTTTAACGTGATACATTTATTAAATACGTTTAACTTCTGTAACAACAGAAGATCATTGCTTATATATATATATATATATATATATATATATATATATTATATATATATATATAATAAAGTAGTGTACACGTGTTTCGACGATTCAGGTCTTTTCAGTGTGACTAGACACAGCAACTACCTCTGACCAGGAGCGAACCGACTGGCTTTTCCTTGGCCCGGTTCGTTAACTTTTTGGTCATTTGATAGCTGCCGGTTAGAGGCGGTGTTAAATTATTAAATACATAGATTTGTTTTTATATATTTTACGATAACCAGAGAGAGATCCAGTCTGTAATTAACATACGATCATTGTTTATGCTGGCAGCGAAACTTAATTTAGGTCGCCCCTAGCGAGTTTACCGGGTTTTGGGAGCATATAACAAGTCATCAGAGATACGGTGTTTCGACATTTCACGTCTTTCAGCGTGGCTAGATACATCAACTACATGACCAGGAGCGAAATTCGACTGACTTTTCCCCAGCCCGATTCGTTAACTTCTCGACTATTTGACAGATGCCGTTAAGGGGCGGTATTTAAACTATAAAATACATAGATTTGTTTTTATTTTACGATCACCGGAGAGATCCAGTCTGTAAACAACAGACGCGATCATTGCTTTATATAACATTTTAACAGTCTGTTATAAGTTCCGGAATGGTTCTGGATAGCCGGGTTATCTGAAGGAAAAACAATGAATATCTATCGCTGGTGGACAATTAACTCAGTCCATTCAAATGAATTTGGGGAAATCATAAATTGGGTATCAGACTTCAATCTAAATTCATCCATTCTACTTATAAAAGTATCACGTTAAATCGCAGTAGATAATTTACATTGATGGATTCTTGTATATCATAATTATTGAAACATTGTTATTATTAATTAGTCAACTCAGAGTGTTTTGGGTGGGACATTAAACAGCATCCATTGAGGAGGCTTCAACTAATAAGTTATCTTCCGTGTATATATATATATATATATATATATATATATATTATATATTATATATATATATATGGGAGAAATGTGAGGAGGTTAATCGACAATACGTGGAGAAAGTAGACAAACACGGGATATTATGGAAACTGGATGTTTATTGTCGACGATGCAACGTTTCGGTCATTTAACCATCATCAGAACTGGGTTTTCGTCTGATGATGGTCTAAATGACGAAACGTTGCATCGTGACAATCAAACTCCAGTTTCCATAACATCCGTGTTTGTCTACTTTTCTCACACACACACACACACACACACACACACACTATATATATATATATATATATATATATATATATTTTTATATATGAGAGTCGAAAATGGAAGCGATCCGACGGTATGTTGAAAGGAAATATAAACAAGAAAGAAAATGCTGAATGGATAAAATAGATTTTATTTTACTGACACGTGTTTTGGCTAGGAGTTTATCCATGCACACATGCACTCTATTATTATTTTAAATACAAAATAAAATAATGATAATAGAAAACAACAAAAAACTTTTAGTATGCAAGGAATTACAGCCTTCGTCAGAATAAATTCTTTGGTGTTTTAAATCAAAGCGGTTAAAATACGAAGAATTTCTGAAATCTTCGAAAAATAAATTTTTTGACCATTTTCAACATTACTATCCTCTATCGATGTGGAACGTTTTCTTCAAAAAAATTCATAAATTCTGCGTATTTAAACCGCATTCGGCATTTTCTTTCCTTTGTTTATTCTTCCTTTCACGAACACACACACACAAAACACAAACACACACACACACACACACACTACACACACACATAACACACACATATATATATATATATATATATATATATATATATATATATACATTTCTGTCATACCTTGGCATATAATAGAGAGAGACAACGACATAATTAGAGAGGAGATGATCTTACACGATTCACTACTCTGCTTACTTCTTCTTCTTCTTCTTCTTTTCTTCTTCTTCTTATTATTATTATTATATTATTTATTATTATTTTATTATTATTATTATTATCTTATCCTATTTTCCTCTTCTTTCTTCTTTTCCTTTCTTCCTCTTCTTCTTCTTCTTCTTCTTCTTTCTATTATTTATTATTATTATTATTATTATTATTTTATTATTAATATATTATTTCTTCTTCTTCTTCTTTCTCTTCTTCTTCTTCTTCTTTCTTCTTTTTTCTTCTTCTTCTTCTTCTTCCTCTTCATCTCATTCTCTCCTTTCTCATCTCTTCTTCATCTCCTTTTTCTTCATCTTCTTTCTCTTCTTTTACCTTCTTCTTTCTTCTTCTTCTTCTTCTTCTTCTTCTTTTCTTCTTCTTTATCTGCTGGGGTGATGATTTTTTTCTGGTCTTTCTATACTTCTTTAAGTCTAAGCTGGTCATTGTCTTTATAATTTACAAACACAAGAACTTTTTTTGCTTGATCAAGTTTTATTAGCCAAGGTTTGATTCATTCCGCCGCGGGGATGAGACTGGACCTAGAGAGAGACGATCACTCACTTTCGCATATAACTCTAAATTCTCACGTATCTGTCATGGTGCGCTTTTAAGGGATCAAAAGGTTATAACCGTCACAGGTAATTTTCCACGAACTCCCTGATTCTACATCGACATATCACAATTTAAATATTTCTAGCTACAGGTATGTTCACAATTCATGACCCCTCAAGAATTTTCACAGTAATAGGGTAAGTCAAAAGATTTGCAATATTATTGAAAAGTGGGACACAATTTGGCAGCCCTGGTTGGTTGGTTGGTTGGTGTATCGGATTTTACGATAATTTTTTTTCAAACATATTTTTTCAAATTCAATTTTTTCTATTTAACTTATAAATAGGAACCTAATAGGTATTACCACTCTGGGTCAGAGTAGACCTGGTAGTAGTGCGAATAAAAGGGAATAAAGGGGTACTCCACATTCCACAGAGCTCCAGAAATGAAACTTCACCATCATATACATATATATATATATATAATATATTATATATATATATATATATATATTGTGTGTGTGTGTGTGTGTGTGTGTGTGTGTGTATGTGTGTTATATCTATAAGTAAATAGTAATCAATATCGCGTATAGAGCAAGTATATATAAGTACTTGGTCTGAGAATCGCATATGCGAGAAACCGCCAGTTAATAAGCGCCATTGACTGTCCTCTAAATTATATGCATATATCTATATGTGTATATATATATATATATATATATATATATATATATTATATATATTTACATAAGTTAGTTTATACATATATATTTACATAAGTTAGTTTATATATCTATATATATATATATTAGTTTATATATTAATATATAAGTTTGTTCATATATATATATAAGTTAAGTTTATTATATATAAGTTAGTTTTTTATATAATATATATTTATATTATATATATATATATATATATATATATATATATATTGCACGATTCCTTTCCTTGCTTCCTGTAGATTGCATTCTTTGGAATAATAAATTCAGCCTGACGAAACTATTCTCCTTCATCCAAAACATGTCAATCTAGTTTTCCCTTCTGTCTTCCATATTTTTTCTTCTTTCTTCCTCTTTCTCAAAAACCGTCGGACATGTTTGTTTATTACTTTTCGTGAGAGGGTTTTTTTGTGTTTTAACTGGCGCATAGGTCGAGTGGATAGCTTAGCATTTTCGCTTTTGTACACTGCAATTTGGCCAAGTGTTTGGAGTAGCGGACAAAGTGGAAGATGCTTTTACTAGACCCCGCATCCCTCACATCCACCCACCCACCCACACTCCTCTACACCAGGAAATGACTGTTCACATCAGTGACTTTTTTCTTTTTTCTTTTTTTTTTTGGCAGGGGGTGGGGGTCTTTCCTCCCAAAGAAGATGCGGAATTTTGAATTTGTAAGGAAATCAAATCTGATCGGTATGGAGATGGGATTCTGCGAGAGTTAACGGGGCATACAGATCTTCGGCAAGATGGAAGCATTTTTTTTTTCTTTAAGTCTGAAGAATATTATTTGTGACGTGAAAACAAACACAAACAATAAAGTATGTCTTTGTTTTTTTTTTTGTTTTTTTTCTGTCTATCTTCTATCATGGCGATATCTTAGGTCTCTACTAAAAGTTCTCCATATCTATCATTTTCGGTATATATCTCACACTATATATCCATAATTTTCTTCCCTTTTATTTATCTTATGATATTACTCTGTCTGTCTGTCTGTCTGTCTGTCTCTCTCTCTCTCTCTCTAACACACACACACACACACTAGCTAGCTAGATCGTGGGTTTCTACTTCATGTCTATCATGTTCAGTATATATGTCTCACTATCCATAATTTTCTTTTTTATTTATCGTGATGTTACTCTCTTCTCTCTCTCTCTCTTCTCTCTCTCTCTCTCTCTCTCTGTCTCTGTCTCTGTCTCTCTCTCTCTTCTCTCTCTCTCTCTAGCTAGCTTTTCGCTAATTATTAGCTATTTCGTCTATCTCGTTTGGTTTATACCCTATTTCATATGCATCTATCTATTCTTATGTATCAGTCCATCTATTTATCTATGTCAACCCATTCTTATCTATCTATCTATCTATCTATCTATGTCAACCCATTATTATCTATATATCTATATATCTATATCCATTAATGTATATGTCTATGTATCTATCATGTTCAACCCATTACTATATCTGTCAACATACACTGATCTCTTTCACTCACTCTCTTCTCTCTCTCTCTCTCTCTCTATATATATATATATATATATATTATATTATATATATATATATATATATATATAATAGGGGGGGGCATTTAAATATGATCTTTGACATCAAGATTATATACTGTAAGTCGTATTGAACTGCAATTTGGTTTTCTTGTATACCGACTTTAGGACACCCCAAAGACGTTACTTACTTTACGTGTGTAGCATAAAAATATTAACTGTCCCTCCCCTCAATTTATTTGAAGTGCTAGTGTCATAAGAATCTGTGAATCGAACACATCTGATTCTTTTAATAGTTTTTATTTCAGGAAAATAAATTAAATAAGCTGGACTTAGTGTAGTGTATCCAACGAAAACGTCTTTTTCAATGCGAGGTTCCACTTTTTTTTCGCGCATAACAAAAACATGTCGTACCGAAAATATACATCATAAGTTGGGTTTTAAGCCTGCGAAAAGGTTTTTTTTTATCTTGAATTATGTATTTAACAGGCTCATCACTGCTTAAGTTAGGTGGTCTACAAAAAAAACTAATGCTTTTGATAAACAATGGATTCGGGCTGCTTACAGAAACTGCAGTTTCTTAAATGGTCACCCAATTAAGTATTAAAGTGGATCATAACTGCTTAACTTCGGTGATCTACCAATAGATAATGATTTTTGATATATGCCGACGTGAGAATTGCATAAATCTACAAGTTCTTAGTCAGTTTTGATTGAATAAGTAATCATCTTGCCATAGAAAATAGGGTCCGACAAGATCGTTTAACTGTACCAGTTTTTTTTTGTTTTTTTTCATTTCGTAAATATTTTATATTACCATAAGGGACGATGCTTGCAAGACTGTATTTTCGTTGCTTTCTTGTCTAAAGTCTGTATACCCAGGATAATCCAACATTATCACTTGGTCTGTCTATCTCTCTATCAGTACTTATCTATCTTTTAAGCGATTAAAAGATCTATGTATCCTTATGAACGCAAACATCCACTCACACATGTCAGTTTATTTGCATTGACCCTAATCTGTTTACATCTATTCACTCTCTCTCTTTCTCTGTTTATATATATATATATAATATATATATATTATATAATATATATATATACAAGCGTGTTGGTAAATCCTTGCGGTGAGAAAAAAAAAACAGAAAATAGTTTGATTGTAAAAATATACTACCAAACATCAACGGGGAGAAAAAAATTTTGAAAAAAGAAAAGACCAAGATAGTCGTACAACAAAAATAATCTATTGGTACAGTATTTGGCTAAAAGAAAAAACAATTTATATGCACACACACACACACACACACAACCACACACACACACACACACACACACACACACGGAGTGCGGCATAAGTAACGCCCCTTTAAATTTCCTATCTTATAATGAATATTTTTTTCATTTGTATTGATCATTAAACCGAATAAGCATTATATCAATTTTGTTAATATATTATATCCATTATCCTGTGGCAATACATTCATGTTCGAAATAAATAAAGGATAATCAAAAAGGCTTTAATTTTGTTCCACTTAAACAAAGGGCGTTACTTATGACACACCCTATATATATATATATATATATATATATATATATATATATATATATATATATATATATATATAGTGTGTGTGTGTATGTCTGTTTGTATGTGTGCGTGTGTGTCTGTCTTTTGTTGAACTCAATGGACAATTCTTGTCTGACGAGTTTTGTTCGATCCTTTCTAACTGTCTGGCCATCTTTATTTTTAATATACGGGTGGAATTGATGTATGAATCTAGTAAATGTTTTACCACCAGCGCTTTCTTAGTGCCATCATCAGGTGTGGAACTTGTGAGATGTTTCTATTGTTTCTTTTTAAACAAACAATAGCAGTAGGAATTAGTAGGAGGGTGGGGGCTCACATGTTTCTTTTAAACAAATAGATATATAGCGGTATATATATATATATATATTATATATATATATAAAAGGCATGGAGCACTCTATGGGGGCCTTTACATACATACAGATGTGTGTATTAAAACAGTTAAGATCCCTTTGCATTCTGTAGGTGACGATAGCTGAGTGGTTAAGCTGTCGACTGATGCTGAATCGATCGGTTTTCTATCCCGGCTGTAGGTAGCTTACAAAAGTCTTGTCACTCGGAAGAGACTTGATAAGTAAAAACACTGTGTCTGTGGATGACTATATATATATATATATATATATATATATTATATATATATATATATATTATATTATGTGTGTGTGTATATATATATATATATATATATATATTATATATATATATATATATATATATATATCGCTATCTATCTCTATATATCTATCTAGTGTGGAGAGAGAAGGAAGAAAGCAAGACATCACAGAGTGGTACCGATATGTATGAAGACAAATAGAGTAGTGAGAAAGAAAGAGGAAAATTAAGAATCAAAGAGAGAGGAGGGAGAGAGGGAGAGAGAGAATAGAGAGTTAGTAAGAGAGATAGTAGCAAAGAAAGACAAAAATATCACAGAGTGAGACCGAAAAATATCAAGAGAAATATATATTTACCAACTCCTCTGTTCGTGTTGTGTGTGATACATGATCAATATCTTAATCGGGGTTTAACGGGTTTTAATTCAGAGTTTTACTAATCCTAGACTGGCTGCCAAACCAAGGTTAAAGATCCTAGACTGCCCTACTATTTTACCCATAGCTGAAAGGAGAACTTAGGATGTATACTTTTCACGGGAGTGTTAGCGCTATGTGAACTGAAAACAGCCATGTCCAAGATTTGAACTCGTCTCGCAGTGTCCATTTTCTGTGGTGATAAACATTACACCCCGCGTCTCCACAAATAAATCTAGAAGTTAAGAGAAAGAAAAAACAGAAATTAAGAAGCAGAGACAGTGAGAGAGTGATGTAGTACAAGAAAAATTAAGAATCAGAGAGAGAGAGAGAGAAAGAGAGAGAGAGAGAGAGAGAGAGAGAGAATAAGGGGCGATGTACAGAGAGAGGGGTGGGGGGAGAAAGAAACGATCAGCGAGACCGATAGATATAATGAGAAACAAAGAGAGAAATTAAGAAGCAAAGAGAGAAAGAGAAAAAAGAGAGCGAGAGAGAGAAAGAAAGTCTGTGGTGTGTGTGTGTGTGTGTGTGTGTGTGTGTGTGTGTGGTGAGCGTGTGTGTGTGTGTGTGAGCGAGAGAGAAAGATAACCAGCAAAAGACAGAGAGAGAGGGGGAAGTGATTAAGACCGATAGATAGATTAGAGAAGTAGAGAAAGAGAAAGAGAGAAAGAGGCGAAGACAGAGAGAGTGAAAGTGTGTGTGTGTGTGTGTGTGTGAGAGAGAGCGAGAGAGAGAGAGAGAGAGAGTAGAAAAAAAGAGAAATCTTAGTGCAGTGAGAGGAGAGGGGTTAAGACGAAGGAAATAATTTTTGCCCACGGTCCGGCAGTCTAAACGAGGCCCATTCTACAACTAAGAAGGACAATCAGTGGCCAAAAGAAAATGGATTCTGGCTTTGTGTTTTTGTCCAACTTACGCATGCGCGAAGCCATCTGTTTCCGCCACCCTGGATGCCTCCATTCTCCCACCTCCCCAGAAAGGGTGGTGGCAGTGCGAGGAAATAGTACTTTACTGAATAAATTCAGCCGCAGTGTTTTTGGCAATCTAGAAATTGAAAAACGTAGAATTCGCTAGACTAATGAGCCCCATTCGCTTTGAATGATTTTTCTATTACAAATCCTTGACACACACGCCTATATATATATATATATATATATATATATATATATATATATATATATAATATATATATATACCAACCCTCCGCACGAGCAGTATGTCACACTGGTCAATTTCTTAAGCAGAGTTCAACAGGTTTAAATTCAGAGTTTTCCTTCTCGTAGACCGGTTGCCTAACCAAGGTTAAAGAAATTGAAAAACGTAGAATTCGCTAGACTAATGAGTCCCCATTCGCTTTGAATGATTTTTCTTTTACAAATCATTGACACACCCACCTATATATATATATATATATATATATATATATATATATATCTTGCATTATCCATCCGACGTGACTGTATATTCAAGGGTTTTCAATTCTTTTTCATTTCAGGCAAAAATCTCGATATTATCCATGTAGATAAGGTGATTTATTTTTTCCAGTGATTTTGTAAAAGAGTTTTCCTTCTCTTAGACCGGTTGCCTAACCAAGGTTAAAGAGACCAGTCTGTCCTACTATTTACCCATAGCTGGGGGGAGAGTAGGATTCATACCTTTCCCAAGGGTAATAGCGCTAAGTGAAATGCAATTAGCACGTCCAGGATTTGAACTCGGGCAACGAGTCCATTTCCTATGACTTTAACCATTACACTACGCGCTTCCATTTATACACATAGCACAACTTTCGATTTAAAATTGAATTCCTATACATCAATTTATAGGAATGACATTTTAAATCGAAAGGTGTGCTATGCACATGACGAAAAGAAAAGAAAATCCAAAGAGGGACACACACACTGGCCACTGCTATTTGTTATATTAATGATTCCACTCAACCATATACTTAGGTAATGTACGGGAGGCTACAAATTTACAAAATCACTAGAAAAAATAAATCAACTCATGTACATGAATGATATCGAGATTTTTGCCTGAAATAAAAAAAAATTGAAAACCCTTGAATATACAGTCATGTCGGATGGATGATGGAAGAATCCCGAAAAACATCCTATATGGAGAGCTTTCATCTGGTAAGAGACAGATCAATCACCCCAAGCTGCGATTCAAGTATCTCTGCAAAAAGGATCTCAGGTGCTTTGGCATTGCCCCTTCCAGCTGGGAAAATTTGGCTCAGGACCGCCCTCGGTGGCGGCAGAATCTCGGTAGAGGACTGTTCATGTCATAAGTCACCCTGATGCAACACCATGAAGCTGAGAGGTCCAGAAGAATGCAGCGACAACAAAGCATCGGTACATCAACATCTTAAAGGACAGACTTCAAAATGCGAAATCTGTGGTCGAGAATGTTTTTCAAACATCGGACTTCACGGTCACAGGAGGCGCTGTAAATTCAGGGCACAAAAACTTTATCATAGTCTTCCGAGACTAAAATGCCAATAAAAAAAATAGGAATGGAATTTTAATCGAAAAGTGTGTCATGCTCATGCTAAAAAATGAAAAAAAGAAGAAACAGCATAAGGAATAATGTTGCATAGCCCTTCTTCGCTACTCTGAATCGTATAAGTTGCTGGTATACAGCGGAGATCGTTTCTAACCCCTAGACGATGTATCTAGTGGTCGCTTAAATGAAATCACAAGGCATGCTCTATGTAGTAGAAGATTTGACTTTATTTCTCTCATCTCGGCTGTACGTGGTGGATGGCGAGTGGCGGCGTT
Source organism: Doryteuthis pealeii (assembly GCA_023376005.1). Classification (NCBI taxonomy): domain Eukaryota; kingdom Metazoa; phylum Mollusca; class Cephalopoda; order Myopsida; family Loliginidae; genus Doryteuthis; species Doryteuthis pealeii. Next base: position 33,022,013 of record CM042166.1, on the reverse strand, counting down.
GACAATGGGAACTACTACTGCTGGGATCTCAGGCACAGAGGGGTGAATGAACCTCACTGCCCGCTGGCAGCGATGATGCGTGACCGCGGTCAAGTACGTTCTCGTCGGCTGTCTCTCTCCTGACTGACTGTCCCCACTGACCGTTCTGTCTTTTGTATCTCTCAAACGCCTACACGTTTTCTTTGTTCGCTATCACCAGGACAAAGTCCTTTGTTATCTTCGTCATCCCCCCTCTTTTTAATTCAACCGGAAATTCCCATTTCCGTTTGTACAATATCCAACAATAAAACTACCGAATCAGTAAAATATATGGAGAAAAGGAGGATTACAAATACTTGGGAATTTTGGAAGCGGAAACCATCAAACGAACAGAAATGTAAGAAAATATAAGGAAAGAGTAATTCAGAATAATAATAAAAACGCTAGAAACCAAGTTCTGCAGCTGAAATATTGCCAAGGTAATAACTTCTTTGGCTGCTCCACTTTTAAGATATTCAAGACCATTCTTAAAATGCACAAAAGAACAACTCCGATATATTTAGCGAAGGACTTGGAAACTTATTACAACGCACAAGATACTTCATGTCTTTCTATATTTTTCCACATACTGTCGGATTGATTTTCCCCATTTTACTCCCATATATATATATATATATATAGAAGCGCGTTGTGTAATGATTAAAGTCATAGGAAATGGACTCGTCGCCCAGATTTCAAATCCTGGATGTGGTAATTGCATTTCACTTAGCGTTAGTAGGAGAGTAGGATTCATACCTTGGGAAAGTTATGAATCCTACTGTCCCTCCAGCTATGGTTAAATAGTTGAGCAGACTGGGCTCTTTAACCTTGGTTAGGCAGCCAGTCTAGGAGAAGGAAAACTTTGATTTCAAACCTGCTGAACTCCGCTTAAGAAATTGACTTTGTGTCACATCCTGCTGGTGTGGAGGGGTTGGTATATTATATATATATATATATATATATATATTGGTGTAGAGTGTCATGGTTTGTACGAGGGTTCCAGTTCTTTTTCATTTTTGGCAAAGATCTTGATGTCATCCATGTACATATGGTGATTTATTATTTCCTGTGTGTAGCCCCTGCCCATGTACACTCCCCAATTCTTCCAAGCCGTGGTTGTGTCAGTGCTGCTGTATGGCTGCACCACTTGGAACCTAACAATGCGCATGGAGAATAAGCTAGATGGGAGTTGCACAAGAATGCTGCGTGCGATCTTGAATAAGTCGTGGAAACAGTACCCACAAGGAAGCAGCTGTATAGCCACCTGCCCACGATCTCACAAACCATCCGAGTGAGACGGACAAGACACTGTTGGAGAAGTAAGGATGAACTCATGAGCGACGTTCTCCTGTGGAAGCCAACACATGGACATGCTAGTGTGGGCCTGCCCAGCAAGGACCTACATTGACCAGCTCTGCGCAGATACTGGATGCTGAACAGAGAACCTTCCTGGGACAATGAATAATAGAGAAGTTTGGCGAGAGATTGTCATGGATATCCTTGCTAATTGCGCAACATGATGATGATGACATTTCTTGAGTATGTTTTTGAGTGGCATCATTGCTATAACAAATAACAAGGGAGTCTCACCATGTCTCTTTTGATTTCAAGTTAGCGACACTAATCTTTTAAGTTCAAATTTATGTTCTGAAAAATTCAATGACGACAGTTACAAAAAACAAAAAAAAAAAAAACGATCATAGATGTATGGATCCATAGAGCTATTCTACTGCCCCCTAAGCTATGCCTGCAAGTCAACAATTTTCAGTAATTCCCCGTTCATTTATTTATGATCCATTTTTTTAGGGGGGGTGTACTTTTTCTTATGAATCGAAACTGTTGCCTTGAATATTAGATCGATATATTGAAACACTAAAATACGTTAAATTACCAGAGAAAACCAAAATTTGGCGCAGACGCACTCGCACACACACACACACACACACACACACACACACACACACATATATATATATATATATATATTCGTGTGTTTTCTCTCATACACACACAGACGCATATATACATAATATATGTATATATGTGTGTGTTTGTGTTTGTGTGTGTGATTCTCTCATATATATACATACACATATAATATGTGTGAGCTTTTCTCATAAATATACACACGCATACGCCCATATATATATATATATATATATATATATAATATCTATCTATCTTTCTATCTATCTATCTACTCTCTCTCTCTCTCTATATATATAATATATAATCTGGGTGTGTAAGGTCCTCTATCATATATATACACACAGATATATATATATACATGCATATATATATATAATATATATATGTGTGTGGGCGTGAGTGTGTGTGTGTATATATGAGAAGTACACACACACTCACACACACATTTATATATATATATATATATATATTATATATATATATATATTGTTTGTGAGTGTGCTTTCGAGAAGACATTCACAGATATATATGAATATATATTTATGTAGATGTATGTGCGTATATATTATATATATAATATATATGTGTGTGTGTGTGTGTGTGTGTGTTGTGGTGTGTGTGTGTGTAAGAGAGAGAGAAAGAGAAGCACACTGCAGATGTGCAAATGCTTTTTGTTAACTCTATAACAACCAACTTCTATCATATATATATATATATATATATATATATATATATATATACATCACCAAAGACGCATATAAGATTACTGAGATTACGGATTTATGCGTATCTACATCCACAAATTAGAGTACGTATATAGATAGAGATGTTGTATGGATGAGGAACAAACAACTGAAAACGTAATTTCCGTTTCATAATTACCGAACAGAATCAATTAGTGTTATTACTGAATCCATTACGTAATTAGCCTCGCTTTAATTAGTGAACATTACAATCTCATGAGGAATTACATAACCCGATGATTCCACTGACAATACAGAAATCTTATGTATAAATATACACTTGACGAACAAGACATACTGGACATCGCCATATTTTTTCTTTAATTCACACTTGATTGTCCAATTGGACTCATGGCCTAGTGGATAAAGGAGTTAAGTTAAGACAGTTCTAAGTGACAGTTATCTCTGGACTGTAGGTTCAATCCTGGCCCGGGACAGCAGTAGCATAGAATAATAATTAACCCAGCTTAACGCATCTTCACCAGCTATGGTTAGCGGAATGAGAACATGATACCCCCGTGGACTGAATAAAGGGTTAGGTTCAAAGTTCCGTGATGGCTCCCGATTACGACAAGAAGGCTCCCGGGTTCGAAAAGAAGGTTCCCGAAACCGAGATGGTTCCCGAATCCGACAAGAAATACCTGAAGAAGGCCGGAGGGTACATTGGTCGAAACACTGTACAGATAACAAGGAAGATGAGGACAATCATCCGAATAATGCAAATAATACTAATCGCCACAAAAAACACCCTCCAGGCGGTGTAAAAATTAGATTTTGAAAGATATTGCCTGTAGGGGTGGGAGTTTAGAATTCAATGTCAGAGGGTTTGTATCATAAGTAAGTAAAATCATCAAATTTATTTAAGCAGTAAAAGAATAAAACAATTTGAAATGGAAATTTAGTTCTGATAACTTTAAATATATATCAAAATAAAACTGAGTATTACATTAAAACTTAAATACTGGACATGTACTTATCAAAACTTGTTTTAAAAAATGATATGGATAACTCCTAACGCTGATGTGAAAACTCAAAAGAAATGAAAATAATAATATGAATATATGACTAAAAAATACATGACTTCTACTATTTCTACCACTAACACTACTACTAATAATAATACAAATACTAATATTACTAATAATTTACATATTGATACGCTTGTTTCTAAATCTTCCATCTGTTATCAATCATCCAACCTCTGGTTGAAAATGACACCGGCCAAATTGTTCAAGGTACCATGAAAAAAAAATGTAAATCCACATCATCTGTTGTCGCTTAATCGTATATTTCTTATCTGTCCCATTTTATTTCACCCAACTTTAAAAAATGTAACATTACAAATGGTCTTGCATCGCTTAAATGCCCAACGTAAAATTAAAATGAATTGAAAAAAAATACAAGTTTGTTTCATTTGTAATATTGAAATTGTGAATTACAGAATATATGTTGGTAATTTTGATCTTATGGTGTTCCGGCCTCACGTTTTGATATAGGCTATGTTTTAGCGAGCCAACATCGTGCTAATTTCCAGCCCAACTTTCCGAGTCGTGCTTCACTTTTTTTGTAAGCTTAGACAGCTTTTTGCGTTGTACCTTGAACAATTTGGCCGGTGTCATTTTCAACCAGAGGGTGTTTCAGGATGGATGATAACAGACGGAAGATTTAGAAACAAGCGTATTAATATGTAAATTATTAGTAAGATTAGTATTTGTAGTATTAATAGTAGTAGTAGTGGTAGTGGTAGTAATAGTAGAAGTCTTGTATTTTTTGAGTCATATATTCATATTATTATTTTCATTTCTTTTGAGTTTTCACATCAGCGTTAGAATCTGAATGAAAAGAAGTCTCCTCAGGTCTCCAGGACTCTTCTGAGTATTCTAGCTGATTGTAGCAGTGCAGTTGTCTGGATGGTCTCAATTTTTCCTCTGATTTCCAGATCCTCCAGTCTTTTTGCCAAGTTTATTGGGACCATTCCAAGTGCACCAACTACAATTCACTCTCATCTTCCACAGCTTTTTCAATTCTCTGGTAAGATCTAGGGATTTATCAATCTTTTCA
>CM042166.1:32994762-33009762 GCA_023376005.1 Doryteuthis pealeii | reverse complement strand
CCTGCTCTTTCTCTCTCCCTCTCTCTCTCTGTCTCTATCTCTCTCTCTATCACTGAGAACTCTCTGAAGTCACTCTCTCATGTATCTATTAATAATGGAGATTCACTTTGTGGTATACTAAGACCCGGAAGCACCGGTTATAACATTGTTGTATGAAACGGAAGTACTGTTTCAGCCATCTTGTATTATTTTAAATAAAAGGCGGAAGTGGGTTCTTCTCGCAGTTAACGTCAACTGGGCTACACGTCTTATTATTCGCTAAGCGCGTTATAACAATTGGCAGACGAGGATTTGTTTCACTGAAGAAAATGCCATTACTCGGACATTTAGAAGAATTCTGTACGGAATCAGGGAATATATCAACCTATTTGGACCGAGTAGAACAGTTTTTTATCGCAAACGATATTGGACATGAGAACCAAGTAAAATGCAAAGCCATATTACTGAGTACAATTGGAGAAAGGACCTACAGAGTCTTGGAGGATTTATGTACCCCTCAAAAACCAAGCGAAAAGTCTCTGGGGGAAATTACCCAGTTGTTGTTGGAACATTTTAAGCCTAAAAGACTAATAGTGGCTGAAAGTTTTCGTTTCCATAATACAAAACAAGAGGAGGGTGAGTCAATTTCAAAATTTCTTGTTCGCCTTAAACATTTGTCTTCTACATGCGAATTTGGGTCATTTTTAAAAAGAGCATTGCGTGACAAATTTGTGTGTGGATTAAGGGACGATAAAATTCAGGAAAAATTATTGTCCAAGATATGTCGTTAGAAGAAGCTGTTAAAATGGCCACAGCTATAGAATTAGCAATGAGTGACGTTGCACATATAAAGAAAAGAGAGACGGATGAAGTAAATAAAATGTGTTCCGAGTCTAACACAACTGAATTACAAAAGAAAGAAAAAAGTTGTCTTGGTTGTGGTGGGAAATGGCATGAGAAAAGATTTTTTTGTCCCGCATGGGGGAAAATTTGTTTTAAATGTAACAAAAAACATCACTTTTCAAAAGTTTGTAAAAATGAACAAAGGAAAAAGGTGTCGAATTACATACAAGAGACAGACGACATACCCTTATTTTTTACGAGATCGAATAGCCGTGAACCATATATGTGTAATATTTATTTAAATGGTATTCAATGTCAAATGGAAATTGACACCGGTTGTTCGTCTACTTTGATAAGTAAACAGCAGTTTGACTTACTGCCGAACGCGAGACTTATAAAAACGGCAACATTACAGAGGTTGCGGACCTATTCGGGTGAGGTCATTGTACCTAAAGGGGTTGCTAACCTGAGTGTAAAAATACCAGGGAAAAACACATTATTTAAGACTGTTAGTTGTACCAGGTTCTGGACCAAGTCTTCTTGGAAGAGACTGGCTGCAAAAATTGCCAATTAATATCTATCCTACCTGCAACAAAATGGAATGGACTGATTTTAATCAAGAATTTGCAGAACTTTTTTAAACCAGGCTTGGGTACATTAAATATTGAAAAAGCTAAATTGTATGTTAAAGAAATAGCAAACCTCGTTTTATGAAAGCTAGACCCGTACCCTTAACAATTAGAGAAAAAGTTGAAACTGAACTTCAACGAATGGTTGCTACCTCTGTTATCAAGCCAGTCCGTTTTGCAGAATGGGCTTCCCCTATTGTCCCCGTTTTAAAGAGAAATGGTCAAGTTCGGATTTTGTGGGATTTTAAACAGACCGTTAATCCTGTTTTGCAAATCGACAAAATATCCCATTCCAAATATAGACGACCTGTATTCCAAAGTCTCGGGTGGACAGTATTTTACGAGACTGGATTTGAGTGACGCGTATTTACAGGTTCCTTTGGATGAAGAGTCACAAAAACTAACTACTATAAACACACATAAAGGTCTTTTTATGTATACTCGTTTGTGTTTTGGTATTGCTTCATCACCAGGAGTTTTCCAAAGGATCATAGATCAACTTATTCAAGGAGTACCAAAGACAGTTGCTTATCTAGATGACATCCTAATCTCGGGACAAACTATGGAAGAGCATAATAGGAACCTGCGGGCAGTATTAAAGAGATTACGAGATGCCGGTCTCCGACTTAAAGGGGATAAATGTGAATTTAAAAAGTCGTCAATTTCATACCTGGGCCATAGGATTGATTCTGAAGGAATCCACCCAACGCAAGATAAAGTCAATGCAATTCATAAAGCACCCACCCAAAGAATGTGTCTGAACTGCGTAGTTTTTTAGCTTTTGTTAATTACTATCGGCGGTACTTAAACAATATCAGCACAGTTTTAGCTCCTTTGTACAAATTACTACAAAAGGGAGTTCCCTGGAAATGGGGACCAGACGAAGCCTTTGCTTTCAAGCAATCAAAGGAGTTGCTAATGTCAACTAGTGTTTTGGTTCATTACAATGCTGAACTTAAACTTATCATGACGGTGGATGCATCTCCAGTGGGTGTGGGGGCAGTGTTATCGCATATAATGAAAGACGGGAGTGAAAAACCGATTTATTTTGCCTCCAGAACATTATCAAAGGCAGAACGAAATTATGCCCAGATAGAACGTGAAGGACTGGCAGTCATTTTTGGAGTTTCTAAATTCCATAAATATATCTATGGTCGAGAATTTACCATCATCACTGATCATAAACCACTGCTTGGGCTTTTTAAAGAGGACCGTGCAATATCACCAACAGGAAGTGCTAGAGTTCAACGTTGGGCCTTGATTCTAGCAAGTTATCATTATCAACTAGAATACAAGCCAGGTTCAAAAATTTCTAATGCAGATGGACTGAGTCGGCTACCTATAGAGGACCATTTTACGCCATTACCTTGTCCGGAGGAAGTAGTACTCTCCATGTCAGCTTTAGACTTAACCCCAGTCACGTCAAAAACTGTTGCTTTTTACACATCAAGAGACCCTGTGTTATCACAAGTGCGTAGATGGATCTTGCATGGATGGCCGGGAAAAGGATCTCTTGACTTTCAACCATATACAACCAGGAAGGATGAGTTGTCGGAACAACTGGGTTGTATTTTATGGGATCACGGGTGATTATCCAGCAAAGTGTCGAGAGGCGTTACTGAAAGAATTGCATGAGAGTCATCCAGGAATTTCACGGATGAAGTCTCTTGCTCGTAGTCACATTTGGTGGCCTAAAATGGATGCAGATATTGAATTATGTGTGAGGAGTTGTGCCATGTGCCAAGATAGTGCAAATATGCCTCAGGCTAGTGCATTGCATCCCTGGGAATGGCCAGGAAGGCCTTGGTTCAGAGTGCACATGGATTATGCGGGCCCTATCCAGGGTAAGTGGATTCTAGTGATTGTCGACGCCCACAGTAAATATATAGATGCACATGTTGTGTCATCACCATCTTCTTCAGAAACAGAAAGGATGTTGAGACGCACGTTTGCCACACATGGGAGTCCACATGTGATTGTATCTGACAACGCTAGCAGTTTTACTAGTAAGGAATTTTCCAGGTTCTGTACCCTAAATGGCATTAAGCATGTTAGATGTGCGCCATACCACCCCTCCTCAAATGGACTGGCTGAGCGTGCAGTTCAAACCATTAAGAGTGGTCTTAAAAAAGTTACTGGAGATTTGGAAACACGATTGTTGCGTGTATTAGCCCGATACCGGTTATTCCCGCAATCAACAACAGGTCAATCACCAGCAATGCTACTAATGGGCCGTCAGCCTCGATCGCGTCTGGACCTTGTGTATCCAGATTTATCTACCCAAGTCACCACGAAAATAGACGATACTAAAAGAACAACGGATAGATATCGTAGTGAAAGGATGTTCCCATATTGGAGATAGTGTTAGTGTGGTGAATTTTCAAGGGAGGCCAAAATGGCTGTTCGGAGTTTTAGAGGAGCAGCTTGGTCCACTGACTTTTAGAGTGCGATTGGAGGATGGTCGATTATGGAAAAGGCATGTGGATCATATTCGCGCGAATATTCCAACAGAACCTGTTGTGAGAGGTCCCGAAGAATCAAGGCAGCCTCAGGGGAGTCAGGAACAAACAGTTACAGGGCACTCAACAGCTTGTGCACAGCTTCCTGCACCCTACGGAGATAGCAGTTTTTCAACAACCGGTGACAGATTGGAAGATGAACACCCAGAACTCGCATGAGAACACGGTTTCAGAAACGCAAAGAGGAGGAAAGAAGGAACAATGCTGAGAATAAACCCGAAAGACAGCGCACCAACATTAAACCAGATACAAAAGGGAAACGACCCAGTACTAGCCCCTTAACTGGGGAAATTGCTGTTCAGGAGTCTCCAGAGGCTACAGATGATGATGATGTGACTATGTCTGAGAGTCGGACAATGCCTCCTATAAGTAATGGAGTTCCGGGAGGGACCTATGGATGTTTCAAGCTAAGTGGGGAGGATGTGGTATACTAAGACCCGGAAGCACCGGTTATAACATTGTTGTTATGAAACGGAAGTACTGTTTCAGCCATCTTGTATTATTTTAAATAAAAGGCGGAAGTGGGTTCTTCTCGCAGTTAACGTCAACTGGGCTACACGTCTTATTATTCGCTAAGCGCGTTATAACACACTTCCGTTTTTTTTTCAGTAACAAAAATTGCGTCACTGCTTACGTCACATTATCCAAAATTGTCATAACAGATACATACAAATACACTGAAAAATTTGAACATTCAACATTAGACAGTCCTCATTGTTTTTTAAAACAAGTATTAAAAAAACATGACTGGTAAATACATCTATATATAGTTTGTTTTATTTTAATACATATTTAAGGTTTATATTTCAAATTGTTTTATTTTTTAATCCTTTAATGAATTTGATGATTTTACTTACTTAGGGTACAAACTTGCTGACATTGAATATTTAACTCCCACCCATCAGGCAATATGTTTCAAAAATCTATTTTTACATCGCCAGGAGGGTGTTTTTTTAATTTTTTAATAGTATACCCAATGAGTGTATATTACATAGTCATGGACGGGCTAATTCTGCTAGTACTAGAAATGCAATAAAACTCCTATTCTGAAAATGTTGTGTCTGAGTTTTTTTGTTGTTTTTTTTTTTACCCGAAGTATTTTGTGATTCAGGATACGTATCTTTGGATAAGTTGATCTAATTGATCGATACTGTTTGTTTGATTGGTTGGTTGTATTCTACGGCATGTCAACCCTTGTTGGGTTATTTTATGCCGAAGACGTTTTGTTGTATTCATTCTTGATGATAAGCAATGATGACATGCAATTTTTTCCCAAATCATTTTTAAACACATTTTTAAACACATTTTTAAACTCATTTTTTCTCACTCACAGATGAGACCCTAACAGGTACTACCACTCCGGGTCAGAGTGCACTGCTTAGCAACTAAGAATCTGTCCTTAAATATCACTGGTCGCTACCCACGTCATAGAGCGGGTAATTCTGCTAGTACTAGAAAAATAAGAAAAATCCTATTCGGAAAATTTTGTTTCTATGAGTTTTCTTACCCGGAAGTATTTTGTGATTCAGGATAGATATCTTTGGAAAAGTTGAAATCAGTTTCTAATTGATCGATACTGTTTAGTTGGTTGTATTCAACCCTTGTTGGGTTATTTCATGCCGAAGACGTTTTGTTGTATTTATTCTTGATGATATGCAATGATGATATGAAATTTTTTCCCAAATCATTTTTAAACATTTTTTAAACTCATTTTTTCTCACTCACAGATGAGACCCTAACAGGTACTACCACTCCGTGTCAGAGTGCACTGCTTAGCCACTAAGAATCTGTCCTTAAATATCACAGATCGCTACCCACGTCATGGAGCGGGTAATTCTGCTAGTATTTGATATATAATAAAATGTATCATTCTATTAACAAAATTATATTTTCTTTTGTTTTTTTATAAAGCGTATTATTGGAAAAATTTAAATCACTTTCTAAATTATCGATACTGGCAAATTACCTCAGCTCTCTGATCAATAAGGAATAATAATTGATTCCTAGTAATTGATATAGTATTTATTTTTAATTAGTTAATTAACAGAAATCCTTAACTATGTCCCTTGTTCACAGTCTTCATTCATATCATAAATGTTTTTTTTTAAATAAGTGCAAATACATAGAATAATATTTTAGCGCTGAACGTGCAATTGCAAATGCGAAAATACATAGGATAAGATTTCAGTTTGTTTATCAAACCATCGTTGGGGCCATCGTCTGTGTAAAAAAGAGCACACTAAAATCAGAGGCTCGCAGAATTCTGTTTTTCAATAATTTATTTTTTACATAGACAATGGCCCCCGATGAGGGTTTGATAAATACACCGAAACACTGTAGCGTCGGATAAATTAATATTACCCTTCAATGCAACTTAATCTTTTATTTCTTTAAATATATATATATATATATTATATATATATATATTTATATATATATATATATATATATATATACATATATATATATATATGGGGGGGTCGGCAGAATATCGCAGGTTTAGAAGGTAAATAAAAAAAGTAACATTTATCCTATTCCAAATAACAAAGAGCATTGCATATATAGATTTGACCAATCCCTCCTCGAGAGCAGGATGCGACACAAGGTCAATTTTAAAGCAGAGTTTGTGGGCATTTAAAACAACGAAAATAAAATTTAAATAAAATTTAAAGAAACAACGAACTCCCATTGGGCCGTTCACCGGAAAAACGCTCTGCGCATGTCCGACAAAAAGGACTGACTCCCTACCCCCAAAAGAATACTTCGGCCATTTGAATTTATGCCGCAACTGAGTGTAGTCGTTTCCTGGCCAGGGAATATCCCCTTGCCACGGCCGACTATGCCCCGTTCAATAAAGCTTAAGTCATAAAACTACCTCTTGCCTTTGTCTCTTTCCTTTTCGTTCTTTTTCGTTCCTTAAATTCCATTTCAGTTTACCAGCCCACAAGAAGAAAGGACTAGCTCTATTGGGGATAATATACAAGTAAGAACGAGCTAAAATTGTCTCCCTAAGTTCATATTTAAAAATTTTCCTTCTTCTAGACGTTGCCTTATGAAGGTTAAAGAGCTGTATCGGCCCTACTATTTACTCATAATAGGATGTTACATAATTATTGGATCCCTAATGCTTTTATAAGGTATTGTAGAAATCATAATGGCGATTAGTATAGCTGATGGCCTTGAGAGTGGATGACAGCGTTTGACCTCACTCTGACCTTGCTTTCTGGGGATAGACCATGAGAACCGGAACCCCCATAGAAAGCCCTCTTCCGGTTTAAGGATATAGTCAGAGTTAGTCAGTTAGAACTTAGAAGCCGAGCTAGCAACATGTAAGCCTCATCTGCGCAGAATGTCTGGTTGGGGATTTGGAATAAAGTAACATCAACCTAAATCGAAGTCTTGTGTTTATTACTAAAAACTAACAATGACACAGGGCTTCTGATAAGGAATGATCCCCAACAGAAACCAGACCCGGAATCCTCAATAGAAGACCAGACGAGACCTTAGAAGATATACCAGACCAAGATAGATGATAGACGATCAGAAGCAAAGCCGGCCAGAAGAATAGACGACAGAGTAAGAAGTAAGAAAGGTATATAACGTTATATGATTTGGTACTGTGAAAAGACCAGTATAAAACATATACCTATTTAGTGCCGGTAAAGAAGGCGCTATGCAACAAGGACAGAGAATAGTTGTATTCATTACAAGGATTTTAGCGCTATGTGAAATGTTTACAGCCTCATCCCTGATTTGATCTTGGTTCGCCGTGCCCATTTCCAACGATGTTAACCGTCACACGATCAATGCCTTTTTTTATCATTCTTCTGGAAGCGGCTAACCAGCATCGCCTGGGTAGAAGAGAAGCAAAAATCCCTGGTGTATTGATTTGTTTACTTTTGAGATTTATAAATTCTGGACATTTTTAAGTAGAATTTCAATGCCATTTCTATGTATATTTTTATTTTGAAATATCCTCAAATATAAATCAAATCTTTATAATTTATGCATAAAAAGCAACGACCGGTGATATTTAATTTTACTTTGTTGTTAATTGTTTTATTTTTATTTTTTCATCCGGATAAACATATATACCAACTGCCCTTTATATATGTACAAGCAGCGGCTACTCGGCGTCGCCTGGGTAGATAGGGATTTTTAAAGTTAGTCCCGCCGATCCATTATTACTGAATCGTGAGTTGAATCCTTGTGGGATGCCCAATTAAAATCCCTATGTAAAAAAATAGACATTGCATTGTACCAGCTACTCTGAAAAGAAATGTTAATGTCTACTATCTAAAATATTAAATGGAAAAAAAATCCATGCTGTTATCATTTAAATTTTATTTTTAAATTATCTTCACGAATATAAATCAAATGTCTATTATTTTTGCTCAAAACCCAAGCCCTACTGATATTCAATGTGTATATATATATATATATATTGACGTTAATTGTTTTATTTTCGAAGTTTCCTCCGGACATACACATACACACAACTGCCCTTTATATATGTATAGATAGATAGATAGATGGGAAATGCAAACAGCCTCGTGCTGGATTTCAGCTCGTGTCGTTAATTCCTCTTTCTATGACGATAACCGCTACTCTGAAGTTACCTCTAATGTCCGGTATGTATTTATACGTGTATGCGTACGCGTGTGTGTGTGTGTGTGTGTGTCTCTCTCTCTCTCTCTCTCTCTCTCTCTCTCTCTCTCTCTCTCTCTCTCTCTCTCTGTGTGTGTGTCACGTGGTACTGCTGTTGGCTGTTCGATGGATGATTCTGCTTGCTGAAGAAAAAAAAAATTCTATTTTCTGCGCATGCGTACGTTAGATGACTTTTTTGGCCGTTTGCCTCGTCGAGTTTCACGGCGTCTTCTTCACTTTAATTGCGCCATTATTCTCGCTGAGAATTCCTGGCAGCCGCTCTTTTAACCCACTCGAGAAATCCTCGACTCCGAATCTTGTCTAAAGGTAATTAACGCATATTATGATTCGAAAGGAAGTCGCGTCACGTGGTTGAACCTCGCATTGTCATTGTCGGACTCTTCTCACTTCTTAGAATAATCGAACCAATTAGCGTGTGTGTGTGTGTGTGTGTGTGTGTGTGGTAGTGTGTATGCGTGTTTTTTTTTGGGAGGTTGGTAATCGTTCGATTGAAATCAAAATCCCTAAATCAAATCAGCTTATTTATTTTTTTGTATCAAGCCGTATCAAAATATGTTAGTCTTATAATCCACAAACAATTACAACATTACAATCCCATAAATTATGCAAGTCAATCATTGTCATGCCAAAATGCAATATTCTTTCTAATATTCTATTATTCAGGAGATGGTGGGAGCTTCGGTTCTTTAGCTCTGGGGAGTGTGGAGTACTACTTCATTGTCATTACGCCCAGGTCAACTCTACCCGGTCGACGACAGATTGCACTGACTGTATCTACAAGGGAGGTAAGACTCCTACCCCCCCCAAAAAAAAGGGTGCCATGGGTATGACACTAAACTAAATCCGTCGATGCTATGGGAACCAGTTCTTTAGTTCTGGGGAGTTTGGAGTACCACTTCATTGCCATTATTCCAAGGTCAACTCTGATTCAGATTGGTAGTACCTATTAGGGTCTCGCCTATAGATCTAATAGATCTGATTGAAAATTATATTCAATGTGCACCCCCAGCAAACATACAAAAAACAATCAGGCCAAGGAATTTGACAGATTCTAATTGGAAAGGAAACAAAGTGAATTCACTGAAGTCATTTGAAATAATCTGAAAAGAGATGAAACAACAAATTTGATAGAATCCTAATATATTAATATTAGAATGAGGGTTAATTTACATTATTTTCTCGGGTTGGTTGATTGTTTTGTTTTATGACTTGACCATAATTTCTCAGGAAAATTAGACAAACTTATTATAAATAAAAAAAAAAATAAAAAATAAAAAAAAACTTAAAATTGGTGACCAACAAATAAGCAAAGATGAGATTATCAAGAGCAGTGATTGCTTTTCCTTTTAGTTTCAAATATAAAAGTTCAAAAATACAACAAAAAAAAATTTGTATTAATTTGTGCCCACGTGTTGTTTTATGTTTTTAATTCAAGAAATGTTCTACATACGAAAGCTAAATTAAATAAACAAGGATAAGGTCTCCAAAATATTTAGAAATCACAGAAGCGTTTATTGTTTAGGACCATATGACCTTTAGGTACCCCATTTTATCTCGATTCGGAAGGACATGTTTTTCGTTTACACCGTCAATTGTTTTTATCAGACGATTTTTAGAGTTTTTTTTTATTATAAAACTAACCCCTAGCCCTAAGCCCTAAACCTAACCCTATCCCCTAACCCTAACCCCTAACCGCAACCCTAAACCTAACCCTAACCCTAACCCCTAACAAACAAACGGATATTGATGGTGTAAATGAAAAACATGTCCTTCTGAATTTAGATCAAAAATGGGTGCCTAAAGGTCACATGGTCCATTGTTTATTGTCAATGATGTTTACATCATTTTAAAGGCTGAACACACCCACACACACACACACCTTGGTGGACTAATCCACGAATTCCACCCAAATATTAAAAAGTTAGCCTGAAAAATTGAAAAAATCACAAATAAAATTGTTAAACAAGTGTCTTTTGTTTAATTCAACACACACACGCACACACATATATATATATATATATATATATATATATAATGTGGGTGTTTGTGAATATATATATATATATAATTATATATATATACATATGTAAATACACAGACACATATATATGAGTGTGAGTGTACGTGTGTGATTGGAGTAGTAATCCCTATCTAAATTCATTAGTCCGTCATTTTGATGGCACGCGCATATCCATTGTGCAACATAAAGCACAGGTACTACACTGATCTTTGGAAGGATTGTAAATCCATATTTAAATAATGCCATCATTTTTTATGGGAATTATGCTAGTATGGTCACCAGTGTAAATAGGTCAAATATTATCTTCTTATTTTTGAGCTTCGGCGAGTCAAAACAAGGTAATTTTGATAATAAAAATATTTTTTTAGACAGGAAACCATTTGATATTATTTTTTTTTTTCTGACTAGGCTTGGAGATCTCTTTCGAAAAGAAAAAAAACATCCAAAAATGGCGGCCGTTAAAAAAGTTTCAACAGTTGAACATCTTCAGTAAACATGGACTTGGTTAATCCCAAGGACATTATGATGGGAATAATAGGAATCCTCATGACTTGCAAATATTAGGAGTAAGAAACTACTTGCACACACACACACACACACACACACACACACACACACACATATATATATATATATATATATATATATATATATATATATATATATATATAAATATATATAACATATATATATATATATAATATACATATATATATACATATACATTATATAATAATATATATATATATATATATATATATGTATATATATACTGTAACAAAAAATGTGTACGAGAGACTTCTAGATCTTTATCTGAACGGGTCTCTGAACATAGATATCATATTAAACGATTTTCTAAAACGCTTTTCCAAACAACGCCCTAGCTAAACATATTTTAGACAATAACCATATCTTTGATTTTAGAGTTGCCAAAATATTAACTCACATACACAATAGAACACTCCGTAGAATTATGGAATCTTGCGTTATACTCACACATCAAACCATCCCCCAAGGACAAGGCTTTTTTAATATATCCCCTTATTTAGCGACTCTTGTACTCAAAAATCATAAAATGCCCTTCACATAACCATTTTTGACATATACTTCCTAATAAATTTAAATTTCACACTATCCCAATAAACCCTTACACCATTCATATTTTTTTACATTAAGAAGTATTTGAAAAAATCCGTTGCAGAACGGGTTAAAACTCTTCCTGTTTGAAAAAGAGAATTTGTCTATTTTTGAATTTGAAATATGTCTTCTTCTTTCAAAAACTGTTACACTAAAGATATACAATTATGTCGTTGGCGTAGAAACGCGTAGCGGATGTGCTAATGACGAAACTATCGCATGACTTGCACGCTTTTTGGGACATCAATGTTTTCGTTATGAATTTACATTATTATCTGCTTCTCTCTCGATGAGTCAGGATTAAAAACAAGCTCTGATGATGATTTTTATAAATCGATATATTGTTCAATATTAGCTATGCATATGATATAAAATATTTTCATTTAACAGCATTGAGTGTTTTCATATCGTTGTATCTATACTTATACCGTCGGATTCATTTCCTTACTCCTAACTTATATATATATATATATATATATATATATATATATATATATATATATATATATATATATCAGTCATCCACAGACACGTGTTTCGAAGTTTACTTCTAATCAGTGCGGCTCGAATTTTTAACAGCTATCTCTAGCCGGGATCGAAGCCCGACATAATTTTCGTCTGCCAAAATCCTTACCATTGCGACTATCAGCGGCTGTCAGTCTGGGGTGAACAATTAATTGATACAACCCTACAGGGAATGTTTTTACAATTACCACACACACACGTACATTCACACACACACACACACACACAAATATATATATATTATATATATATATATATATATATATATATATATATATATATATGCTCTGTCAGTGAAAGCGTCCCTTCTTTGTGTAATAACTGGATCTCGCAGATCCATTTCTACTGAATATTGAATTCGATTCTCGATGGACACCCCATACTTCCGACCTAGCGCCACATCCGATCTGTTGAGTTTTAGTTAAAATTCGATATGGGTACCAGCATTTGCATCCAGCCTCTCAAGCCGCTCTGGAATCGCATTAGCTGATCTTCACAGAAACCCTTGTGGTTATTTCAGAAATAAACTCTTGTATTTGTCCTACAAGTTCTTCTAAAATCGTTGGTTCGTAAAGTAAATTTGGTCCTTTACCCAACTCCAAAGAAAAAATTCGCAGGGTGTTACATCGGGGCTTTTGGCCAGCCACCCATGCGTACCACGTCTACCCATATATCTCACAGGAAAATGGGGATTCAGCCATTTATGAACAACAATGGCCAAATGTGTAGGAACAACAACAACACAGATTTAATTACCATATATTAAGGAACATACATTGTACCAGCATTAGGAAGAACAAAGTGGTTTTGATTTTTATAGGTCTTTATTTGTCTTCTGTACCCTTGAGCCTTTGATACAGTCGACGTCAATTTCACGTAAACTAAAAATATAACAAAAACAAAGGATATAACAAATGCATAAATAAACCTGTTAACAAAAGAAAAATTTCAATCACAATGCGACTTACCAACTTGTACGTCCTCCTGGGCTGGTAGTGTGGTGTATATTTTCCTCGTACCCCACTTGTACAAGGTCAGGCAAAAAGGCCCTATTTACGTGGAACCACCCACAAGACGAGATTCATGGGTGGCAGGTGGAAAAATTGCGTCGATCCCGTGGGCATTCCCCCTCAATTGAATTGAGAAAAGGGTAACTAAATATGAAACATTACAAGTAGTTTAAAATAGTTACTTTTCAAACAATCTATGTATATACTATACAAAACGCTAGATAATTGGGATTAGGGAAAAGAGAGTTTGAAAACTGAATTAAATTTTAAAATACATACGGCCGGAGAATCGAAAAATATACGACCAGGGAATTAAATAAAATTAAAAAAACATACGTCCAGTGAAATTTTAAAAAAAACAACAAATAATCAACAACAAAAAATCATACGGCCGGAGAGTAAAAAAAGCCCCCCAAAACATTAAAATCATTTTGTAAGATTTCTAAAAAAAGAAAAGTTTCACCTGATTTAGATTGAAATGGATCATGGAATTTTATTAAGCTACGTGCTCTTCGCTGTTGGTGAGAACTTCAACATACAGACAAAGTAAGTAATTAGATGTGTGTCTCTCTCAATCACTTTTACATCCACCCTTACTCACACAGATGAACTGACATATATAACGAGAAGGGAATCAAGAGACACATAGAGAGGTAGAGAGTGATAGGTAGAAGGTTAAGTCAGGGACGGGTCGGTTTTTGACTTAATTGCAAACTATGACTAATTAGAAACTGTAAATTTTTTCAAACATAATTCAATACTAAAACTAAGGAATAATGTAGTATAACTTTTGTGTAAATAAAGTAAACAGTAAAAAGCCTTTAGAACACAAAGTTGATCTGCTCAGCTTTAGTATAACACACGCAGACACACACACACACACACACACACACACACACACACACACACATATATATATATATATATATATATATATATGTATAGATAGATAGATAGATAGATAGATATGAAAACACACAATGCTGTTAAAATGAAAATATGTTATATTATATTCCTAGCTAATATTGAACAATATTTCGATTTATAAAAAACCATCATCAGAGCTTGTTCTTAAACCGGACTCATCGAAAGAGAAGCTGAAAATAATTTGAATTCAAAAACGAAAACATTGATGTTCCAATGAGTCCGGATTAAAAACAAGCTCTGATGATGATTTTTATAAATCGAAATATTGTTCAATATTAGCTATGAATATGATATAAAATATTTTCATTTCAACAGCATTGTGTGTTTTCATATCCTTTTATCTATACTTATACCGTCGAATTCATTTCCTTACTCCTAACTAATATATATATATATATATATATATATATATATATAAAGTCATCCACAGACACAATGTTTCGACGTTTCATCAGTGAGGCTAGACATAACAACTACTTCTGACCAGGAGCGAAACCTGACTGACTTTTCGCCAGCCCGATTCGTTAACCTCTCGGCCATTTGACAGCTGCCGTTAAAGGGTGGTGTTTAAACTATTAAATACATACATTTTTTTTATATATTTTACGATCACCAGAGAGACACAATCTGTAAACAACATACGATCATTGCTTTATGCTGGTAGTGAAAGTTAATTTATGTAGCCCGTAGAAGGGCTGTTACGGGCACCTTGTCTTGATGATAAGTGGCTAATACACTGCTTT
>CM042166.1:32979762-32989762 GCA_023376005.1 Doryteuthis pealeii | reverse complement strand
TCCCACGCGGTGAAGAAGAAGCATGGGCATGGTCAAGAAAATAAAAGTATTGTAGTTAATTATGTGCATGACAAAAGGTAGTTCAAAAAAAAAAAACCCTTAGAAAAAAGAAGAAGACGAGACAACATGACTGGCCAAAGAAGTAGAAGACGAAAATTATGGCGACTAGATGTAGCAACAAACAAGTATCAACTCTGTATCTGTCTCTGTCTGCTCGTCTGTCTGTCTCTTTCTATCTATCTATCTATCTATCTATCTATATAATATATATATATATTATATATATATATATATATAGCACGAGTCTCCTCTCTCGATTATATACCCGATGTTGTGGTATATGTGACGATATGAGGGGATATAACATATGTTTGATAATTTCACAACGAACGCTAGGGCTGCAGAAGAGATCATGACATTCACGGCCGTCGGCTCCGGTTTGTGTCCACAAAGGTCACAGAAATGGGTCCTTCTAGCTTTCGGCATCGTCTTTAACTTAAACATCTCTGAAAGGTTATTTAGATTACTGGCTTAATTAAGCACCGTAAATAATGAAATATCTGCATTTGACGTCCGACTAGAAATTGAAGCCGAAATAATAATAGAAGAATCTGTCAGTGAGTTAAGAAGAAAGTTACTTGATAAATAACGGAAACTCACCAGAAAGTGAGCGGGCTGTAGAATGCTCCTCGGTCCAAAAGCAAAACCGACGAGAAGTTCAATTCTATGATTCTTTTGTTTTGTTTGTTATTGATTTATTACGTATTTGGTCTTGGGGCGGTGTGCAAATTAGAGGGTTAATTCATTACCTACTCCAATTCCTCTAAAATATATATCGAAGTGAATATGTTAGTATTATTTGGATTATTCGTCCTATTGTCCTCATCTTCATTCTTATCTGTACAACGTTACGGCCGATGTGCCCTCCGGCTTTCTTCAGGTATTTCTTGTCGGACCCGGGAATCCTGACGCACTCGGGAACCTTCTATTCGGACCCGGGAACCTTCTATTCGGAGTCGGGTACCTTCAATTCGGTCTCGGGAACCTTCTTGTTGTAATTGGGAGCCATCACGGAACTTTGAACCTAACCTTTTATTCAGTTCATTGGGGTATCCTGTTCTCATTCCGCTAACCGTAGCTGGGGTACAGGTGTTAAGCTGTGTTGGTTATTATTCTATGTTACTGCTGCCCCTGACCAGGATTGAACCTGTAGTATAGAGATAACTGTCACTTAGAACTGTCTTAACTCCTTTATCCACTACGCTATGCTACATGATTATTCACCTGGATTATAGAGCAAACAAAAATGGTATGATAAGTTTTACTCAAATACAATCTTTATATCTTTTAAGAGAAATAAACATAGACAAAAATTAAATACATTAATCAAAAAGAAGTGAAGGATTGAATAAATCTGACAAAATGTGTTTGAGAATAGAGGAAAATGTAGATATAACAACACAAGCAACTAAATTCAGTTGATATTTCGCCTCATTATTGACTGAAGCTTTTACAAAATTTTATTGACTAAAGTACTTATGTTGTATACCCTTTTCCTTTACTTACTTCTATTCTTCTTCTGACGGCTTTTCTATCTTACGTCTTCTTCTAACATCTCTTCTAGCGTCTGGACTTCGTTTTGGGGACTTTGTGTCTGGTCTTCCATTGGGGATTTCTCTTTATCAGAAGCCCTGTGTCATTGGTAGTTTTTAGATAATAATACAAGACTTCGATTTACTTAGAACCATATTTTATTCGAAATCCCCACCTAACTACATGCGCAGATCGAGTCGGAGCGTGTAAAACACGAATCACCACCGTCATGGTTTTCCGCCGACTGACTAAAATCTATTTCTAATCTAAACCGGGAGAGGGTCTTCTCTACCGATTCTCACGGTATCCACCGGAAGGTTAGGACTGAGGTCAAGCCTTGTCATTCAACATTCAAGGCCGTGGGCTGCAACTTATAACAGATATTTTGAGTTCTACACTACTGTACACAAATATTAAGAATCTAATAATTATGTAACAGTTGTACATTCTGCTTACCCATTTACCCTTTCACTATAAAAGCAGAATGTAAAAGCACTTCAGTCAATAAACCTTTGAAAAATCTTCAGCCAATAATGAGGCGAAATATCAATTGAATTTAGTTGTTTGTGTTGTTATATCCGTATTTTCATCTATTCTCAACCACATTAATCAAAATCTAAACAAAATCGGTTTATCTTTGTGCAACATGTTTAAAAAAGGTTAAATATAATTCTCATGCTTCTAGTTTTTAATACTTCAAGGTAGCTATGTTTAGTAAATATGAACAACGAAAGCAAGGGCTGCAGAATGGATCAGGATATTTTAGCCATCGCCCCCGGTTTGTCTCCACCAAGTATCGGTTGCTCCATTTTCGTCGAAGAAGATTATAAAAGTTGGTTTTGTCCACAGGGCAGACATTTCCAATTTCTGATTGGTGTCCTGGGCTCAGTTGCGACAAGGCCTCTTTGTCCCAGAAATAGGCACGATTTAATTACCCGGAAAGATAAGAATTCGCTGAAAATATTGATAATCGCTATCGGCAATCATCATGAAGTAGGTCTTGGACACACAAAAGCACTATAAAGACGGGGAATTGTGAATAGAAGTATATATATATATATATATATATATATATATATATATATATATAATACTTCTTCTATATATATAACCCTAATAATTACATATATAATATATATGTATAACCCCCAATAATTAACTATATATTATGTATAACCCCCAATAATTGATACATATATAAACCTAAAATAATTAATATACATATATATATTCATAACCCCCAATAATAATATATATATATATATATATATATATACTATATATATACAACTCAAATAATAATATAAATATATATATATATATATATATATTATATATATATATGACCTCATATAATTAAATATATATATACTATATATATATATATAATCTCCAATAATTAATAGTATATATATATATATATATAATATATTATATATATGACCTTCAAATAATTAAATATATATTATATATACTATATATAATATTATATATATAATCTCCAATAATTAATATATTATAATATATATATATATATATAATATATATCAGCTACAATAATTATTATATCTATATAACCTACAATAACATATATATATATTATATATATATATATATATATAACCTCCCAATAATTAACATATATATATATATAATCTCAAATAATTTAATATATATATCAGCTACAATAATTAATAATATTTATATACCTACAATAATATAATATATATATATATATATATATATATATATATATATATATATCGGTATAATAGGTGTGAGTGTGTAGAGATTCTAATATATTATGGAAATTAGATTATATATTACACACATTATCAGGGACACGAACACACATGTGCGTGGACGCAAACAGTGTGGGTGGACACACACACAGATACACACACACACACACACACTCACACACACACACACTACATTCTCATATCTTTATATTGTGTATAAGGCATTGAATTTTGGCTCCAGCATCATTCACCTAATGTGGGAGACACGGATTTTTTATTCAGCTTTTTTGTGTTAAGTTTTTCGTAATAGCGAATAAGATTACACAAAGGAGGATTAAACTTATATAAAAACTTGGAATCTTATTTTAATGTCGTTTTCACTGTCGCGTCGTTAAGGAAGTGTTGAACTTCGTCGTGGTTGCAAATTTCCTATACCACCTGTGTGTGTAGAGGCCGGTTTAGCTCAGTTGGTAGAGCATCCGCCGTGGAATCGCAAGGTTCCGAGTTTGATACTGTCATGTTAATTTACCACTCACGCATGAACTCTTCCAACTATAAATAGCAGCAGGTTCTGCACTAAAGCGAAAGTCAATATTTCAGCGGACAGGTAATTAGACCACCTCGCGAGTAACCTTCTCATTTGTATATATTTATACTACTTTTCCTTGTTAATATATTTGTGCAATCCATTTCCTGTCTTGTATCTGTATTTTGGACCCTACCAGACCACAACGTATACCGTTCCAACTCAGCTCATGAGTAATACAGGTTACATAATCTGATCTGTTCGGTAAAGTTAGGAGCTGATGGGAGATGTGGCGCTCCACATCAGCAGAAACAATCTTCCTGGTCTAGCGCTAACGAAAATGGGATAGCTTCCCTCGCAGTCTTGCTGATACCGACAATAGGCCACTCCGCCAACTTACTTACTTAGTGTATGTATTTACGATGGAAACTGTTCGTGCGGCTATTGGTAACACTGTCATGATTGTTATACATGCGTCTGGCTAGACGTGTCCCTGCTGCTACGGTAACTTTTGGTTTAGTAGTCGTTTCTGATGATATTCCCACCTTACCTCTAAATGTCAAGTTCTCCCTGAGGGTATTAAACCAACTAAAATTCATCGGCAATTAACAGGCGTGTATGGTAAGTAGTGCATGGATGTCAAAAACGTCCACAGGTGGTATAGGAAATTTGCAACCACGACAAGGTTCAACACTTCCTTAACGACACGGCTGTGAGCTGATATGACATGGGCATATAAAAACTGCCATAGAACCTACAAATGTATCAACCGAGATGGCGATTATATAGAAAAATAGATACAGTTTCAAAGTTTAATAAAATAATAAACGTTTCTGTGATTTCTAAATATTTTAGAAACCTTGCCTTTGGGATTACGCTTGTCTTATCATAAAGATCATTCTTAGTGAAAGCTGGGAAGTTAAGTTCTGTCACTACACTGATTAGGTACCTTAAACCGGATTGACAGTGATATTTCAATATCTATTATCCATACTCTTTGGTTGTTCTTTTTCTTTTTCTTTTTTTTTCTGTCAAAATTTGTTCGTTTTTTTCATTTTTGTCCCGTCGGGTCTTTCCTCTAAACTTCTAAATCTCTCTCTCTCTCTCTCTCTCTCTCTATATATATTATATAATATATATATATATATATATATATAGTATATGTGTGTGTGTGTGTGTGTGTGTGTGTTGCTGCGTGTGTGTGTGTGTGTGTTAGTGTGTGTGTGCGTGTGTGTATGTGTAAAAAGACAGACAGGAACTACAACTTAATATATATAATATATATATATATATATATATAAATTATATATATTATATATATATATATTAAGTTGTAGTTCCTGTCTGCTTTTTTACACACACACACACACACACACACACACACACACACACAGACAGAGAGAGACAGAGACAGAGACAGACAGATAGACAGACATACAGACAGGAACTACAACTTAATATATATATATACATATATAAAATATATATATATATATAAATATATATATATATATATTAAGTTGTAGTTCCTGTCTGACTTTTTCCACATACACACACAACACACACACACACACACACACACACACACACACACACACATATTATATATATATATATATATATACTATAATATATATATATATATACTTTCGTAGTGGGGGGTACCAAATAATTTGGTATTAGGATGATTCTAATCTGGTCCTTTTTCCAACGGTAAAGTGTTAGAGATTTCAGGTCCGATTTTAAATTAGTAGGAATTCTCAGTAAAGATAGCGGTCTGATGAAGCTCATGGGTATATTCAGATATCTGTGAGTGGAAATGGTACCATAATCGCATAATAGCCGATTTTTAAGATTTTTTCTTAATATATATTTATATATATATATATATATATATATTGGTTAGGAAGTTGATTTAGAAGGCTATCACAATGCAGTTTGGAATAAATAAAAAATAATAATACGGTAACAATGGTGTTGTGTGTTGAACTGTATTTTTTTAATTATTTCTTGAATTTTCGAGGTAATACCTCTTTTACAAAAGAATTGAACTGAAGCAGTACAGCTATGGCATTTCTTCCTAAATGAATTTTTTTTTTTTTTGAAAATGACGTTACTTTTGAAATAACTGTATTCCCGTGTGAGCGTGAATGCGTTTATTTTTTTTTTTGTACGTGTGCGTATGTTGTAATGCACGTGACATTGAAAATGCCTGTTGGTTGTGACGTTAAGACTATCCTAGCGCGGGATTTTGTACGTGGGTATGTGCGAATGAAAAAGTGTATTTGTATAATATATATATATATATATATATATATATATATATATATATATATATATATATATATATATATTATATATATATTATTTCTAAACTCCGAGATTATTAAAAAAGTCACGGTTTTATACTCTGTAATTACACGATATAAACTTTTGCCTGGAGAAAAAATATTTTTAAAAAAGAAAAGACCAAAACATATGCAACTCCTGAAAATAATCAGAGTGTACTATTAAAATGGCTAAAAGGAAAAACACTCTAAGAGTTGCCTATGTTAAATACAATAGTATGCTCAATACAAAAATTAGAGCCAATGAATAATAAAGTAAGCCTAATGAGTCAGAGAATATTTACCTAGGTTTCTCCTAATGGATCATCAGGATAATTCTGACTGCCAGGGTCTGGTACAAATTTTATTTTATTCACCAAAATCGTCACAATGGCATACAAAATTAGTATAAAAAAGAAAACAATAAAAACAAAATAACAACAACAGACCAAACTTATATTTATTCTCTGACTCATTAGGCTTACTAATACTTTATATAATATATTATATATAATAATATATATATATATATATATATTAGCAATTTTTCAATAATTTTGAAAAACAGAAATCCATCAATGTATGTTATCTACTATTTTAACGTGATACTTTTATATAAATACGTTTAACTACGTCTAATTTCTGTAAACAACAGAAGATAATTGCTTTATATATATATATATATATATATATATATTATATATATATATATATATATAGTAAGTCATCCACACCGTGTTTCGACGATTCAGGTCTCTTCAGTGTGGCTAAACACAGCAACTACCTCTGACCAGGAGCGAAACCCGACTGGCTTTTCCTTGGCCCGGTTCGTTAACTTTTTGGTCATTTGACAGCTGCCGTTAAGGCGGTGTTTAAATTATCAAATACATAGATTTGTTTATATATTTTACGATCACCTTAGAGATCCAGTCTGTAAATAACATACGATCATTGCTTTATGCTGGCAGCGAAACTTAATTTAGGTCGCCCCTAGCGAGTTCTACCGGGTTTTGGGAGCATATAACAAGTCATCCACAGATACCGTGTTTCGACATTTCACGTCTCTTCAGCGTGGCTAGACACAGCAACTAACCCTGACCAGGAGCGAAATTCGACTGACTTTTCCCCAGCCCGATTCGTTAACTTCTCGACTATTTGACAGATGCCGTTAAGGAGCGGTATTTAAACTATAAAATACATAGATTTGTTTATATATTTTACGATCACCGGAGAGATCCAGTCTGTAAACAACAGACGATCATTGCTTTATATAACATTTTAACAGTCTGTTATAAGTTCCGGAATGGTTCTGGATAGCCGGGTTATCTGAAGGAAATAAAACAATGAATATATATCGCTGGTGGGCAATTAACTCAGTCCATTCAAATGAATCTTGGGGAAATCATAAATTGGGTATCAGACTTCAATCTAAATTCATCCATTCTACTTAATAAAAGTATCACGTTAAAATCGCAGTAGATAATTTACATTGATGGATTCTTGTATATCATAATTATTGAAACATTGTTATTATTAATTAGTCAACTCAGAGTGTTGTGGGTGGGACATTAAACAGCATCCATTGAGGAGGCTTCAACTAATAAGTTATCTTCCGTCGTATATATATATATATATATATATATATATATATATATATATATATGGGAGAAATGTGAGGAGGTTAATCCGAAAATACGTGGAGAAAAGTAGACAAACACGGGATGTTATGGAAACTGGATGTTTATTGTCGACGATGCAACGTTTCGGTCATTTAGACCATCATCAGAACTGGGCTTTGGTCCTGATGATTGTCTAAATGACCGAAACGTTGCAACGTCGACAATAAACATCCAGTTTCCATAACATCCCGTATTTGTCTACTTTTCTCCACACACACACACACACACACACACACACACATATATATATATATATATATATATATATATATATAATATATGGAGTCGAAACATGGAAGCGAATCCGACGGTATGTTGAAAGGAAAACATAACAAAGAAAGAAAATGCTGAATGGATAAAATAGATTTTATTTTACTAACACGTGTTTTGGCTAGGAGTTTATCCATGCACACATGCACTCTATTATTATTTTAAATACAAAATAAAATAATGATAATAGAAAACAACAAAAAACTTTTAGTATGCAAGGAATTACAGCCTTCGTCAGAGTAAATTCTTTGGTGTTTTAAATCAAAGCGGTTAAAATATGGAGAATTTCTGAAATGTTCGAAAAAATAATTTTTTGACCATTTTCAACATTACTATCCTCTATCGATGTGGAACGTTTTCTTCAAACAGTTTCATAAATTTCTCTTCTTTACCTTCTTCTTCCTCTTCTTTATCTTCTTCTTCTTCTTCTTCTTCTTCTTTTCTTCTTCTTTTCTTCATCTCCTTCTTCATCATCTTCTTCATCTTCTTCATCTCCTTCTTCTTCTTCTTCTTCTTCTTCTTCTTCTTCTTCTTCTTCTTCTTCTTCTTCTTCTTCTATCTGCTCGGGTGATGACTTTCTTTCTGGTCTCTTCTATACTTCTTTAAGTCTAAGCTGGTCATTGTCTTTATAATTTACAAACACAAGAACTTGTTTTGCTTGATCAAGTTTTATTAGCCAAGGTTTGATTCATTCCGCTGCGGGGATGAGACTGGACCTCGGGAGCGACGATCACTCACTTTCGCATATAACTCTAGATTATTCTCATGTATCTGTCATGGTGCGCTTTTAAGGGATCAAAAGGTTATAACCGTCACAGGTAATTTTCCACGAACTCCCTGATTCTACATCGACATATCACAATTTAAATATATCTAGCTACAGGTATGTTCACAATTCATGACCCCTCATGAATTTTCACAGTAATAGGGTAAGTCAAAAGATTCGCAATATTATT
This sequence comes from Doryteuthis pealeii, assembly GCA_023376005.1. NCBI lineage: Eukaryota > Metazoa > Mollusca > Cephalopoda > Myopsida > Loliginidae > Doryteuthis > Doryteuthis pealeii. The sequence continues at coordinate 32,980,669 of CM042166.1, read as the reverse complement.
GAAAAGTGGGACACAATTTGGCAGCCCTGGTTGGTTGGTTGGTTGGTGGTGTATCGGATTTTACGATAATTTTTTTCAAACATATGTTTTCAAATTCAATTTTTTCTATTTAACTTATAAATAGGAACCTAACAGGTATTACCACTCTGGGTCAGAGTAGACCTGGTAGTAGTGCGAATAAAGGGGAATAAAGGGGTACTCCACATTCCACATAGCTCCAGAAATGAAACTTCACCATCATATACATATATATATATATATATATATATATATATATAGTGTATATATTTACATAAGTTAGTTTATATATCTATATATATATATATATTAGTTTATATATATATATAAGTTTGTTCATATATATATAAGTTAAGTTATATATATATAATTAGTTATATATATATATAAGTTAGTTTATATATATAATATATATATATATATATATATATATATATATATATTATATTGCACGATTCCTTTCCTTGCTTCCTGTAGATTGCATTCTTTTGGAATAATAAATTCAGCCTGACGAAACTATTCTCCTTCATCCCAAAACATGTCAATCTAGTTTTCCCTTCTGTCTTCCATATTTTTTCTTCTTTCTTCCTCTTTCTCAAAAACCGTCGGACATGTTTGTTTATTAGTTTTCGTGAGAGGGTTTTTTTGTGTTTTAACTGGCGCATAGGTCGAGTGGATAGCTTAGCATTTTCGCTTTTGTACACTGCAATTTGGCCAAGTGTTTGGAGTAGCGGACAAAGTGGAAGATGCTTTTACTAGACCCCACACCCCTCACATCCAACTACCCACCCATACTCCTCTACACCAGGAAATGACTATTCACATCAGTGACTTTTTTTATTTATTTATTTTTTGGCGGCGGGGGGGGGGTCTTTCCTCCCAAAGAAGA
>CM042166.1:32972262-32977262 GCA_023376005.1 Doryteuthis pealeii | reverse complement strand
TATATATATAATATATATATATATATATATATATATATAGTGTGTGTGTTTATCTATGTTTGTGTGTGTGTGTGTCTGTCTTTTGTTGAACTCAATGGACAATTCTTGTCTGACGAGTTTTGTTCGATCCTTTCTAACTGTCTGGCCATCTTTCTTTTTAATATCTGGGTGGAATTGGTGTATGAATCTAGTAAAAGTTTTACCACCAACGCTTTCTTAGTGCCATCATCAGGTGTGGAACTGGTGAGATGTTTCCATTGTTTCTTTTTAAACAAACAATAGCAGTAGGAATTAGTAGGAGGGGGGCTCACAAGTTTCTTTTAAACAAATAGATAGATAGCGGTATATATATATATATATATATATATATATATATATAATATATATATATATATATATATATATATATATATAAAAGGCATGGAGCACTCTATGGCAGCCTTTACATACATACAGATGTGTGTATTAAAACAGTTAAAATCCCCTTCGCATTCTGTAAGTGACGATGGCTGAGTGGTTAAGCTGTCCGACTGATGCTGAATCGATCGGATTCCTATCCCGGCTGTAGGTAGCTTACAAAAGTCTTGTCACTCGGAAGAGACTTGATAAGTAAAAACACTGTGTCTGTGGATGACTATATATATATATATATATATATATATATATATATCGCTATCTATCTCTATGTATCTAGGAGAGAGAAGGAAGAAAGCAAGAACATCACAGAGTGGTACCGATATGTATGAAGACAAATAGAGTAGTGAGAAAGAAAGAGGAAAATTAAGAATCAAAGAGAGAGGGGGAGAGAGGGAGAGAGAGCAATATAGAGTTAGTAAGAGAGATAGTAGCAAAGAAAGACAAAAATATCAGAATGAGACCGATAGATATCAAGAGAAATACGCATTGCTCAACTCCTCCGTTCGTGTAGGATATGACACATGATCAATATCTTAATCGGGGTTTAACGGGTTTTAATTCAGAGTTTTACTATTCCTAGACTGGCTGCCAAACCAAGGTTAAAGATCCTAGACTGCCCTACTATTTTACCCATAGCTGAAAGGAGAACTTAGGATGTATAGTTTTCACGGGAGTGTTAGCGCTATGTGAACTGAAAACAGCCATGTCCAAGATTTGAACTCGTCTCGCAGTGTCCCTTTTCTGTGGTGATAAACATTACACCTCGCGCCTCCACAAATAAATCTAAAAGTTAAGAGAAAGAAAAAACAGAAATTAAGAAGCAGAGACAGTGAGAGAGTGATGTAGAACAAGAAAAATTAAGAATCAGAGAGAGAGAGAGAGAGAGAGAGAGAGAGAGAGAGAGAGTGAGAGAGAGAGAGAGAAAGAAACAGTAAGAGAGAGAGAGGGGGAAGAGGGCGATGGACAGAGAGAGGGTTGGGGAGAAATAAACGATCAGCGAGACGATAGATATAATGAGAAACAAAGAGAGAAATTAAGAAGCAAAGAGAGAGAAATTAAGAAACAAAGAGGAGAGAAAGAGAAAGGAGAGAGAGAGAGAGAGAGAGAGAGAGAGAAAGAAAGTTTGTGTGTGTGTGTGTGTGTGTGTGTAGTGTGTGAGCGAGAGAGAAAAGAGAACCAGCAAAAGACAGAGAGAGAGGGGGGGAAGTGATTAAGACCGATAGATAGATTAGAGAAGTAGAGAAAGAGAAAGAGAGAGAAAGAGGCGAAGACAGAGAGAGTGAAAGTGTGTGTGTGTGTGTGTGTGAGAGAGAGAGACCGAGAGAGAGAGAGAGAGAGAGAGTAGAAAAAAAGAGAAATCTTAGTGCAGTGAGAGGAGAGGGGTTAAGACGAAGGAAATAATTTTTGCCCACAGTCCGGCAGTCTAAACGAGGCCCATTCTACAACTAAGAAGGACAATCAGTGGCCAAAAGAAAATGGATTCTGGCTTTGTGTTTTTGTCCAACTTACGCATGCGCGGAAGCCATCTGTTTCCGCCACCCTGGACGCCTCCATTCTCCCACCTCCCCAGAAAGGGTGGTGGCAGTGCGAGGAAATGGTACTTTACTGAATAGATTCAGCCGCAGTGTTTTTGGCAATCTAGAAATTGAAAAACGTAGAATTCGCTAGACTAATGAGCCCCCATTCGCTTTGAATGATTTTTCTATTACAAATCCTTGACACACACGCATAATATATATATATATATATTTTTAGTGAGTTCGATTCTCACCGAAGATTCTCACAACTGAGTGTATAACAAAAAATCAAATAAATTACTTTGGTTGTCTCATGAAGCAATTCAATAGATATACGAGCGAACTAGGCGAGCACATTATTTTTAGTGAGTTCGATTCTCACCGGGCACGGCTTTGTTTAAAACTAAGCTTAGTAAATAATTTTGGATTTTAATTTGAAGACGAATTGTACTAATCCTTGCAAAAATTATGGAACTAGTAAAGTTAGATAGTGTTAATATATATATATATATATATACCAACCCCTCCGCACGAGCAGTATGTCACACATGGTCAATTTCTTAAGCAGAGTTCAACAGGTTTAAATTCAGAGTTTTCCTTCTCGTAGACCGGTTGCCTAACTAAGTTTAAAGAAATTGAAAAACGTAGAATTCGATAGACTAATGAGCCCCCATTCGCTTTAAATGATTTTTCTTTTACAAATCATTGACAAACACACCTATATATATATATATATATATATATATATATATATATATATATATATATATATATATATATATATATTCTTGTATTATCCATCCGACGTGACTGTATATTCAAGGGTTTTCAATTCTTTTTCATTTCAGGCAAAAATCTCGATATCATCCATGTAGATAAGGTGATTTTTTTTCCAGTGATTTTGTAAAAGAGTTTTCCTTCTCCTAGACCGGTTGCCTAACCAAGGTTAAAGAGACCAGTCTGTCCTACTATTTACCCATAGCTGGGGGAGAGAGTAGGATTCATACCTTTCTCAAGGGTAATAGCGCTAAGTGAAATGCAATTAGCACGTCCAGGATTTGAACTCGGGCAACGAGTCCATTTCCTATAACTTTAACCATTACACTACGCGCTTCCATTTATACACATAGCACAACTTTCGATTTAAAATTGAATTCCTATACATCAATATATTGGAATGAAATTTTAAATCGAAAGGTGTGCTATGCACATGACGAAAAGAAAGGAAAATCCAAAGAGGGACACACACACTGGCCACTGCTATTTGTTATATTAATGATTCCACTCAACCATATACTTAGGTAATGTACGGGAGGCTACAAATTTACAAAATCACTAGAAAAAATAAATCAACTTATGTACATGAATGATATTGAGATTTTTGCCTGAAATGAAAAAAAATTGAAAACCCTTGAATATACAGTCACGTCGGATGGATGATGGAAGAATCCCGAAAAACATATGGAGAGCTTTCATCTGGTAAGAGACAGATCAATCACCCCAAGCTGCGATTCAAGTATCTCTGCAAAAAGGATCTCAGGTGCTTTGGCATTGCCCCTTCCAGCTGGGAAAATTTGGCTCAGGACCGCCCTCGGTGGCGGCAGAATCTCGGTAGAGGACTGTTCATGTCATAAGTCACCCTGACGCAACACCATGAAGCTGAGAGGTCCAGAAGAATGCAGCGACAACAAAGCATCGGTATATCAACATCTTAAAGGACAGACTTCAAATGCGAAATCTGTGGTCGAGAATGTTTTTCAAACATCTGACTTCACGGTCACAGGAGGCGCTGTAACTTCAGGGGCACAAAAACTTTATCATAGTCTTCCGAGACTAAAATGCCAATAAAAAAAAATAGGAATGGAATTTTCAATCGAAAAGTGTGTCATGCTCATGCTAAAAAATGAAAAAAAGAAGAAACAGCATAAGGAATAATGTTGCATAGCCCTTCTTCGCTACTCTGAATCGTATAAGTTGCTGGTATACAGCGGAGATCGTTTCTAACCCCTAGACGATGTATCTAGTGGTCGCTTAAATGAAATCACAAGGCATGCTCTATGTAGTAGAAGATTTGACTTTATTTCTCTCATCTCGGCTGTACGTGGTGGATGGCGAGTGGCGGCGTTGACAATGGGAACTACTACTGCAGGGATCTCAGGCACAGAGGGGTGAATGAACCTCACTGCCCGCTGGCAGCGATGATGCGTGACCGCGGTCAAGTACGTTCTCGTCGGCTGTCTCTCTCCTGACTGACTGTCCCCACTGACCGTTCTGTCTTTTGTATCTCTCAAACGCCTACACGTTTTCTTTGTTCGCTACCACCAGGACAAAGTCCTTTGTTATCTTCGTCATCTCCCCTCTTTTTAATTCAACCGGAAATTCCCATTTCCGTTTGTACAATATCCAACAATAAAACTACCGAATCAGTAAAATATATGGAGAAAAGGAGGATTACAAATACTTGGGAATTTTGGAAGCGGACACCATCAAACGAACAGAAATGTAAGAAAATATAAGGAAAGAGTAATTCAGAATAATTAAAAAAACGCTAGAAACCAAGTTCTGCAGCTGAAATATTGCCAAGGTAATATCTTCTTTGGCTGCTCCACTTTTAAGATATTCAAGACCATTCTTAAAATGCACAAAAGAACAACTCCGATATATTTAGCGAAGGACTTGGAAACTTATTACAACGCACAAGATACTTCATGTCTTTCTATATTTTTCCACATACTGTCGGATTGATTTTCCCCATTTTACTCCCATATATATATATATAGAAGCGCGTTGTGTAATGATTAAAGTCATGGGAAATGGACTCGTCGCCCAGATTTCAAATCCTGGATGTGGTAATTGCATTTCACTTAGCGTTAGTAGGAGAGTAGGATTCATACCTTGGGAAAGTTATGAATCCTACTCTCCCTCCAGCTATGGTTAAATAGTTGGGCAGACTGGGCTCTTTAACCTTGGTTAGGCAGCCAGTCTAGGAGAAGGAAAACTCTGATTTCAAACCTGCTGAACTCCGCTTAAGAAATTGACTTTGTGTCACATCCTGCTGGTGTGGGG
>CM042166.1:32957262-32969762 GCA_023376005.1 Doryteuthis pealeii | reverse complement strand
AATACCTGAAGAAGACCGGAGGGTACATTGGTCGAAACACTGTACAGATAACAAGGAAGATGAGGACAATCATCCGAATAATGCAAATAATACTAATCGCCACAAAAAAACACCCTCTAGGCGGTGTAAAAATTAGATTTTGAAAGATATTGCCTGGTGGGAGTTTAGAATTCAATGTCAGAGGGTTTGTATCATAAGTAAGTAAAATCATCAAATTTATTTAAGCAGTAAAAGAATAAAACAATTTGAAATGGAAATTTAGTTCTGATAACTTTAAATATATATCAAAATAAAACTGAGTATATATATAAATATATAATACTGGACATGTACTTATCAAAACTTGTTTTAAAAATGATAATGATGACTTCTAACGCTGATGTGAAAACTCAAAAGAAATGAAAATAATAATATGAATATATGACTAAAAAAATACATGATTTCTACTATTTCTACCACTACCACTACTACTACTAATACTACAAATACTAATATTACTAATAATTTACATATTGATACGCTTGTTTCTAAATCTTCCATCTGTTATCATCCAAACTCTGGTTGAAAATGACACCTGCCAAATTGTTCAAGGTACAACGCAAAAATGTAAATCCACATCATCTGTTGTCGCTTAATCGTATATTTCTTATCTGTCCAATTTTATTTCACCCAACTTTAAAAAATGTTACATTTACAAATGGTCTTGCATCGCTTAAATGCCCAACGTAAAATTAAAATGAATTGAAAAAAAATACAAGTTTGTTTTATTTATAATATTGAAATTGTGAATTACAGAATATATGTTGGTAATTTTGATCTTATGGTGTTCCGGCCTCACGTTTTGATATAGGCTATGTTTTAGCGAGCCAACATCGGGCTAATTTCCAGCCCAACTTTCCGAGTCGTCCTTCACTTTTTTTGTAAGCTTAGACAGCTTTTTGCGTTGTACCTTGAACAATTTGGCCGGTGTCATTTTCAACTAGAGGGTGTTTCAGGATGGATGATAACAGACGGAAGATTTAGAAACAAGTGTATTAATATGTAAATTATTAGTAAGATTAGTATTTGTAGTAGTAGTAGTAGTAGTAGTAGTAGTAGTAGTAGTAGTAGTGGTAGTGGTAGTAATAGTAGAAGTCTTGTATTTTTTGAGTCATATATTCATATTATTATTTTCATTTCTTTTGAGTTTTCACATCAGCGTTAGAATCTGAATGAAAAGAAGTCTCCTCAGGTCTCCAGGACTCTTCTGAGTATTCTAGCTGATTGTAGCAGTGCAGTTGTCTGGATGGTCTCAATTTTTCCTCTGATTTCCAGATCCTCCAGTCTTTTTGCCAAGTTGGGACCATTCCAAGTGCACCCAACTACAATTCACTCTCATCTTCCACAGCTTTTTCAATTCTCTGGTAAGATCTAGGGATTATCAATCTTTTCATTTTCCTTCGGCTTCACCCTGTCATCTGCTGGAACGCAAAGTCCACCAATTGACACGTTCTCTTTTTCTTTTTCTTTTGTTTGTTGTTGTTAAAAAGCACAAGATCTGGTCACATCATTATTTCAGTAGTAGTAGTAGTAGTATTCGGAGTAGTAGAACTATATTTTATTTATGATATTATAATTTAATCTATGTATTAATACTCGTGTTTCTTAATTGTACGACCGTTATCATCATGCAACATACTCTGGTTAAAGAGCAATAGCTCTTAAATAAACGTATCAAACGTAATAACTGAATTACCATACTGTTGTATATCCACAGAACTTGCGAGTTATCATTATTATTTGAAGTAGTAATCCTAGAATGTGAAGAAGAAGAAGAAGAAGAAGAAGAAGAAGAAGAAGAAGAAGAAGAAGAAGAAGAAGGAAAGGAACAATAATAATAATAATAATGATAAGAAGAAGAAGAAGGAAAGGAACAATAATAATAATAATAATGATAATAAGACGAAGAAGAAGAAGAAGAAGAAGAAGAAGAAGAAGAAGAAGAAGAAGAAGAAGAAGAAGGAAAAGGAACAATAATAATAATAACAATAATAATAATAATAATAATAATAAGAAGAAGAAGAAGAAGAAGAAGGAAAGGAACAATAATAATAATAAGAAGAAGAAGGAAAGGAACAATAATAATAATAATAATAATAATAATAATAATAATAAGAAGAAGAAGAAGAAGAAGAAGAAGAAGAAAGAAGGGAACAATAATAATAATAATAATAATAATAATAATAATAAGAAGAAGAAGAAAGAAGAAGAAGAAGAAGAAGAAGAAGTAGGAAAGGAACAATAATAATAATAATAATAATAAGAAGAAGAAGAAGAAGAAGAAGAAGAAGGAAAGGAACAATAATAATAATAATAATAATAATAATAATAATAATAATAATAATAATAATAAGAAGAAGAAGAAGAAGAAGAAGAAGAAGAAGGATGAGTATATTCTAATCATAGTATTATAATTTAATTAATTTTATTCCGTATATTAATGAAACTATTGCAGAACCTTCACAGATCCCTAATAGATTATGTTAGCATAACCTAACATCACCCATCATCATTTACTAGAGGGCACAGAATTCCCAATATGCACAACATGTCAAGAGAGATTTACAGTGAAACATATACTGCTAGAGTGTGTAGACTTTGATCTAGTGCGAACAAAATACTACCAATCAAGTAATTTGAAATAAGATTTTCACGAAAATAAGACCATCCATGATTTTACATTTCCTAAAAGAAGTGAGATTGCAATAAAAAAAAAATATGAGTAGTTTGATATGTGCGGTAAAGTAAGAAGCTGATGGTAGGTGTGGCATTCTACCTCAGAGTCAAAAAGACTCTCCTTGGTCTAGCGCTAGAAAAAAGGAGATAGACTCCCTCACTGATTGGCTGATACCGACTTTAGGCCATCCCGACGACGTTACTTTTACTATAAGAATTAAATAGTTTTTAGCTTCAGTAGCTAAAACTGCTTTTTATAATACGTTGAGAAGCCTCAGAACGAAGGTTGTAATACGCAACAACTTCCAAAAAAGGGCTACATAACAAAATACAGACTTTATTGTCTGAGCACATTTAATAACAATACAAATATACAACAGCTAGAACAAAGTTCTTAAGGAAAATAGGATAAAATTCCACCATGATATGTCACCCCGTCGAAAGAAAAAAAATACTAAAAATCAAGGAATTAACCGAATTTAATGAAATTTTCAGTGTTGATACATTAGTAAATGAAATATATAATGCACCAGTTATTTTATTTAAAAACTTTTACATTTTTTCGGTTCAATTAACTTTGAACCACGTATGTTTGTGAATATGTGTTACCCCTCAAAGATGTGTAATTACAATATATATAATATATATATATATTAATAATATATATATATAATATATATATATATATATATATATATATATATATATATATATATATATATATATATATATATTATATTAATAATATATATATAATATATATATATATTAATGAATAAAAAATATAATGCACCAGTTATTTAATTTAAAAACTTTTTACATTTTTTCAGTTCAATTAACTTTGAACCACGTATGTTTGTGAATCTGTGTTATGCCTCAAAGGTACATAGTTCAAAGTTAACTTACCTGAAAAAATATAAGAGTTTTTAAATTAAATAACTGGTGCATTATATTGTTTATTTACTGATATATCAACACTGAACATTTCATTAAATTCGGTTAATTCATTGATTTTTACTATTTTTCTTTCTTTCGGCGGAGTGACATCTCTTATTGTAATGGAGATTGTGTATTTTTCTGTCTGTAACCGAAACTACATCACTACTCAAGTCACGATTTCCTTTGTTATTTACGTTACATTCTCCATGATTTTATTTAAATCTTAATTATTAATTAAATTGTTTTACATTATTAATAGTGTTGGTCATATCTACATTGTATTTACCTCGTACCCCACTATAATTATTAACCTATTAACGTGGGACCACCCACAAACCAAAGCTCATGGGCGGCGGGTGAAAAATTGCGTCGATCCCGTCGGCATTCCCCCTCAAGGGGGGCGCCTCAGGCACTGGGCAATAAACCCAGCCCTGCCCCTTTAAATAAAGGGGGCAGGTATTGCCTGGGGGGATATCCCCCTGGAATCGACGCTATTAACTTGTAAAGATCCAGGGCCGAAGCCACTGGACCCCCGGCGTTGGCCATATCTACATTCGAATACCATGCAACTGTATTGATATATACAACAAAATAGCGGTTTACAGTGTGAACGGGAAGGCTAATTTGCATATTGATATAAAAAATTTGATTTTAATAAATATGTGCTTGGTATTATTGATTTCTAATTGTTTCATTTTATCTTATTGAATATGAGCAAACATCTCGGGGATGAATCTTAAAAGAAATCGATTAACAAAAAGAAATAACTGTAATTTTATTCTTTACTTCCTACTTTAACTAAATAGTTAAATCAGGAAATTTAGCAATGAAAGATGGGAGTGATGGAAGAGTAAATTTCCGTTGTTCTATTTTTCGATTATACCCCCCTTTTTTTATCTGCATTCTTATTTAGTTTATTAGCCTTTCTAATTTAATATAAAATTTTGTTACATAAAAACTTAAATATTTGTACCTGGTGGAGGGTGCTTATATTTGCTAGTACAATTTATGTCCGTTAAGTAGGATTTAGCCGAAAAGAGTATTTGTAGATAATCTTGAGGCTACTAAATGAAGAATAGAAATAGGCACTTACTGTAAAGACACAAATGGTGCGTATACTTTCAATGGATTCATAGCCTGTAAAAAGGGTTTCGTATCTACACGAAAATATCAACAAATACAACAGTGTTGCCAATAGCCGCACGAACTGTTGTTACATAATCTATGCGGTTGCATGAGATTATTGTCAATCCCCTGTATTTCTAAAGGGATGGCCCTTTTCATATCACGGGTGGGACTTTCCATGGAATAGTACAGAAAGCCCGCGAAATACGTGAACTCACGTGGGATCTGGTTGGGTCCTCAGTTTCAGTTTGGACGTCAGGCAGTGAAGATGTCCTGCCTTAACTGGACCTCAATTGCATACGCGCGCTATGTTAGTCAGATGTTTAATTACATGAAATGTTTAGTTAAGTAAATAAAAGCTTAAGAAAATAACACGGTTTTGTGATTAATGAATGTCTTGGTAACAAGACTGATTTAAGAGAAGAAATGAGTTAAGTGCGACCGACCACCAAGACGTTAGAATAGATGCTAGAAGAAGAACATAAGACAGAAAAGACGCCAGAAGAAGAATAGAAGTAAGTAAAGAAGAGTATACAACACTGTTTCATTGTGTCCCCAGTGTTTTGGAAATATTACTTTTGGGATTATCCTCCTAAGTTCCGTGCTTCTCTGGTACCTAAATCTGGTGCAAATATCTAATTATTTTTGAATGGGTAGCGTTTAACTTTTCTGAAACGGCTCGAGTTTTTTTTTAAGTATTTTTATTCGGAAATGCTTCAGTCATATCATTCATCAGGTTGTCGTCATTCGAAAAAACAAAACAAACAAAGATGTTTGAGACATCCTTGTCTTAAAGAATCTCGTCTCCGTTAGGAAGTTTATAGCGGTTGTACGTTCGCTGAAGGTTACGTGGTCAAGTGGTTGATTGATACAACGAACAATGTTTTGTTGGAGGGGGCAAGGCTGTTAAACCTTAACAGACACATTTTGTCTAGTGCATCTTTGTGCATGACAGAAGAAAGAGAGCTAGTCTTTCCCGGGTGTATTTAAATAGCCAGGGTGTGTACGCCCTCTAGTGGCAAACCCTGGCGGCAAGGGAATATAACCCTTTTCCAAACTCAATCATATCCCAACAAGGGAAGACAATCGCTACACTATAATCGTTTAACTGACTTCAGCATATAATAACCAAACTAAGTTCGTGGTAATGTAAGACCTAATGTAAACACTCCTATTGTTGCGTAGGGGCCAGGGTCGAGTTGTAGTAGTAGGTGTTAGTAGTAGTAGTCGTTGTTAGTTCCCAGTGACATACGAAAGTCGTATAATCAAAAAGGGGTTTATTTCTTTCTAGGCTCGTGGGTTCATTTTCCGTGAGAAAGAGAGTGAGAGAGTAAGGTCAAACTGTTCGTAAATCACGTTCATGCGCGCTGTTCGTTACTATCCTAGATATGTCACGACAGATCTCCAACAAACATGTCCGACACTTCTCAGTCCGGCAAAAGACAGACCGAATTTTCTTTACATCCGGTTGTGGTCCAGGGGTGGGGGAAAGTCCCATCTGCTTCCGCTCAAAAGCTAGAACTTCCGTCTTTATTTTTAAATCTAGTTCCGGGATCATTGGTCGGTCAATAGCTGGCACCCGTTGAGTGTTTTCCCTTCCAATCTTTATAATCTTTTTTGTTCTTATTTCTTTTTCTTCTCTTTCTCCAGAAATTCGAATACCGTTTTCTTTTCAATCCCCAAATTCTCCGAAGACCATAATAATTACGCTACAACTTACGAGTGTTCCAACTCATAAGATAATTGAGTTAAAAACTTTCAATTAATAACTTTATTCATGCACCTTTTATTTATGCCACCTCATCGGCCAAACCACTCCAACAAACAGAGGTAACAGGACGCTTCTCACGAGTTACCACCTACAACCTGGAGGTTGGGAGTTCAATCTGTAGCCTCGGGAGGTAATTTACTTTATCTCCCACTACATATGGATTCAAATAAGCTAACATTTAAGTTGGTTGGTTGGTTGATTTTAACGGCATATCAACCGGTCTGGGGTCATGTCATGACTAGCTATTAGGAAGTAATATATGTTGTGTATTTATATTTATACTTTTTTAGTAATTGGTTTTAACAATGTGTTAGCACCATTGGGGATCATGTTGTATGGTATTGATTAAGTTCATGTCTATATTCTGTGGTTTAATTTTATTTCCCTAAAAAAGGACAGTGTTTATATAATGATTGAAACAATATAAGTAAATAAATTCTAATGCGACATTAATTTTTGTTATTTTATGAACATAAATAAAGACAATACTCATTGACTGACCTCTCTCTCCGCATGTCGCTCATACATAAAACCCCACACCCACACGTAGATAGATAAATTGATAAATATGATTTGTCTATAAATTCTAATAAAACATTACTTATTGAATTATATCTCCTCTTCCCGCAAAATATATCCGTACCAATCACACACACACACACACACACACACACACACACACACATATATATATATATATATATATATATATAAATATTTGAGAGAGAGAGAGAGAGGGGGAGAGTTAATTAGTCTATAAATACAAATTAAACCTGACATTTTAGTATTTTTATTAACATAATTACAGATGTTACCTAATCAATAACCTCTCTACTTTTCTCTCTCTCTCTCTCTCTCTCTCTCTCTCTCTCTCTCTCTCTCTCTCTCTCTCTCTTTCCTCTCTGCGTGTCTGTCTCTGTATCTCTCTCTATCTTTATCTCTCTCTTTCTCTTCTCTCTCTATCTCTCACACACACACACATATACATACATATATATATATATATAATATAATATATAATAATATATATATATATATATATGAGGGAGAGAGAGAAGAATTTGTCTACAAATACAAATTAAACTTGACATTTTAGTATTTTTGTTAACATAATTACAGATGTTACTTAATCAATAACCTCTAGTTTTCTCTCTCTCTCTCTCTCTCTCTCTCTCTCTCAACACAACACACACACACACACACACACACGCGCGCGCGCTCTCTCTCACACAATACATACATACATACATATAATATATATATATATATATATATATGTATGTGTGTGTGTGAGAGAGAGGTATATATATATATATATATATATATATATATATATATATATATATATATACCTGCACCACACTAATATATATATGAACAGATAGATAGATGTGAACAGACTGAAATAGATATGAATAGACTGATAGATGAGTCTATATATTCAAAATAAATATGACTTTTTGGTATTTTTATTAACATGATTGCAGACATTACTTATCGAATAACTCTCTCTGTCTCTCTCTCTCTCGCTCGCTCTCTCTTCTCTCTCTCTCTTTCTCTCTCTCTCATACACCCCCCGCACAAACACACACACACGCACACACACACACACACACACACACACACATATATATATATATATATAATATATATATAATATATTCAGCATCCATGTTCATTGATAGATATTTTAGTCTATAAATTCAAATAAATATGAATTTTGCTAATTTGCTGAACGTAAATATAGGCATTATTTATTGTCTAATCACCTTGCCCACCCACCCACCCTCTCTTCTCTCTCTCTCTCTCTCTCTCTCTCTCTCTCTCTCTCTCTCTCACACACACACACACACACACACACACACTGAGACATATATACTTGCATCTACACGTAGATAGAAAGATAGACAGAATGATAGATAATTAATGAAAGTAGATAAAATGTCATTCTGTCGAAGAAAAATATTTATTTATTTATTCCTAATCTAAATTCGTTCCTGTTGCTGTCGGCCACACCGCTTCCATAAATATACGGTATAGATTGCCTGGGATGGGCTGTGTACGCAGGTTCGGTTGTGGCCGTAATGAAAAATGGAGAACAAATTATATTCTGTGTGCACTTAGAATAATTTAGCAGTTTAGGCGTCAAAGCGAAAATCGTCTTAGAAAATGTTGCGAGAACAGTTCTTGCCTTAATCCCTTCACGACTTTAAAATTTGACACGTTGTTCAGGTCATGCAATAGTCGTGAGGAGTGCTCTTGTGTAGGGTGTGGAGGCGGTACCTTTTCACGTATGGCATGTGTGTTTACTTCGTTGCTGCCTCTTGTTGGAACTAATTAACACTGATGAGACAGTAGACTAAGGGGCCCTATATATAGTTTCTAATTTGGCTAACACGTTAACTAGAAACGCAACTAAGTCCTTCGAAGCCATTTGTATTCTAAATAATTCACTATCACATGAGAACGAAACAATGTCGGGTTAGTCTGGAAAAAGTTTTAAATTTGGTGAAAATATTTTTTTTAAAGTTTTAACTTTTGTTCAAATCATGGACGAGGCTCTTTGCATCACGTTGATAGTTAAGATAAATTTATATATATATATATATATATATATATATATATATATATATATATATATATATATATATATATATAATATATATATGGTTAGGAGGTTGATTTAGAAGGCTATCACAATGCAGTTTGGAATAAATAATAAAAATAATAATACGGTAACAATGGTGTTGTGTGTTGACCTGTATTTTTATTATTTCTTGAATTTTCGAGGTAATATCTCTCTATCAAAATAATTGAACTGAAACAGTCCAGCTATGGCATTTCTTCCCAAATGAATTCAAGAAAGATTAAAAATACAGGTCAACACACAACACCATTGTTACCGTATTATTATTTTTTTATTCCAAACTGCATTGTGATTGCCTTCTAAATCAACCTCCTAACCAATACATACACAATGCTTCAAGCAAATTATGAAACTTTCTTATATATATATATATATATATATATGAAGAAAATATTTTCAAAAAATATAACAAACACAGGATGCTACGATCAGAGGAAACAATTTTATGTGTCAATACTTAAGTATTTCGGTATTAAACCATCATCAGGACACTGTTATAGACATTTTTGTGAGGGGGAAAAGGAAAAATGTTAAGTGTATAGTGAATGTGTGAATATAATGTTATTAACCGTTAATTCTTATATGTGCGTTTGTTTACGAAAGCCAATGACGTGATCATTTTTGAAAATATTTTCTTCACATATTGTCGGATTAATTTCCTCATCGTATTTCCATATATATATATTTATGTATATATATAGAGATAGGGATAGATTTAGTCTATAAATTCTAATGAAATATCAATTTTGGTGTTTTTCTGAACATAAATACAGATACTATTTCTCTGAATGTTTGAGATGAGGCTTGATGGTTAATATTAACTGCGTTATTCGGACTATTGTCCTCATCTTCATAGTTATCTGTACAACGTTTCGGCCGATATGACCTCCGGTCTTCTTCAGATATTTCTTGTCGGACTCGGGATCCTTCTCGCACTCGGGATCCTTCTCTGACTCGGGAATCTTCTTTTCGGACTCGGGAACCTTCTTGTAATCGGGAACCTTCTTGTCGTAATCGGGAGCCATCTCTGAACTTTGAACCTAACCCTTTATTGAGTCCACGGGGGTATCCTGTTCTCATTCCGCTAACCATCGTTGGTGTAGAGGGGTTGAAATGTGTGGACTGAATAAAGGGTTAGGTTCAAAGTTCCGTGATGGCTCCCGATTACGACAAGAAGATTCCCGATTACGACAAGAAGGTTACCGATTTCGAAAAAAAGGTTCCCGAGTCCAAAAAGAAGGTCCCGAATTCGAGAAGGTTCCCGAGTCCGACAAAAAAATACCTGAAGAAGGCCGGAGGGCATATCGGCCGAAACGTTGTACAGATAACAATGAAGATGAGGACAATAGTCCGAATAACGCAGATAATAGTAAAATACAGGTATTACTTATTGTCTAATCTAATCCACGTTGATCCTTATTTAGACTAAACGGGTGGTTAGAGAGGCTGGTTGGTTGGTTGGTTGGTTGGTTGATTGTATTCTACGGCATGTCAACCCTTGTTGGGTTATTTTATGCCGAAGACGTTTTGTTGTATTTATTCTTGATTATATGCAATAATGATATGCAATTTTTTCCCAAATCATTTTTAAACATTATTAAACTCATTTTTTCTCATTTATAGATGAGACCCTAACAGGTACTATCACTCCGGGTCAGAGTGCACTGCTTAGCCACTAAGAATCTGTCCTTAAATATCACTGGTCGCTACCCACGTCATGGACTGGGTAATTCTGCTAGTACTAGATATATCATAAAATATATCATTCTATTAACAAAATTATATTTTCTTTTGGTTTTTTATAATGCTTTGGTTTTTGATTTTGGTTTGTTTTGTTTTACGGCATATCAACCTCAGTGGGTCATTTAATGCCGATAAAGTTTTGAAATAAATCAATTCTTAATGGATAATACAATTTTTTTATAAATACATTTTTCTATTTAGCCTGTAGATGGGACCCTAACAGGTACTACCACACAAGGGAACAATGGTGATGAAGGGGCGCTCCACATTCCCCAAACCTCCAAAACTGGAACCTCACCATCAGATAGAGTTTAACGTCATTCCCAGGACATGTAGACCCGCAGCCACCGCCTTCTAGCATCCATATGGCAATAGGGTTGGGAAAATCATATAGGTGCTAGGGCTTGACGTGACCAGCCGATTGATCGGCGGGGGCCTTTTATAATGCGTATTATTGGAAAAATTGAAATCACTTTCTAAATTATCGATACTGGCAAATTACCTCAGCTCTCTGATCAATAAGGAATAATAATTGATTCCTAGTAATTGATATAATATTTAGTTTTAATTAGTTAATTACTAGAAATCATTAACTATGTCCCTTGTTCACAGTCTTCATATCATAAATGTTTTTTTTTCTTTTTGAATAAGTGCAAATACATAGAATAATATTCTAACGCTGAACGTGCAATTGAAAATTCGGAAATACATAGGATAAGATTTCAGTTTGTTTATGAAACCATCGTTGGGACCATCGTTTGTGTAAAAAAAGAGCACACTAAAATCAGAGGCTCGCAGAATTCTGTTTTTCAATAATTTCTCTTTTACATAGACAATGGCCCCGACGAGGGTTTGATAAATACACCGAAACACTGTAGCGTCGGATAAATTAATATTACCCTTCAATGCAACTTAATCTTGTATTTCTTTAAATATATATATATATATATATGTGTGTGTGTGTGTGTGTGTGTGTGTGTGTGTGTTTCGGCAGAATATCTCAGGTTTAGAAGGTAAATAAAAAAAAGTAACATTTATCCTATTCCAAATAACAAACGGCATTGCAGATATAGATTTGACCAATCCCTCCTCGAGAGCAGGATGCGACACAAGGTCAATTTTAAAGCAGAGTTCGTGGGCATTTAAAACAACGAAAATAAAATTTAAATAAAATTTAAAGAAACAACGAACTCCCATTGGGCTGTTCACCGGAAAAACGCTCTGCGCATGTCCGACAAAAAGGACTGACTCCATACCCCCAAAAGAATAATTCGGCCATTTGAATTTATACCGCAACTGAGTGTAGTCGTTTCCTGGCGAGGGGATATACCCTAGCCACGGCCGACTATGCCTCGTTTAATAAAGCCTAAGTCATAAAACTACCTCTTGCCTTTGTCTCTTTCCTTTTCGTTCTTTTTCGTTCCTTAAATTCCATTTCAGTTTACCAGCCCACAAGAAGAAAGGACTAGCTCTATTGGGGATAATATACAAGTACGAACGAGCTAAAATTGTCTCCATACGTTCATATTTTTTTTTTAAATCCTTTTTCCAGACGTTCCC
>CM042166.1:32949762-32952262 GCA_023376005.1 Doryteuthis pealeii | reverse complement strand
AGGCTTAAGGGCCGAAAAAAAATAAAAATACAAGGGAAAAAAAATTTGTAAATTTTAAAATTTTTTTGGGGGGTTCAGGGAAACAAAAGTTTTTCGGCAGGGTGGTTTTTTTACATTCGAGCCCCCAACACGAACCCATTATTTATTTAAGTATTCCCAGAAAGCCATTGAACATCAAATTTCTTTGGTCCCAGTGTATACCATTTATCAAGCCCCAAAAACAACAAGGGTCTATAACCCCCCTCCCCCCTTGGGACATAACGGTTTTTCCCCGGGACCGTCCCAATTTCACGGTAAAAAACTAAAAAAATATTTAAACAAAAAACAAGGCGGGGATAAACCCAATGGCAATAAAGAAAATTAAACCTTTTTGGTTTTTAACCAAAAGAGAAAAATTTTTTCAAATCCCAAATGCCGGGGGACCTTAAACCCCAACCTTTGTTTTTTATTTTCTCCCACCCCCACAACTAATTTTTGGACCTTTTTTGGAGAATTTTAAGAGAGATGGGAGTTTTTTTGGGGAAAAAAAAATAGAGCGGATATATTTTTTGATATCTGATTCAATCCCCTTTCTTCTTCGGGGGTTACCGCCTCTATCAAGGGGGGGTTTTATGTTGTTTTTTTTCACCCAAAAAGAAAAAGGAGGCGCAATAATAAGGGCCCTATTAAACCGGTGGAAACCCAACTTTTCAACATTATAAAAAACCCCGGAGGGGATTCCATAATGGGTGGGCCCCAAAGGTTTTTTTGGAAAAAAAAACATTGCCGTCCGAATTTCCTCCCCCTCCAAATTTATATAAGGCCTTTTTTCTTCTATTGCTTTATACAAACCGGCTAGGGATTTTAAAAAAAAGAGAGTTTTTTGGGAAAATCTTTGGAATTTAAATTTAAAAATACAACGGGCCCCGGGGAATTAACTAATTAAAAAGATTAAAAAACAAACATTCGTCCCAGTGTGGGAAATTTAAAAAAACAACCAACAAATAAATTCAAAACAACAAAAATCATACGTAAATAAAAAAAAAAGCCCCCCAAAACATAAATCATTTTCTAAGATTTCTAAAAAAGAAAAGTTTCACCTGATTTAGATTGAAATGGATCATGGAATTTTATTAAGCTACGTGCTCTTCGCTGTTGGTGAGAACTTCAACATACAGACAAAGTAAGTAATTAGATGTGTGTCTCTCTCAATCACTTTACATCCCCCCTTACTCACACAGATGAACTGACATATATAACGAGAAGGTAATCAAGAGACACATAGAGAGGGAGAGAGTGATAGGTAGAATGTTAAGTCAGGGACGGGTCGGTTTTTGACTTAATTGCAAACTATGACTAATTAGAAACTGTAAATTTTTTCAAACATAATTCAATACTAAAACTAAGGAATAATGTAGTATAACTTTTGTGTAAATAAAGTAAACAGTAAAAAGCCTTTAGAACACAAAAGTTGATCTGCTCAGCTTTAGTATAACACACGCAGACACACACACACACACACAAACACACACACACACACACATATATATATATATATATATATATACATACATATATATATATATAGAGAGAGAGAGATAGATAGATAGATAGATAGATAGATAGATAGATATGAAAACACACAATGCTGTTAAAATGAAAATATTTTATATCATATTCATAGCTAATATTGAACAATATTTCGATTTATAAAAAAATCATCATCAGAGCTTGTTTTTAAACCGGACTCATCGAAAGAGAAGCTGAAAATAATTTGAATTCAAAAACGAAAACATTGATGTTCCAATGAGTCCGGATTAAAAACAAGCTCTGATGATGATTTTTATAAATTGAAATATTGTTCAATATTAGCTATGAATATATAAAATATTCTCATTTTAACAGCATTGTGTGTTTTCATATCCTTTTATCTATACTTATACCGTCGAATTCATTTCCTTACTCCTAACTTATATATAATATATATATATATATAATATATATATATATATATATATATTATATATATGTATAGTTAGGAGTAAGGAAATGAATTCGACGGTATAAGTATAGAGAAAGGATATGAAAACACACAATGCTGTTGAAATGGAAATATTTTATATCATATTCATAGCTAATATTGAACAATATTTCAATTTCTAAAAATAGGGCATACGATCTGTTTGTTGTTATTATTCTCTCAAAACGCCCCCTTACCTATTATGGTAGAGGCGTGTAGTATCATATGACAAGCTTATTTCGCTAAGGATTGTTGTGTGTACTGTGGTCGAGGCGATATAGTGGTTCACTATGCTCGCTGAGATCCCGGTTTCGATTTCTGTCGGAGGAAATCGTTAGTATATGTCGCTGATGAGACTTAATAAAGTCGAAACAGTCTGTACGACATTCTACACACCTAACGATCCTTTGCCGGGATTACACTTGTCAATTTTCATTTTCTATAAAGAAAAAGTATCGAATTTTATGCGATACATACGTTGTAAGTGCCTTCAAGTAAAAA
>CM042166.1:32917262-32934762 GCA_023376005.1 Doryteuthis pealeii | reverse complement strand
AAAAACACTGGAACTGACGTAGTTGTCATCTTGCTATAACATTTCAGGGTTTTTTTTCTTTTGTTTTTGGGTTTTTTAACTAAAAATACCATAGCAAGACGACAACTACTTAAATTCCAGTGTTCTTCTTCTGAGGAGATTTTATCTCGAAATATTAAGAATAAATCACAGATTAACAAACAACACCATTGTTACCTTATTTTTTCTTTACACCTGCATTGTGATAGCCTTCAAAACCAACCTCCAATTCAATATATACATATATATATGTGTGTGTGTGTATATACATAAATGCTAGATAAAACGTCGATCCGTTGGATCACCCATTGAGCATGGGGTAGATAACTGGGATTAGGGGAAAGTGAATTTGCAAAGCGAATTGAATTTAAAAATTAATAAATACGATCGGACATTTCGATCGGATGTCCATTAATCTGTTCGGACATCCAGTTTAGATCAAACTCACTATTTATTAGTAATGGAACTGCCAGACTAGCTTGCTAACTGTCGAGATTTTACATACAAGGTGTGTGATGGATCCCCACTCCTACTTATAGACTAGGCCAGAATCATATGATCTAACTCTTGGCCAATCACTGGCCGTAATCTGAGGCTGATACAAAACTTAAACCGACCTTACTGGTCATAATTACGCCAACATTCATTGACGACGGACATAGGATTAAATCACTGGACCTTTACCAATACGTAGGATAGGACTTATACGCTTACCAAAGGATTCCATAACATAGGACTTTCTTGAAGCCCTTTTCAATTGGCCAAGGATGGCATTTAAAAACTTTACAGGTTATGGGCCCAGCACGCTTCCACTGCATTACGCCACGACGTCAAATAATCTGATGATCGAATACGCTATTTAGTAATAATGGATTTGCGAGACTATTGGTAACCAATACACCACGATGGGACGCACCGGTAGGATGGGATGCTCAATAATCTACAACTGTCGGGCATCCAGTTAGGATAAAACTTGCTATATCGTAGTTGTAATGGATCTGCGAGACAAGCTTGCTAAGCATTGCACCATGATGGGATGCTCAATGATTTTTAACACTACATGGAGAGGAGGATGAGATCCATTTTGCAAAGTAAGTGTTAAATGGAACACTTTAAAAGAAAAAAAAGAATGTATGCCCACAATTAACGGTTTGTAAACACGGGAGATGTACCCTGTGATAATACATACATTACAGTAATCCTACCACAAAATAAACTGAACCCTCATTTTATGTCCGTGTTTTTGCAATAAGTGTTTTATTTTTCTTGCGCCCGTTATTTTACAATACTAAATACATTCTATTTATTTCTTTTAATATTCACTTCAATGTGTATATTCTAAAAGTTTTTATTTCATGGGAATGGTTAGTTTTAAAGTGGGGACTCGTTTTACAATTTAGCTATTACTTGGATCCTCCTTTTATGACCGTAATTTTGTTTTTTCGTCGACGATGATTAAAATCTGACGTTTTTATTTTAGAGTACCAAAGCCAAAAAGAAAAGATATAACAACAACAAAAGGTAATATTCAACTTTTTACTCGTAATTCCTACTATAAAATTAGGCATGGGCATTTTATGGTAGGAATTTACGAGTAAAAAGTTGAAGTGTAAAAGTGTATGTAGATTTACCAACGCCTCCGCATGAACAGGATGCGACACAATGTCAGTTTCTTAAGCTGAGTTTAACAGGTTTGAATTTAGAGTTTTCCTTCTCCTAGACTGGTTGAGTAAGCAAGATTAGAGGGCCCAGTCTGACTTACTATTTTCCTATAGCTAGAGGGAGATTAGTTGGAATCAATACTTTCCCAAGTACGTTAGCGCTATGGGAAATATTAACAGCCTCTTACAGGATTGGAACTCGGGTCGACGATTCTATTTCCTACGACTTTAACCATTATACCACTCGCTTCTATAACTTTGACTCACCTCAATAGATATGGTTGAGCAAGTTTTTCTTCACTTTTCTTTTTAAGCTTTTCTTTCTCTCTGTCTTATCTAATAATAAATACAAATGTTTTAGTGTGTCATATCTAGTCAACCTTACTCCTACAGGTCATATCCCAACATATAAAACCATTTTGGAATCAGGCCGACTCCGGGATTAAATTAAAAACGTTCCCGTTGGAATCCGAATCCATTATATTTCTGTAATAATAAATACAAATGTCAGTGTTTCAGTGTGTCACATATTGTCAACTTTACTCCTACATACCGTAGCCCAATATATACTATCATTTTGGAATCAAATCGATTTTGGGGGCAAATTAAAAATATTCCTTACAGAATCCGGACCCATTATCCATTCCCTAATAATAAATGTGAATGTCAATGTGTCAAATTTTGTGAACTTTACTCCTACAGGCCGTAGCCCAACATATAATACCATTTTGAAATCAGGCCGAATCCGGGAGCAAATTAAAAACATTCCGGGCCGAAGCAGGACCCATTATCCTTCTCTAATAATAAATACAAATGTCAGTGTTTCAGTGTGTCAAATTTTGTCAACTTTACTCCTACAGGGCGTAGCCCAACATATAATACCATTTTGGAATCAGTCCGATTCTGGGAGTAAATTAAAAAAACAATTCCGGGCCGAATCCTCTAATAAAAAATGCAAAAGTCAGTGTGTCAAATTTTGTTATATTTACTCCTATAGGCCGTAACCCAATATATAATGTATTACGATTTTTGTCACTATCCTTTAGGCTTGAATCAAGAGCGATTGTCCAATGGAGATCCTTTGTATGAAGCAAGGCGTGATCCTTAGTAAAGAATCCTTTGGTTGTTCCTTGGTGCTCCTCAGTTTGCAGGTCCTTCGTCAATGATTGAAAATGGACGTCTCTCACTATCAGCAATTAAGTAGTTAACCAGCCACGTATTCGGGACTGTTGACTGACTGAGGTTTAAACCACGTGACCTTGCTTAGTCTATAAATTTAAGTGGTGTATTGCAGCACGGCTTATATACAACAAATAATCCAGTCAACATCGGGGAACTGATTAGTAAGTAAAGTAAGTAATGTCGGTATCAGCCAATCAGCGAGGGAGTCTATCCACTTTTCCCACTAGTTATTACTTAGTAACAGCAAGTGTCCCCAGGACTCTTCTAAGTATTCTTGCTTATTTTTACAGTGCTGTGGTCGGCATGGTCAGTTCTCATGATCTCCAGTTCCACCAGTCTCTTTTCCTGGCCATTGTTGACCGTCCCTAAAACACCAATTACAATTAATATCACCATCACCAAAAAAGAGATTGTTTTCGCGTCTGATGTAGAGCGCAACACCTACCATCAGCTCCTTACTTTACCACACAGATCCCTGTGATGTGACCTGATTCAGGTTTGGAAATTAGAAAAAGAAAGAAAGCAAACGGAAATACTTAGAAAATATTTTTGTCGGCGATCAGAATCTATGGAAAGAAAAAAAGAATAAAATAATTTTTTTCACTGAAACGGTAAAGATAATAATCAGGGTCACGCACCAAATATAACCCGTCGGTCGCTACCGAGCTAAAGGGCATTCGGCTAGACTTCAGCAAATATAGATACCCTGCAATCCTTGGTTGATGCAGAAAATCCGATCTTGACGGCCAATTTCGGAGATTCTGTGAGCCCTTTAGCTCGGTAGCGACCGACTGGTATAGTGGTACTCATACGCTGAGTTGTCGAACTAGGAACCTTGTGGTTCTAGCCGAACTACAAAAATAAATTTAAATGAAAAAAAGGATCATACATTGGATACATGAATAAAGATCTTGAGACTATTTCTTGTTTTTTTTTTTTTTTTTTTTAGACAGCTAATATAAATCAGTTTGTCACGTGTTGCTTTTATCTTCTTTTTTATCCAATGACAGCCTCAGAATCAATCCGTTCATTTCTTGAGTGAAAGATTTTTATCATGACCAAGCGGTCGAACATATCTCCTTAACATCGTAATCAGCGACGCCCATAGAAATTTTAGATTAATTTTCCTGTCCAATGAGAAGGAATTGAGAAGAAATCATCGGCTTCCTTTCAGGGAAAAGAATCTGACAATGACTTCATAATCCTCACCACTTGTCAGAAGAATATTACACTTGGTGAAGATGAAAGCCACACTAATCTTTTCTAGTATATTAATAAATGAATTTTGACTTATATGACCCGACACTTCACTACATCTTACGTTAACACCATTCCGACACATATATATATATATATATATATATATATATATATATATATATATATATATATATATCCCGGCTGTAGGTAGGTTACAAATGTTTAATGTGATACACGGTGTCTGTGAATTGACTATATATATATATATATATATATATATATATATATACATATATATATATATATGTATATATATATATAAACGTCGGGGTGGCCTAAAGTCAGTAGCAGCCAATCAGTGAGGGAGTCTATCCCATTTTCACTCGCGTTAGACCAAGGAGATTATTTTTTCACCTGAGGTGTGCGCCACACCTACCATCACCTCCTTACTTTACCGCACAGTATATATATATATATATATATATATTATATATATATATGTTAAACAAATGATTAATGGTATATGTATATATATATATATATATACATATATATATATGTGTGTGTGTGTGTGTGTATTGCGTGTGTGTGTTGGTGTGTGTTGTGTGTTACGTATGTGTGTAAAAAAAATAGAAGCACACGAAATATTCAAAAAGAGATGCATTTATTCTTGATGGTGAAGTCGACGTTATAAGATTTCGGTTTTTAGCAAACCATCATCAGAAGTTAAGAGGGAAGAAATATTGTCTGAATAATGGTTGTATGACTTTAGAATACGGTTGATTGTTGTCTATTTTTTTAGAAGTTTTATATTGTATACATTCAAATTTTGTGTTAGGGCTTGGTAGTGGTTCGGGCTAGTTAATATATATCTTTTACGGTGACGGAATTTATGTACACACACTAACACACACACACACACACACACACACACACACACACACACACACATATATATATATATATATATATATATATATATAAATATATAGTGTATTTTGCAGCATTTTTTCTTTTATACAAGTTTTGTTGAACTGTACAGACATTCTTGTCGGACAAGTTTTTGATTGATCCTTTCTAATTTTCGGGCCATCTTTTTGGTGTCGGGGTGGAACTGGTGTAACAGTCCACCAAAGTTTCAAAACGAGCGCTTTCGGCGATAGAGTTTGCCATCATCAGGTAGGAAACGATGGTATGGTTTCGTGTCTCGTTTTTCACGAGAACGAGTAGTAGCAAGGAATTAAAAGTGGGAGTAATAACAATTGGTAGTGGGAGGTTGTAGGAATGGTAGTGGTTCGAGCGAGCGATGGCAAACTGTATTACCGAAAGCGCTCGTTTTGAAACCTTTGGGGACTGTTACACCAGTTACACCCGACACCAAAAAGATGGCCCGAAAATTAGAAAGGATCAACGAAAAACTTGTCCGACAAGAATTGTCTGTACAGTCAACACAACTTTATATATATATATATATATATATATATATATATATATATATATATATTAAACTTTAAAATATTGCTCTGTTTATTATTGTCTATTTGACATACATTGGTCTCTCCCAGTGCACATACAGACAGACACACACATGCACACACACAAGCACATACACATACAAACACACACCAACATATATATATATATATATATATATATATATATATATATATAAAACAGACAAAAATGACTTGTTAGTGGAAATGAGTCAGGACCTACTTTTTTCTCCAAATATATATATATATATAATATATATATATATATATTATATATATAGGAAGAGAATACTACGACATTATTAAACAAAAACACACTATGAATTTGGAAGAGAATACTAAGATATTTATTAAAACAAACATACAAAAAATTACCAACAAGTACAAAACAGAAATAACATTCACCTCCATATCAGGGAATTATAAAATCTAATATATATATATATATATATATATATATATATATATATATATATATATATATATATATATATGTAAATAATACTGGTGCTATATTTCCGAGGAGATAGTGCTCAATATGATAATTATAAATATAGACCATTTATATTTGAGTTAAGGTAGCGTGAACATGGAGTCAATACTTGGTTACTGACAGATTCTCGCCTATGCGATCTGAAGATACAAGGCAAGAATATGTAATTAACCAGGTGTCGATTCTGTGTACACGCTACCTTAACTCACCTATACATACATATATATATATATATATATATATATATATATATATATATATATATATATTACTGAATAAGGAGTTCGATTTTTGGTGGATCCCATATACATGGGGCTTCTATCCCATTTTGCTCTTGGTGTACGGTTTGGGTAAATACTTGGAGAGTCCCCTTGACGTTAAAGTACTGAACAGTGACATCATTTATAATGCGTTTGAACAATATATATATATATATATATATATACATTCGGCTAGAAACCACAAGGTTCATAGTTCGATACCGCCCTCACCAACTCAGCGTATGAGTAGCACAGGAAATTTGTGCGGTAAACTAAGGATCTGATGGTAGTTGTGGCGTTCCATCTCAGACGCAAAAACAATCTCCTTGGTCTAGCGCTAGTGAAAAGGGGATAGACTCTCTCTTTATGCCACCCCGACGACTTTACTTTTATATATATAATTTATTATAGTGTACAATACATTTAAGGTGCAATTGCTACCATTGGTTTCTAGGTAGTATTCTTGATACTATTCTTCGTCACGATAACGTGCCTATGAAGCTTAAATTCTTTTTTATCACTATGATAGACAAAAATAAATTTATCATTCCAATAAATATTTTTCATCACTATAATAAATAAATTTTTATCACTATGATAAATAAATACAGCTCTTACAAAGTGATCGAACACTATATTCTTATTTCTCCAATACTAACAAAGGACTATATATATATATATATATATATATATATATATATATATATTATTTTAATATACTAACTATATTACAGAACTCTTACGCTTTCATCTAGTTTTCGTGTAAGAGAATTATATTTGTCGATAAAATGAAAACATTCAAACACTTTTCTTTATTTGTTTACCCACGCAGCAAATTGTTTATTTGAATAATTCATGAAAAATCCACCAATCAAATTCTTCAATTTTTTTCCGACAGATTTATCTCCCTTTTTCCGCGCTCTTTTTCTGAACACTTTCAGCCATTTTTTTTTACCTTTTCTATTTGTCTTTTTTCGTATTCCCTTTCTTACTTTTTTTGTGTGTATGCTGTTCTTCTCCCTTTCATTCTCCCGTATTAAGCTTAATTTCTCTTGGCTTGGATTTTTTCATCTTTTTTTAAATTCGTTTTTCAAATCCCCCAAAGAAAATTTCATTCTTTTATGAGGGAGCGTGTCTTCTGATTGATAAATAATTTTTATCGTTTCTCAAAAGAAATCGCCTCCATTTTCTTTCAAAGAGAATTTCTCCTCTTTTTCTGAAGAATTGCTTCTACCTCGCTTGGAACTTTTTTCTTTCCTAAAAATACGTTCGTCTCATTAAACTTATCACTCTAAACTATAAAAGAACCTTTTTTTTTAAAAAAACGGGATTTGTTCTTTTCTGGGATTGGGAGGGGGTAATTCACGCCTTTTTCTAAGCTTATCCTTGAGAACAACTTATCCTCGAGAAAATTTTCATTCTCAGTGATAGTGGTTTTTTGTTTTTTTTAATACTTGCAAGAATGCTTCGCATCGTTTTGAGATTGTTCTATTGATGCACGGTAATTTAAACAGATGATTCACGATCAAATCATGCTGAAAGCATCGGTTTTCGCGAGATTAAAGAAGTTAAACAAGGATTATCCTGCATATGATTTATGTAAAAATATAGAAATAACGACAAGAAGGTTCCCGATTACGACAATAATGTTCCTGAGTCGGAAAAGAAGGTTCCTGAGTCTTAGAAAGGTCCCGAGTCCGACAAGAAATACCCGAAGAAGACCGGAGGGCACATCAGCCGAAATGTTGTACAGATAACAATGGAGATGAGGCCAATAGCCCGAATAATCAAAATAATACTAATTATCAAGCTTCAACTCAGAAATTCAGAGAAATAACAAAAAGGGGTTCAAATATTTTCCTCCCCTCATTTTAGATCAAAAGTTTTAAAAAAAGAACAGACATATACTTTGAGCAAGAGTTTAGAAAACGAACTAGAGAAATTAAAAATCAGAGGAAGAATCGAGACCATCCAGAAAATATGTATATCCACATTTCCCTTTATTCTCAACCAGATTTTGTTGGATTTATTCAAACCCTTCACTCCTCACATAATTCCAGGTAAAAAATGGGTTTAAAATATTTTTACCCCACCTCATTTTAGATCCAAAGCAAAAAAAACATAGATATATACTTTGACGAAGAGTTTAGAAAACAGACTAGAAAAATTGGAAATCAGAGGAAGAATCGAGACCATCCAGATGAGGACAATATTCCGAATAATCCCATTAATACTAATTATCAAGCCTCATCTAAAAAAATCCGAGAAATAATAAAATGGGGTTCAAATATTTTACCCCACCTCATTTCATATCAAAGGTGAAATAAAAGGAAAAAACATAGACATATACTTTGGCCAAGAGTGTAGTAAACAGACTAGAGAAATTGAAAATCAGAGGCAGAATAGAGACCATCTAGAAAACAGCATTGTTAAGATCGGTTAGAATACAAGGAAGAGTCCTGAGAACCTGAAGGGACTTGTTGTCCTCACACTCTTATGAAGGACCATCGCGAGATCAATGAAGTTAAGCAAGTGATGGGCCTGTACAGTACTTAGATGAGTGACCAATTAGAAACAGCAGGTAGAGTACGCAACCTGGGCCTCTCTGCCAAACTAAACAACATACTGTAACGGAATTTCCAGAAAATTATTCCAAGTCGGGCTCGAAATTGTGTAATATATTGCCTTGAGCGAAATATATCCTGATATATACATTCGGCCGTGGATATAATCAACAAAGTGACTACCGGAAGACAGGTGTATTAACCAATGCATAAACACAGGAAATGTGTGGATCAATGCTAAGGATAGACACACAATATGATGGGTGTGACTCACGGTCAACGTAAAAAACAGGCAATGCATGGGTGTGACCAATGAAAAAAAAACTAGCTACTCGGATGAAGAGGTGTGTCTGCAGGAAATCTGCGTGAGCGTCACATTCAGGAGGTGTCGCCAAATGCGAGTTCTATGACAACATAAAGTCTAAAATGTGTGCTGAAGCCAGTGATCGCTCGCTGTACAAACTCCCAACAGCTCCTTTGTAAGTGCGACTCGTCTGTTCCTGTTTATATATATATATATATATATATATATATATAATATATATATATATATATATGAAATATATATATATATATATATATATATATATATATATATATAATATATAATAAGATAAATATATAGGTTTTACATATCTATTTATTGGGTGACAATAATAGTTATGTAAAACCTATATATTTATCTTATATTATATAACAGCTCTATTTTATATTGAGCACTCTACCAATTAATACTGCCTTTGGTACACCATTCCAGCAAAAGCTGAAATAGTGACCATCTCACACTACAGGTATATATATATATATATATATATATATATATATATATATATATTTAATCCATATCAATACATATTGTATAGATATATATATATATATATATATATATATATATATATATATATATATATATATATATATATGAAATTCGTTGGAAATACACACACACACACACACACAATATATATATATATATATGTGTATATACAGATATATAGATAGATAGATAGATATGAACAGACTTAGATAGATAGATATGAATAGACTTAGATAGATAGATAGATAGATAGATAGATAGATATGAACAGACTTAGATAGATAGATATGAATAGACTTAGATAGATAGATAGATAGATATGAACAGACTTTGATAGATAGATAGATAGATAGATAGATAGATAGATAGATATAAACAGATTTCGATGGATAGAGAGGTAGAGTGAGATATGAACAGACGTTGATGGATATATATATATATATATATATATATATATATATATATATATATATATATATATATATATATATATATATATATAATATATATAAAGAGAGATAGATAGACAGATAGATAGATATGAATAGACTTCAATGGATAGATAAACAGATATGAAAATATTTAGATTGATAGATAGATAGATAGAAATGAACAGACTTAGACCTATAGATAGACACATATGAAAAGACAGATATATAGATATGAACAAAGATAGATAGGTAGACGTAGATAGACGTATATATATATATGAACAAACTTAGATAGATAAATAAATAGACAGATATGAAAAGACATTGATAGATATGTAGGTAGATATATATGAAAAGACTTGCATAGTTATAAAAAGAGATTGATAGATATGAATAAATTAAGTCAAGTAGATTTGTATAGACAGACTGATATATATATATATATATATATATATATATATATATATATAATATATATATATATATATATATAACCTCATACGTCGAAATCGATGGGATCGATATGTATATATATATATATATATATATATATATATATATATATAGAGAGAGAGAGAGAGAGAGAGAGAGAGAGAGAGAGAGAGAGAGAGAGAGAGAGCGAGAGAGAGAGATGTGAGTTATACAAAACTTGGTAGTAAGGGATGACTCTATATGTGATTTCTAAGACACACTGTATTATTATTGTATGTATATATTATAAATACAGTTAATCTTTAAATCCCTAAAGAGAGCTCAATGTATAATAATCTTTTTTCGATTATATACAGAGCAATATTTATCTATTATTATTTATCTTTTTAGATTATATACAGACAATTATCTATGAAAGGAATAACGGTGTTGTTTTTCCTCCTTTCATATATATATATATATATATATATATATATAATATATATATATATATATATATATATATATATATATATATATATATATATATACATGAAAACTTATAAACTACTAAAAGTAGAGGAATCATATGTAAATAGGAAGGTCATATTTTATTATGAAATAAAATATAAAATAAAGGGGATACGAAGGCCTTTTCTACCGGTACTTTTTCAAGTATATTCTGACTTTGAATTGTCACCGGTGTATATATTCCTATTTACATATGATTCCTCTACTTTTAGTACTTTATATATATATATATATATATATATATATATATAATATATATATATATATTATATATATATATATAAAGAGAAAGACAAAGAGAAGAGAGGAGGAACAGTACTATATAGATAGATTACTTATCTAATGGGAAACTGCGTTCATGACACAACAAAAAACAATTACGTTGGATGCAAGCCCACTACATTATCTCTAAGATTAACCTATCCCTCTTTCAGTGCAAAGTGCCACACACAATTATTTAAATCAACACTTAAAACAACTCTCCCCAATCAAGAACTGGTTTACAATACACAAATAATACACGCAACGGTAAAAAAGAGACTGAAAAATATTGAAGCATCAATTAGATTAAAATCTAGAAAACCCAACCACTGTTTCAATCCTGTCCCCAATCATTGCATTAAAGTTGTCGTAAAGCCTTGACTATAATTTTAATGACAGATTTTAAATTTGAGTTTAACAACATTTTTCATGAGACCAAAACGTTGTACAGATAACAATCAAGATGAGGACAATAAACCGAATAATCCCATTAAAACTAATTATCAAGTCTCATCTAAAAAAATTCCATTAATTCAAATATTTTCCTCCCCTCATTTTAGATCAAAAGTTAAATAAAAAAAGAACAGACATATACTTTGAGCAAGAGTTTAGAAAATGAACTAGAGAAATTAAAAATCAGAGGAAGAGAGAGATATCGTTTAGGTAACTATTTTATGAAAAAACATCAGAAAAATTGAAATCAGAGAAGAATCGAGACCATCCAGATGAGGACAATAGTCCGAATAATCCCATTAATACTAATTATCAAGCCTCATCTAAAAAAATCCGAGAAATAACAAAATGGGTGTTCAAATATTTTACCCCACCTCATTTCAGATCAAAGGTGAAATAAAAGGAAAAAAAACATAGACATATACTTTGGCCACGAGTGTAGAAAACAGACTAGAGAAATTGGAAATCAGAGGAAGAATCGAAACCATCCAGAAAACAGCATTGTTAAGATCGGTTAGAATACAAGGAGAATACATTAAGATGGGTTAGAATACATGTCACGTTATTAGTCAGTTTTAGAGAATTAGTTTCAATCTGACGTTGGGGCAGAAAGAATCTGACTCTCTTTCTGATGGGGTTGAAACTCACCCGCGCGGTGAATAAGAATGGGCTAAGCAGAAATAAAATCTTGATGAAGAAATAAAAGTCTTGTAGTTCATTTAATTAGTTACAATGACTAGAGTTAGCCCAGAAGAAGCACTTAAAAGAAAAAAGAAGAAACAGTTAGAAGACTAGACGATAAGATGACGGCAAGACAAGATAGTAGAAGAAATAAAGCAGAAATGAAGAAATAAAGCAGAAATTAGAATACAAGATCCTGGAGACCTGAGAAGACTTGTTGCCACTCAAACTCTTGTGAAAGACTATCAGCTCACGCTAGTGCGAATAACTCATAATAATGATAATAATTTATTATGAGCAGTAAAAAAAAAGAAAGAAGCAAATAATATTACGTATTTAATATTTTGATACATTGTAAACATTAAATTCTGCCAAAAATTTGACGAAAACGTGTGCTTTATGTGAAGTAATTATGTACGAAATAGATACGTTATTAAGATTTTTAAACACTTACAACAGTTTCTTCTAAGAAATCAATAATACAAAAATTAAATACACTATGTACAGAAAATTATTAAACAGCAGAGGTGATGTCGGTGTATTCTATAAACTCGGCCGATAGAGTTAAATAAATAAGGACATAAGTTTAATACTTAGCTCTTTTTAAGTGTATATGTAAGTCTCTCACAAATGTACATATTTCTGAAGAACTTCTCCAACTTTGTTTCTTATAAATTACCATATTATAACCTGTGTGCAATATGGATAAGTATTGCTAATTAATAATTATTCTAAACTTTAATAAAAGCCATTCTACGTCCACTAATTTTAATAATGACAATGATACGGGTA
Organism: Doryteuthis pealeii; assembly: GCA_023376005.1. NCBI lineage: Eukaryota > Metazoa > Mollusca > Cephalopoda > Myopsida > Loliginidae > Doryteuthis > Doryteuthis pealeii. Next base: position 32,921,514 of record CM042166.1, on the reverse strand, counting down.
TAAACTGATTACAAATGATTCTCCTAATTTTTAATAAATGTGTACAACTTCCCAGATTGTGCTCTCTACTGAGACAACGTCGTCGATGGTTGGGTCATGTACGTCGGATGGATGATGGACTAATCCCGAAAGACATCATCTATGGAGAGCTTACGTCTGTTAAAAGACAGATTGGTCGCCCCCAGCTGCGATTCAAGGATGTCTGCAAGAATTATCTCAAGTGCTTTGGCATTGCCCCTTCCAGCTGGGAAAATTTGGCTCAGGGCCGCCCTCGGTGACGGCAAAATCTCCGTAGATGACTGTTCATTTCAGAAGTCACCCTGACACAACACCATGAAGCTAAGAGGTCTAAAAGAAAGCAGCGGCAACAAAACATCGGCACATCAACATCTTCAGGGACAGACTTCAAATGCGAAATCTGTGGTCGAGAATTTTTTTCAAACATCGGACTTCACAGTCACAGGAGGTGCTGCAACTTCAGGGGCACATAAAAAAACTTTATCATACTCTTCCGAGACTGAATTTGCCAATGACGTCTAAAAATATTGAACTAAAAACAGCGAAAATAATGAAGGAGGAATTTTGAATTTATAGAACGAAGAAAAAAAACGACAAATATTTAAAAGTAATAATATCATGTTAATAATATTAACAAGAACTTGATTGTTAATGATAATAACTTGTGGATATACTACGGTATGACAATTTAATTATAACAACGTTTGATATGTTTACTTAAGAGCTACTGATAAATAGTTCAATATGTAAAAAGTATAATCATCTTGATTTAACTCTCTCTCTCTCTCTCTCTCTCTCTCTCTCTCTCTCTCTCTCTCTCTCTCTCTCTCTCTCTCTCTCTTTCTTTCTTTTCTTCAATTCATCATGTTTGATTGAAACAGATTAACATTATCGCTTCTACACACTTACCCCTCTCTCTATCTTTCTCCTATTCTCTTTCTTTCTTTCTCATAATATTTTTTCTTTCTTTCTAATAAAAACGGAATGGTTATTTAGCTGAGGTGAGACAATTCAAATCTTAAAATGGGTGAAATAAGAACTCGGTGTTTAAGCAATACAAGATAATCAGGATGACATTTTTTCATTACATATTTAGCGATTTGGATGGTATCATTTTCAACCAGAGGGTATTGCAAGATGATACGATCGTAAAAATAAGGAACACATATTATCACAATGTTTTATATGTTTACTTAAGAGCATATTACTTCAATATGTAAAAAGTAATCTTGATTTAAGTCTCTCTCGCCCTTTCTTTCTTCTCATCATGTTTGATTGAAAGAGATTAGAGTTATTGCTTCCCCACGCTCACCTCTCTCTATCTATTTTTTTTTTCTTATCATATTTTTATGAGTAGCATGTCCTTTTTCTTCCCTTTCTTCATGATAAAAACAGAACGGTCCATTATTTAGATGAGGTGACGACACTCATTTGGACTATCATTTTTAAACAGAGGGTGTTGCAAGATGACACGGTCGTAAAAATAAGGAACACGAGTAAGGCCTAATTAGTAGACAATAACATTCTATGTAAGGTAAATATGAAATATTTCCCCCTTCCCTTTTATGTCTAATATAGATTTCTTTCATAAGATCTGATAAGATTTCATCGCTGATTTTACGTTCATTGTCTTTTTGCAGCTGGTCTCATTTTCAACCAGAGGGTGTTACAAGATGATAACGATCGTATTTTGTAGAAATTATTATTATTATTATTATTATTAGTAGTAGTAGTAGTAGTAGTTGTTGTTGTTGTAGTAGTAGTACAAAGTAAAAGCGATGTAAAACTAGATTTTTGAAACATATTGCCTGAGGGGTGGGAGTAAAAAAATTAATGCCAGGGAGTTCGTACCCTAAGTAAGTAAAATCATCAAATTCATTAAAGGATTAAAAAATAAAACAATTTGAAATGTAAACTTTAAATATGTATTAAAATAAAACAAACTATATATAGATATATAATACCAGTCATATATTTATTAAAACTTGTTTAAAAAAACAATGAGGACTGTCAAATGCTGCATGTTCAAATTTTGAGTGTAATTAGTCTATGTTATAACGGTTTTGGGTAATGTGACGTAAGCAGTGACGTTGTTTTTGTTACAGACAAAAACCGGAAGCGAATCTCCATTATTAATAGATTTACTCCTTTTGGGTTTTCACAACAGTGTTAGCTGATGGTCTTTCACTGGAGTCTGAGTGACAGCAAGTCTCCTCAGGTCTCCAGGACTCTTCTGAGTATTCTGGCAGATTGCAGCAGAGCAGGGTTTTGGATGGTATCAATCCTTCCTCTGATTTCCAGATTTTCCAGACCCTTTTCCAATCCTTTTGGGACCGTTCCAAGTGCACCAACTACAATTGGTATCACTTTGACTTTCATATTCCATAACTTTTTCAGTTCCACAGTTTCCTAAGTTCTCTGGCAAGGTCCAAGTATTTGTCTATATTTTTGCTTTCCATCGTTTTCACTTGGTGGTCGGCCAGAACGGCAATATCCACGATTATCATTATTATTATTATTATTATTATTATTATTATTATTATTATTATCATTATTATTATTAAAGAAGAAGAAGAAGAAGAAGAAGAAGAAGAAGAAGAAGAAGAAGAAGAAGAAGAAGAAGAACTAGGGAAATTCAGAGTTAGGAAATTCAACAACAACAACAAAAGCAACTATAATAATAATAATAATAATAATAATAATAATAATAATAATAATAATAATAATAATAATAATAATATGCACTGAGATAAAGCCAGAAGACCAAACCTAGTATTGATTATTAAAAAAAAGAGAGAGAATTGTAAACTGGTACTTCCAGCAGATCACAGGGTGAAGATGAAGGAAGACGACATGATAGACAAATACCTAGACCTTGCAAGAGAATTTAAAAATGTTGTGGAATATTTTAGTCACTCAAACTCCACTGAAAGACAATCAGCTAACGATGGTGTAAAAAACTAATAATAATGATAATAATTGGAAGAGAAGGAGGTGGGGGAGGCGTTGGAAAATATATTTACCTACTTCAATGCTAAAATCATATGACATACATGATTTAATTTCAAATATGCTATTATGTCTATGACGTGGGAAAACCAACATTCTGGTAAAGTCTCACTCTGAAGAACATTGTGTGAAGTCTGAATCGTAATCCAAACTTTAAGAAATCAACAGATAATAATCTTTTTTGATTTGAAATACTTCAGATTTGACGGTCTGCGCCTTTTTGTCTACGTTCATTTGACGTCAAAAGAAAAGAGACGAAGAATTCCTTATGTATTCTACTTTTTTCATATATATATATATTTATGCTCCATACGTTTTTTGCACACACAAGGACTTTGTTATAACTGTCTGGCACATCACTCTATAGAAATCGGATGTTGAAGATCTATAATGGATTTGACGTCTTCTGTGATTTTTTTCCATTGGATTTTTTATCAATAGATCTCATTTTGAGAGAATTCATCGAAAGAGTTCCATACATCACTGACGATTGCCAAAGTAAAAAAAAAAATGTAAAAAAAAGAAAGAAAAATGGCTGCCACTAGACTAAATCTCAATTCCTGTTTCTGTGTTTCTATTATGCAAATTTTCCCAACACAAAAATCACCAGTTGGGAAAGCGTTAAACCAAAAAGACATTTGACGAACTTGTCAGATATGAATCAAGTAATCAACCTTACTTATTCTTTAACATTAAAGCGGTGTCCCATCGTGTTATAGTCAGAACCAACTAGCTACGAATCTTGTGTCCCATCCTACCGGCGGCGGACTATCGTGGCGTAATGTTTAGCAAGGTAGTCTCGCAGACCCAATACTACAGACTAGCATTGTTAATACGAGATGTTATAACATATGAATAATATTCAATATAAATATGGAAAGAAAGAAGAGACAGAACTTAGCATTCTATAACCATTAATAGCATTCTATTTCTAAATTATGTGATATAATTTATATTAGAAACTACTTTTAAAAAATACTATATATATATATATATATATATATATATATATATATATATATATATATATTGGAGGATATGTGCTTAATTGAAGTCATACCTAATTTTTGAAAATTAATTAGTTAATAATTAATGAATTTAGGCGGACATTATTAACTAATTAATTTTCAAAAATTAGGCATGACTTCGATTAAGCACATATCCCCAAAAAATTGTCGGCTAAAAGCCATATAAAATAAACACAGTGTTTATTTACGTACTTTCA
>CM042166.1:32889762-32912262 GCA_023376005.1 Doryteuthis pealeii | reverse complement strand
CTTTTCTATTCCCACACACTTACCCACAAACCATTGCACTCTATAAGAAAGCACTTTTATCTTCTTTTGGATTCTTCATTTGTCCCAGCACGCCAGCAAGTACTCTTTGACAACACGCCCAGTTTTTAGCACATTAGTAAATAATTTTTACCCTACCAGGCAATTAACAAATAATTTTCAAATAAATCTATTTGATATATAGATGTGTGTTTGACTGGTACTACCACTTCGTTTAAGTATTTACCCAACCCGTCCACCACGGGCAGGATGTGACACAAGGTCGGAAGTAAGGGTCATCTAGCGAGGATCGAATGTGCAATTCAGTAGTAATGGATCTGCGCGATTAACTTGTTAATGAAAGGGTTAATATCATCATCATCATCATCATCATCATCATCATCATCATCATGTCACGCAAGTCGCACGGATATCCATGACAATCTCTCGCCAACCTTCCCTATCATTCATTGTCCCAGGGAGGTCCTCTGCGCAGCAACCAGCATCCTCACATAGTTGGTCAATGTAGGTCCTTGCTGGCCGGCCCACATTAGCATGACCATGTTGGCTTCCACAGGAGAATGTCGCTTATGAGCTCGTTCTTGCTTCTCCAACAGTGTCCTACATATCTAGCCCGTCTTACTCGGATGGTCTGTGAAATGGGGGGTAAGTGGCCATACAGCTGCTTCCTTGTGGGCTGCTGTTTCCACGACTTGTTCAAGACTGCACGCAGCATTCTTGTGCAGCCACAACTAGCTTATTCTCAAGGCGCTTTGTTAGGGTCCAAGTGGTGCAGTCATACAGCAGTACTGATATAACCACAGCCTGGAAGAATTGTCGCTTTAATTTGTCAGTGAGATCGGACTTCCATATGACTGATAATTTGTTTGTGGCCAACCATGCCTTTCCTATTCGTGTATTAACATCGCTTTCTGTGGATGAGATATTACTACCTAGGTATGTGAATTGTTCTACCGGCTTAAGCATGTCGTCAAGGGTTAATATAGCGTCAAACAAAACAACCAACCAATCAACCTTATACAGGGGATAAAGTAAGTAAGTAAAGTCGGTATCAACCAGACATCGAGGGAGTTTATCCCCTTTTCACTAGCGCTAGACCAAGGAGATTGTTTTTACCGTCTGATGCGAGGTGCCACAACTACCATCAACTCCTCACTTTACCGCAGATATCCCGGTGCTACTCATAGGCTTAGCTGGCGAGGGCCAGTATCGAACCTGGAACCTTGATGTTCCCAGCCGAACACTCTACCGACTGAGCTAATCGTCAGTGTATTCTCATCCTCGCCGACAGGGTTACAGATTTTAGAGCATGTATTTATTTTTCTTCCTATTTACTGTATCTCTTTTTACGTTTTCACTCTTTCTCTTTCCCTCACCTGTTTTATTTATTTATTTATTAATACATATATAAAGGGCAGTTTGTGTGTATGTATGTCCGGAGGAAACTATGAAAATAAAACAATTAACGACAATATATATATATATATATATATATATATATATATATATATATATATATATAATATTAAATATCACCAGGGCTTGGTCTTTTGAGCAAAAATAATAGAGATTTGATTTATATTTGTGAAGATAATTAAAAAATAAAACTTAAATGATAACAGCATGGATTTTTTTCCATTTAATATTGTAGATAGTTGACATTAACATTTCTTTTCAGAGTAGCTGGATAAATGCAAGATCTTTTTTTTTCTTTTTTTTTTTTCACATAGGGATTTTAATGGGGCATCCCATGAGGATTAACTCACGATTCAGTAATAATGGATCTGCATGACTAACTTAAAAAAACCTCTACCCAGGTGACGCAGGGTAGCCACTGCTAGTACATATATAAAGGGCAGTTTGTATGTATGGATGTCCGGAGGAAACTTCGAAAATAAAACAATTAACGACAAAGTAGATATATATACACATTCACGATCACAAAATCTTGGTTTTTGAGCAAAAATAATACAGATTTGATTTATGTTCGTGAAGATAATTAAAAAGTAAAATTTAAATGATAACAGCATGGATTTTGTTTCATTTAATATTTTAGATAGTAGACATTAACATTTCTTTTCAGAGTAGCTGGATCAATGCAAGGTTTATTTTTTACATAGGGATTTAAATGGGGCATACTACAAGGATTCAACTCACGATTCAGTAATAATGGATCTGCGGGACTGACTTTCAAAAATCCGCCTCTACCCAGGCGACGCCGGGTAGCCACTGCTAGTACATATATAAAGTTTGTGTGTATGTATGTCCAGAGGAAACTATGAAAATAAAACAATTAACGACAAATTATATATATATATACACATTCACTATCACAAGATCTTGGTTTTTGAGCAAAAATAACGAAGATTTGATTAAAAAATGAAATTTAAATGATAACAGCATAGCTTTTTTATTTATTTAATATTTTAAATAATAGTCATGAATATTTCTTTTCAGAGTGGCTGGATCAAAGCAAGGTCTTTTTTACATAGAGATTTTAAACTCGTGAGTTTAATAATAATGGATCTGCAAGACTAACTTATTTTTACCTTCCCACTACCCAGGCAACGCCGAGTAGCTGCTTCTAGTTTATCTTATTTCGACTTGTCGCTTTGCCTCTTTTTTTTCTTTCCTCCATTTTAACACGTCTTATTTTGTGCGTGCTTCCACTTTCAGAGTAAGGACAAATGTAATTTTCCCGCCTTCCTGCGAAACAAGCGCATGCTCACTGAGGGAAATGCTATTTGGCGCTAAAAGTCTCTGCAAATTGAGAATTGTTTGACGTAATTTAACAGGATATGGATTCGTGCAAAGACTTGCACCAATGCAACTTGTCCTCTTCTGCACAACAACTGCTTTTGTTCCGCTGCATTTTTGCAGCGTCTTTTTTTTTTAGCCACCCCCACCCCCACCCGCTGATGTTAAGGAAATCTTTAAAGTCTTATTGATCTTTACTTCGATCTTTATTTCTTGCCAGAAAAAAAAAATGATTTTAGATTTACTTAGCTCTATTGAGGTTAATCCCAAAAGTAAGGTCTCCAAAGTGCTGGGACCCTGTCGGTTGGTGCTTTAGAATACACCAACAAAACCTCTGCAGAAGTTAAGAGCCCCCCTCAGTGGGACCACCTGCTGGTCGTGTTTAATATAATATGAGGGAGATCCAGCAATGTAAACCCCCCTCAGTGGGACCATCTGTTGGCTGTTTTTAAAATGATATGAGGGAGAGCCAGTAATGTATACCCCCCTCCTCAGTGGGACCACCTGTTGACCGTGTTTAATATAATATGAGTGAGACCCAGCACTGTATCATGAAATGTAAATTAGCACGGAAATGTTTTTAGGAGAAATTACGTGTTCGATGAGAATGGAAAAGTTTAAGGATGAATAAGGCCGCATGGCATTGTTTTTATTGAACGAACCGTGAAACCCAGCGAAGTGGAAGAGGAGAGAGTGAGGAGGGAGAGTATGGAAGAAGTCTGGCCCGATGCGTTGAGAGAGACAGACGTGCTCTCAACCATTGTGACTTAGAGGAAAATAAAAATCTCAGGAGAAAAAGAAGTGACTTTGTGTTATTACTAAAAAATCTAAATGGAACAAGGCAAGATGTCCCCAACACTCCAAGTTGGTTTCAAAACTCCAAACATCAAGCAATTGTCAGCCAACTGAACATCAGCCCAGCAACCGGATTCGATCCTCTCCACGTAGCACAGAAGAAGAGATAAATATACAATTAATTGCGCTATCAACATATGATCACTCCATTCGACATAGGACCCATAACGTTACACGGGGGTGGCAACCCGTAATGCTTAAGGATGGATTCTTGGTGGTTGAGCGTACATGAGATGCAACACTCCACTTTGGTCCTTACCTAGGCTAGACGGGTTATCGGAGGGCCCCCCTCCGAATAATAGGCTGATTATGTCAAGCCCTAGCACCTATATGATTATCCCGACCCTATTGCCCTTATCACAGGCTCCAAGCCTTTTTATCATGTATGTGCAAGAAGGCGGTGGCTAAGGGTTTTAGTGAGGAGATGATGGTAGGTGTGTCGCTCAGATGCTGAAATAATCTCCATGGTCTAGCGTTAGTGAAAAGAGGATAGACTCGATCGCTCTCTGGCTGATACCAATATTAAGCCGCCCCGACGACTTTACTTTTTATTAACTATTGAAAAACATTTCCACTCAAAGAATATTGTGAGGATTTATTCATACATTATATGAACTAGCAAAATAAAAAACATCCTCCGGGCGATGTAAAAATCATTTTTTGAAACATATTGCCTGAGGGGTGGGAGTAAGAAATTCAATGTCAGCGAGTTTGTACCCTAAGTAAGTAAAATCATCAAAACCATTAAAGGATTAAAAAATAAAACAATTTGAAATGTAAACTTTAAATATGTATTAAAATAAAACAATGAGGACTGTCTAATGTTGCATGTTAAATTTTGAGTGTATTTATTCTATGTTATGACGATCTAGGGTAATGTGACGTAAGCAGTGACGTAATTTTTGTTACAGACAAAAACCGGAAGCGAATCTCCATTATTAATAGATTGGAAATAAGTATCATTTTTATTTTTATTGATATTTCTAATTTGCTAACCTTTTAGAAGATCAGTTCTTTTTTTATCTAACTTTTTTCTCCACTGATATTCTGTCCTCCAATTTAATAGAATTGTTTCTTTGAGTCTCAATTCCTTTTTTATTGGTGTACGTAGGAGGTGCGTGGTGTACTGGTTAGAGTCGTAGGAAATGGACTCGTCGACCCGAGTTCAAATCCTGGACAAAGCCACAGTTCACATAGAGCTAACACCCTTGGGAAATGTATGAATCCAACTATTCTCCCTCCAGCTATCGGTAAATAGTAGGGCAGACTGGGCTTTTTTACCTTCGTTAGGTAACAAGTCTAGGAGAAGGTAAACTTTGAATTCGACCCTCTTAAATCTCCGCTTGGGGTGGTTACTACTAGAATAGGCTCAGTCTTACTGAGTGTTATGACCTGTTTAAGGGTCAATAAATAATAACTCAACACGGGTATAAAATGTAGGGAACAGATTGTATTCAGCAATATATATCCACGTAAAATGGAAGTGTTTCCTTGTTCAGCTTACACGAAGAACTGTTTCTGGTACTACTCCTATTTACATGTGTCCCACTTTCACACGATATGGTACAAGGCCGTTTTATGTGGGGACCACCAACAAGCCGAGACTCATGGGGTAGAAAAATTGCGTCGAACACAGCCCTACCCCTTTAAATGCAATGAGGCAGGTATCTGGAATCGACGCTATTAATTTAGCATCCCACCCGTCCCGAAGGACGAGTAGCTGGTACTACTCGTTTGAGTAGCTTTACTCTGTTAAATAAATTTGGGTAAGTCCATGTTCGTGTCATAGGTGAGTCACCTACAAAATTTAGTGATCTATTTTAATTTTGTTTTTTAATAAAGAAAAAAAGAATCCTTGTCTCAGCTAAATAAAGAATTAAAACAAAAAAAAAACAAGATGGAGTTCATAGCCGTGGAACAATCGATTTGGCTACCATATTATTTGATTGGATAGCGTTTCCTTTAAAATCGAAAATCTATGAGTGTCTTGACATAGCCTTTTTGAAAGAACCATTCTTCTCTCATGATAATTTCATTAAAGAATTTGGTTCAAGAAAATCTCGAAAGAATGCCAAATGCTTAAGACAGAGACTGAGCTCTTTAACCTTGGTAAGGCAACCAGTCTAGGAGAAGGAAAATTCTGAATTCAAACCTCTTAAATATCCGTCACTACTAGAATAGGCTCAGTCCTACTTGCTGATCTATTTAAATTTAATTACCAACCTGTGATCATCGTATATATTTTGTGTTCATTTTTTCTGTTCGTGGACAAAATTCGTGGACAAAATCAAAATCAAAATACATTTGACAATATTATGACAACAATAGACATCCGCTAGATGGAGCTACCATTGTCAATTGCCTAAGGTCAGGTGCACCACGCAGGCGACAATTTGAAATGTGGGACGTATTTCTGCCACACCTTGTATTTCCCGTATTAAACTGCTTATGGGTCAAGAGTTCTGCACTCGCCTGTATTTCATGTCACCTGTCAAAATTGTAAATGCATAATCAAGCCACTCCTCGGATTGAATACAGACTTTGCGGCGTCTATAACAAGAGAGCTCACAACTTGAAGACATCATGTTGACAACTGTTTTTAGTTTTCTATTTGTTTATTATTGTTCACTGACGTCTTGACTGGGAAACCATCTTTTTCTGCTTCGGACAGTGAGTGACGAGCCCTGATAAGTGTGGACGTGTTTACACACACGCAAAAAAAAAAAAAAAAAAAAACAACTGACGGGCGTCGAAGAAAAATATCAGGAATGCGCAATGCTATCGGTTGGTTGGATTTATATACAGTCACTGGACCCCGCTGTAGCGTAATTATTATGGTCTACGGGGAATTTGGGGATTGAAAATAAAACTGTAATCAGATTTCTGGAGAAAGAGAAGAAAAAGAAATAAGAACAAAAAGGGATTGAAGTTTGGAATGGTAAACATTCAACGGGGGCCGACCATTCACCGACCGATGACTACCGGAAGTAGATTTTAAAATAAAAACGGAAGATTCGGGTTTTGAGCGGAAGCGGATGGGACCTTCCCCTACTCCCGGGACCACAAACAGAAGTAAAGAAAATTCTCTCTCTTTTTGACTGGACTCGAGAAGTTGGGTCTTCGGCGTAACATATCTATGGAAGCAATGAACAGCTCTCTCTCTCTCTCTCTCTCTCTCTCTCTCTCTCTCACTCTCTCTCTCTCTCCTTCTCTCTCTCTCTTTCTCTCTCTCTCTCTCTTCTCTCTCTCTCTCTCTCTCTCCCTTTCCTTCTCTCTAATTATTGGTTCCGCGCCTCGTCACCTTTCTCTCTCTCTCTCTCTCTTTTTTTCTCTCTCTCTCACTCTCTCCCTTTCCTTCTCTCTGATTATTGATTCCGCGCCTCGTCACCTTTCTCTCTCTCTCTCTCTCTCTCTCTCTCTCTCTCTCTCTATTTCTCTCTCTCTTTCTCTCTCTCTCTCACTCTCTCTCTCTCCTTCTCTCTCTCTCTTCTCTCTCTCTCTCTCTTTCTTTCTCTCTCTCTTTCCCCTTTCCTTCTCTCTAATTATTGGTTCCGCGCCTCGTCACCTTTCTCTCTCTCTCTCTCTCTCTCTCTCTCTCACTCTCTCTCTCTCTTCTCTCTTCCTCTCTCTTTCTCTCTCTTCTCTCTCTCTCTCTCTCTCTCTCTCTTCTCTCTCTCACTCTCTCTCTCTCTCTCACGCTTTCTCTCTCTCTCTTTCTCTCTCTCTTCTCTCTCTCTCTCTCTCTCTCTCTCTCTCTCTCTCTCTCTCTCTCTCTCTCTCTCTCTCTCAGAAAAAGAACTCAGGATATGGCACAAGGTCATAAGTATGGGACATCCATCGCTAAACGAACTCGCCTTTTCACTAGTAATGTATCAGCGACACTAACTTGCTAACCATTATACCACTATGACACACCCTTTTACCCAATCCGGTACCCTTTCTGTAGTAATGGATCTGCGAGATTAGCTTGCTGATCCTTACATCACGATCGGACGCCCTTAAGTAGGTATTACCACGGATACGACTTATGTGGATTTAACACAAGGTCCTATTAATGTGGGACTACCCACAAACCGAAGCTCATGGGATGACAGGCACAAAAACAGCGTGAACCCACCCCCGGCATTCCCCCTCAATGGCCCCCTGTATCACATCGTCATTTGATACTTTACGGGTCCAGATACAGAAGACACTAGACACAGAGCCCGAGGGTCGGGTAAGTGGATATTTGCCATGCGGCCCAACTTATGCAAGCTTGGCACAAGGACATTTTTATTCAGTTTTGGACTAATACCCCTGTTTTATTCATACTATATGTCATTAGAAGAAAGAAACCAAACCATATATATATTATTTTAGTAAATTTCTACCTATAACGTGTTTCCCCCAAAATAAGACCTAACATGATGTTTTAGGATGATTATAAGCCTTCCTCTTAAAATAAGCCCTAGTTGAGAGCAGCAGGCAGATGCAAGAAATAAGCATTCTTCTAAAAAAATAAGCATTCTTTATCTTGCATAAAAATCAAGTCTTCAATATTCTCTCAAATATTGACAACTGGCCAGACTTTACTATGCAACATAGTGAGATACCTTTCGGTATAGTTTGAAATAGGGAGTTACTTTTCAATCACCCTGTATATACAATGGTACATTGACTTACAAGTTTAATTTGTTCCTCTCATCAGTTTCCTCATATAACTAATCAATTTTTCGATTGAAATAAGCTGTAAAGCCATTCGGCTGATGGGTGGTAGGCGAAAAAATTGTCTATCCTATCAGGGTGCCCCAGGCACTGGGCAATATACCCAGCCCTGTCCCTTTAAATCAAGGGGGCAGTTATTGCGCGCGGGAAATAGCCTCCTGGGATCAACGATGTTAATTAGTGTTAATTAAGATACCTTTCGGTATAGTTTAAAATAGGGAGTTACTTTTGAATCCCACTGTATATACAAAGGTACATTGACTTACGAGTTTAATTTGTTCCTCTCATAACTCAGTTTCCTCAAATAACTAATCAATTTTTTCGATTGAAATAAGCTGAAAAGCCATTCGGCTCATGGGCGGTAGGCGCAAAAAATACCTCGATCCCATCAGGGAGCCCCAGGCACTGGGCAATAAACCCAGCATTGCCTCTTTATATCAAGAGGGCAAGTATTTCCCGGGGGGAATAGCCCCCGGGGATCAACGCTGTTAATTACTTTATCGGTCCAGCGGCCGAAGCTCACGATGACGTCAGGTGAGTATATGTAATTGTATGTAATGTAGTTAAGAATGTAAGAATACAATTTACGGCAGACGCATATGCTTTTAGGGAATGGTAGGCTATTCGCTATTTGCCGTTTTCAACAACTAACACGAATCACATGCAGAAACGCGGGAAAAAGAAAATCCTCCATTTTGTTTTGATTGAAAAGATTTTCTTTCTTTCTTTCGTTCTTTCTTTCTTTCTTTCTTTAATCAAACCGCGGGAACTGTGACAGTTTTCTTTGTTTCTTTGTTTCATTTCAGGTTTTTCTTTTTTATTTCTTTGTTTTTGTTTTTGCTTTTCGCTTAGCTTTACTTACGCCATAAAAACGAAATCACAGACCCAAATCTAATTTCTGCATTGAATGCATGGATTTCCTAACCTAATCTCTTCTGGCCAGGTACTAGATGAACTTGAGCGACAACTAATCGCAGGATTTGTTAGGTTTCTTCTTTATATATGTATACGATGGAACGTGCACAAATGCCACAGATACGGGGAGGTTGAGGCAGAAACACGAGAGGAATAACACACTTGTTTGTCAAAATCCCGTGACACGAGATTATTAAAATATGCATAGCATGTATGCATTTACCAAACTTCCCCCCTCTCTCTCTCTCTCTCTCTATATATATATATATATATATATATATATTATATATATATATGTGGTGTGTGTGTGTGTGTGTGTGTGTGTGTGTGTGTGTGTGCATGATATCAAGTGTTACTTTGATAGGATTTGTTTAGATTTTCTAAACGTATATTACCTCATTCATATATATATATATATATATATATATATATATATATATATATATTATATATATACTTTTGTCTCCGCTCTTAATAACATGGAGTATAAACAAGCTCTAAAGATGATTTTCATAAAATCGAAATATTGTTCAATATCAGCTGTTATAAAATGTTTTCACTTTAAGAGCATGCCATCTCTGCTTGTGCGGAGTGGTTGATATATATATATATATATATATATATATATATATATATATATCAACCACTCCGCACAGGTAGGATGCGACAGAAAGTCAATTTCATAAGTGTTTTTTGAATTATGAGATTTCCTTCTCTGAGACCGGTTGTAAACCAAAAAATTCAAAAACATTCAAATTAAAATAATAAAATCTACCACCAAGAAGCACACATACGCTTACCTGTTAAAGCAGGGATGCTACAAATTAAATCTCTCTGCCCTCCAAACAAACTGGAAACGGAGGGAGGGTAGATACATACACACACACACGCACACACATACACACACACACACATACACGCACGCACACACACACACACACACACATATATGTATATATATATATGTGTGTGTGTGTGTGTGTGTGTGTGTGTGTGTGTACATATTCATATTCGGACAGAATGCGGTTAATTAACGCCTGAAGAAGATATCAAAAGATCTGAAACACGTGTCGCTAATGCAAAAAATAATAATCTTTTTAAAACATAATCCATTTTGTAGACCTTTTTTTATAAAATATTTAATTTTCTTCTGTTGGACCCATAATAACACTTTGTCAGGTAATCTTTATCTGAAAATCAATGCAGTGAAACAATAAGTAGTAATATATTATATATATATATATATATATATATATATATATATATACTGGTTAGACATAATACGAAGGTACTCCAAAAAGTAAGGTCTGCAAAACGCCCGTTATACAGTATTGGGCTAAACGTCTCCGATGAATTTCAGCCCCTGACACTCCTTCTGAACAGTGTAGCATAGGTTACCTAAACTATGCGATATAGTGAGAGATGGTGGTCTGCCACTCCACCTCAGTTAAAACTATCTCCCTAGTCTAGTGCTAGCAAAAATTGGATTGACAGCATTGCTGTCCGGCTGATAACGACAATAGGCCACTCCAATAACTTCACATACTTACTCAATTTACTGGACTTTAAACATTCTAGGTATATTTCCTTAATACTGCCCAAAAAGTGTACGCTAAGGACATTACCATAAACCAAATATATACAGGGTGCTCGGTATAAATTTGACATACTTTTCTTTGGTTGTTTTTCTCCGTAGGTTGGAGGTATTGACGCACACTACGCATCATTTAAAAGCTTGGACCCTATTTCATTCATTCATATACGTAATGACAGATAGAATAGATGATTGGAACCCACATGAATCATGAAAGAGAATACCTTGTATCATGATGATCTACACCGGCCAAAAAATAAGATTATGGTTGCTGTCCAATGCTCCCTGAATACTGTAAAACCAATCAGGCATAAACTGGAGAATTGCAATGGAGACTACGAGACTGTGGCTAAAAGAAAGCAAAATATCAGACGATCTGATTACGGATTATTATGTATGGGTGCTGTTGAGACAGACACCAATTGTCGTACTACAAAAGCCCAGTTAATCGACAGAATTAAGGTAGTTTTTGAGACCCTTCCCAGGGAAACTATAACATCAGCTTGCTCCAGGTTCCAGAGCAGGATTGAGGCTGTTATCGACGCTAATGGCGGTTATTTTGAGTGAAACTTGTTGACAGTATTGTAATTCCCGAGCCTGTTGAATTCCTTTATAATCCATTAAGTTTTGTAGTTACCAAGCACTTTTTCTTTTTCCTTATGAGACTATCAAATTTATGCCGAACACCCTGTACATTGATTTAATGTAAGGTTAATATATTCAACATTCAATATTTTCTCATATTTCTCGAGGCAGTTTTGACTATATTTAATAATTATTATCTCATTTCACTATCACATTTGCTTCTAGCTATAATAGTCCAACTAATCCAACGAAAAATAGAAATTCATTTTAAAACCTCCAAAATAAACTTGACTTGAACACTATTCAAGAAAATAAGCAATCCTTTTGTGAAAGATAAGAAACACGATCTTTATTATATGCACAAACAAATTATCAAAATATTTCTCTGAATTCTTTAGATGAGACTTGATAATTAATATTACTAGTAAATATATGCACCCTTCGGGTGCAAGTATTTAGGTTTTGATGTAATAAAATATTGTATCAAATTAGAAACTATTTAGAAAATCATAAACTGAGGGGGTATAATCGAAAAATAGAACAGCTTTAAATCTAACTCTTCCATCATTTTGCATCACTCCCGTCTTTCGTTTTTCTTAATTTATCTATCTAGTTAGATTATGAAGTATTTAATAAAATTACAGTTCTTTCATCTTGTTTATGGATTTCTTTTAAGATTTATCGCCGAGATTTTTGCTCAGATTCGTTAAGAGAAAACCAAACAAATAGAAATCAATAATACTAAGTATGTATTTATTAAAATCAAATTCTTAATATCAATATGCAAATTAGCCTTCACGTTCACACTGTAAATTGCTATTTTGTTGAATATATAAATATACTTGCGTGTTATAAGTATGGAGAGTAATCCAACACTGTCAATTAGGTGTAACAATTTTATCACTAATTCAGGTTTAAATAAAAAATAAATTCATGGTTAACATGACGTCAATAACTAAGGGAATTGTGACTTGAGTAGTGATTTAGTTTCGGTTACAGATAGACAAGCACACAATAATAAGATTTGTATTATTCGGACTATTGTCCTCATCTTCATTGTTATCTGAAACGTTGTATAGATACCAATGAAGATGAGGACAATTGTCTGCATAATACAAATAACACAAAATAAACAAACAATAAAATGTTACTAGTAGGACCTGTGGATATACCACCGTATAATAATTTAATTAGAGGCGCGTGGTCTAATGGTTCGATTCGTAGGAAATAGATTCGTCAACGCGAGTACAATTCTTGGACGAAGCCGTTGGCATTTCACATGGCGCTAATATCCTTGGGAAAGGTATGAATCCAATTCTCCTCCAGGTATGAATAAATAGCAGGGCAGACTGGACTCTTTAACCATGGCTAGGTAACCAGTCTAGGAGAAGGGAAACTCTGAATTCAAACCTGTTAAACTCCGCGTAAGAAATTGACCTTGTGTCGTATCCTGCTCGTGCGGAGGGGTTGGTAAATATAATATATATATATATATATATATATATATATATATATAATAATTTAATTATTACAACGTTTGATATGTTTACTTAAGAGCTATTGTAAAATAGTTCAATATGTAAAAAGTATAATAATCTTGATTTAACTCTCTCTCACTCTTTCTTTTTTTTTTTTTTCTTGTCTTGCTTTCCTTTCATATTTTCATTAAGTTTGATTAAAACATATTTGTGTTATCTCTTCCGCCCGCTCACTCCTCGGTCTATCTTTCCCCTGCCTTCTTTCTTTCTTCCTTTCTTTCTTATTATATTTTTCTGTGTAGCATGTCCTTTTTCTTAATTTTCTTTCTTTATGATAAAAATTGAATTGTCCTTTATTTATCTGAGGTGATAACACGCATAATAAATAAGAGTTCGATGGATAAGCAACTCCAGATGAGGTTTTACATTTTTGTATTTCATCTTGGATGATTTGAACGGTCTCATTTTAACCAGAGGATCCTGACTTGAATACTATTGAAGAAAATTCGTATTCCTTTTGTGAAAGACAAGACAAACTTTGTATTATTTGGATTTTTCGGGCTATTGTCATCATCTTTACTGTTATCAACACAACATTTCGGTCCATGTACCCTCCGGCCTTCTTCAGGTGTTTCTTGACATACTAGAGAACCTTGTCGAACACGGGAACTTTCCCGAACTCGGGAGCCATCATGTCGTAATCAGGAGCCTTCACCGAACTTCAAACCGAACCTTTTATTCAATCCAACTGAGGTAGAGTTCTCATTCCGCTAACCATTGTTGCGTGGGGGCCAAAGTCGAGTTGTAGTGGTAGTCGTTAGTAGTAATTGCCGTAGTTAGTTCAGAAACAATATACGAAAGTCGTATAGTCAAAAGGGGTTTTTTAATTCTTTCTAGGCTCGTGGGTTCTTTTTCAGAGGGACGGGGAGAGTGAGGGTAAGGTCAAGCTATTCTATCGTAAATCACGTTCATACGCGCTTTTCGTTGCTACCCTAGATATGTCATGAAGGAGCCCCAACAAACACGTCCGACCCTCCTTGGGTCCGGCGAAAGAGAGGCCGAATTTTTTTTACTTCCGTTTTTTGGTCCCGGGATGGGGGTCACTTCCACTTCTACTCTCCGCAGAAACAGGGACTTCTTTTTTTTATTTTTAACTCTAGTACCGTGGTAGTTGGTCGGTCAATGGCTGCCCCCCCCCCCCCGTTGAGTGTTTACCCTTCGAAAATTTAACCTCTTGTTTTTCTTATTCCTTTTCTTCTCTCTCTCTCAAGAAATCCGTTTACCGTTTTCTTTTCAATCCTAAATTACCCGTAGACCATAATACTTACGCTACACCATGACTGAGTACCAGTGTTAAGCTATGTTAAGTATTCTATGTTATTATGACCTTTAGCCATCATTGAACCTGTAACCAACAATTGATTGTCACTTAGAACTGTATTAACTCAACCCTTATATCCATTGCGCCATATGTCCAAAAATTCAGATCAACGAACAAACAATAAAATGTTATTTAGTTAGGTGCGTTTTGCGTAACGGTTATTGTCTCGGGAAATTAAGTGGCGATCTTGGTTCAGATACAGAATGAGACTGATGATCTGATGCTTTTGGAAAAGGCATGAATGTATCACTTCTCCCTCTTGTAAATATATTTACGTGATTGAATCAAAAATAATGCCATTTTGTTTAAGACAGGTATAATTACCAATACAGGAACATGTATCATACATCTAAATGAAGCTGGTCCTCTGTGGATCACATTGTTGCATAGGGCTCTACTCAGGCCACAAAATCGTACATGTCATATACTGTTGCTGGGTCGTATGTGTTAGTAATGGAGTATAAAGATTCACACGTAGACATATGTAGTAGTAAGACTTTTAACGTTTATTTATTTCCCCTCGTGGTGGGTGCGTGTGGGTGGACGAGCTGGACAACGGCGCTACGAATGTTGCAGGCTGGCGATCGGGGGGTGAACGGGGTGGGCGAGCATCACTGCCCGCTCATCTCTGGGCTGACCTGATAAACGCTTAAGTACCGACGACCGCCCACACATCTTTTTGTTCCTTGACCGGAAGTCCTTTCTCTTTGTTCAAATTCGCGTTTGTCCAGATGAGTCCTTTGTCACACCAGACCCTCTGTCTACCTTTAGACATTGTCTTCTCAGTTCAATTTTCCTTTGTCTTTTCGACTTCCCGCGCAAAACAAACAGTCAATCTGCAACAACATCCCTACTTCTCCACAAAGGGTAGTCAAAAAGTAATGCCATTTTGTTTAAGATATGTATAATTACCAATACAAAAACATATATCATACCTCTAAATGAAGCTGGTCCTCTGTGGATCACATCCCTACTTCTCCACATAGGGGGAGGCAAAAAGTAATGCCATTTTGTTTAAAACAGGTATAATTACCAATACAGGAACATGTATCATACATCTAAATGAAGCTGGCCCTGTGTGGATCACATCCCTACTTCTCCACATAACCACCATTTCTGTCAGAAGCAATGTTCCACCTTCGAATGAGAGCATGTATCCCGGCCCCGTAAAATTCTGTTGACTGTTCTTTGAGCCACTTCCTCACTACAGATTTAATTTCCTCGTCACTGGAATAATGTTTGTCGCACAAACCCTCTTTCATATGGCCGAAGAGATGTTGGCCGGAGGTAAACATTTTTCCAGTAAATTGCTATTGAGAGAAACTGTGACTATGTGGAGAAGTAGGGATGTGATCCACAAAGGACCAGCTTCATTTTGATGTATGATACATGTTCCTGTGTTGGTAATTATACCTGTCCTATTTTTAGCCGTGGAAAATGTTGAATTAGTTTTGTAAAATATCGTCGAGATTCATCAAAGGCGGAAAATTGGTAATGTTTCACTAGCATCCTTACAGATTTTGGGCTTCGCAACGATTCTCTGTTTCACTGGTAAACCTGTCGTGATGTTATTCCGCCTCCTTTCCATATTCGCTCTGTGTAATTTTACGAGTAGATCTTTAATGTTTTAGAATATTGGCCCAGGGATTCGCCACAGCCATGCAGAGTCTTGTGTTACATAATTATTGGATCCCTAATACTTATATAAGGTAGTGTAGAAACATAATGGCGATTAGTGCAGCTGATGGCCTTCAGAGTGAGTGACGGCGCTTGACCTCACTCTCACCTTGCCTTCCGGGGATAAATCGTGATAACCAGAAGGCAAAGAAGACCCTATCTTCTGGTTTAAGGATAGTAAGTTTGAGTCAGTTAGCAAGTAGGAGCCGAGCTCGTAGGATGTAAGTCTCATGTGCGCAGATGTCTGGGTTGGGGATTTACAAATAAAGTAACATCAAAGTAAATCGATGTCTTGCGTTATTTATCTAAAAACTAACAATTACACAGGGCTTCTGATAAGGAGAAATCCCTAACAGAAACCAGACCCAAAGTCCCCAAGAAAGTCCAGACCTTAGAAGAGACCAGATCAATATATACCAAAAGACGATCAGAATAGCAAAGCCGACCAGAAAAAAAGACGACTAGAAGTAAGAAGTAATGAAATGGGAATACAACACTTGCTCGGTACTTAAATCTAATAAGAAACTTGGAATATCCATAAATAAAAGTTCGTAATTGAATATGTGCTTTATTACATTTTAGAGGGTGTCTTCAGTGATTTTCAAAGAGCGGTTCCCCGGGGAGTTTCGGGTCTTAAAACATCAGACTCACCTCTCCAGGCGGACCCTATCAGAAAAGATTGAACTCTGATCCGCCCTCGTTGAACGTTAGAGGAGGTATAACATGTATCCAAATTCCCACTTATTTGTATAAACTTTCCCAACATCATTAGCAGGCATTACCGGTGATAATTTAAAATGATGTAAACATGATAGACAATAAACAATAAACGTTTCTGTGATTTCTAAATATTTTAGAAACGTCAACTTTGGGATTACCTTCGTATATTGGGATTTGTTGGCAGAGGATAGAGGATTGGAAATCTTTATATTAAGCAGAGCGCACGGATACTACTGTGATCCTAGACAGAAAGCAGGGCAACGAACTATTGTTCCGACTTAAAGGACAAATAAGTCTATATGTGCGTGTACACAAAACCGGTTTACGATTATATATATATATACAAATATATATATACACAAATATATATATATATTTTCACAAATATATATATATATATTCACAAATATATATATATACATACACATATATACACAAATATATATACAAATATATATATATACACAAATATATATACAAATACATATACGGTCATATATATATACACATATACATACACACATATATATATATTTACATATATATATGCACATTTACATACACATGTATACATATATATGCACATATATATACACATGTATACATATGCACACGCACATATATACATGCATATGCGTATATATATACATATATTCTATACACATATATACATGTACTCACATATATATGCACACATATATACATATATATTATACACACACACACATATATATACAAATATATTATATAATACACAATTATATATATAAATTAATATATATATACAAGTACATATATACACAAATATATAAATATATATAAACAAAATAATATATATCACAAATTTATATACAAATATATATACACATATATATACACATATGCATACACACACACATATATATATACATATATACATACACATATATACATATATATGCATATCTATACACATATATACATATACACATGCATACATGTATATACACATATGCATGTATATATACATATATTATATACACATATATACATATACACACATATGTATACATATATACATATATATATATAGAGAGAGAGAGACATTTATATTATATATATACAGATATATACACACACATACTCACACACACATACACACCCACACACATATGTATATATTATATACACATATATACATACACACACATATATATATATACTATATATATATATACATATATATTATATATACACACACACACACACACACACATATATATATATATATATAATATATATATATATATATATAATGCTACATGTTCTCGGCGTGGACCCTGGAAATGGCATCGTACCCAGATTACATTTATCGTCGCATGACAGTCAGGTTCTTGTGCTGCAGATCCGACATCATTCCCCGCGAACGTAATCTGCGCTATTTTCAAAAAGACGTTCACCCGGCTTGATCTCTGAGACGTCTTTGTCAGTCCAACAATAGAACGAGAACGAGAATCTTCTTTCCATCCACTTCCACCATCCCAAACGCCCCACACCCCACCCTGATACTCATCAAGTTGATCACTCAACGAAGCGCTCGTCTTTCGCCAGACTTTCAGTCTATTTTTAGCCAGCGCACAGATAATTTTCCCTAAGCCTCCATCTTTTATCGCCATCTTGATTTCATTCGTCTCCTTGCCAACTGCACTTGATAACAGAGCATCGAATACCAATTATTCTTATTATCTAATATGCTGTCATTCTTCTTCTTTTTTATATGCTTGAGGGTGTATATTCATAAGTTTTAAGCAAAAGCATAGTCCTAGATAATCTACTGCAAATATATATATATATATATATATATATTATATATCACAGCGATGTGGTTTTTTTATGATATGGCTTTTTTTAGCCGACAATTTTTTGGGAGAATATGTGCTTAATTGAAGTCGTACTAATTTTGAAAGTTAATTAATTAAAATAAATAATTAATTAGGCGGGCATACCTATTGAATGTAAGGCTAAACAAATCGAGAAAAATAAATCTCTGTATGTACATTTATGATGAGGCCTAATAGGCCGAAATGTGCATACAGAGATTGATTTTTCTCGATTTGTTTAACCTTACATTTAATTGGTATGGCCTGCCTAATTAATTAATTATTAATTAAATTAACTTTCAAATTAGGTACGACTTCAATTAAGCATTATATATATATATATATATATAATATATATATTATATATATATAATATCTTATTATAATGGAGATTGTGTGTTTTTCTGTTTGTAACCGAAACTATATTCCTACTCAAGTCAGCAAATTCTCTTAGTTATTGACATCACATTCTCCATGATTTTATTTTTATCTAAACCTCAATTATTAATAAATTTGCCTTACATTATTAATACTGTTTAACTATGTCTACATACTGACAACATGCAATTATATTTTATATACACAACACATTAGCGGTTTACAGTGTGAACGGTAAGGCTAATTTTGCATATTAATATTAAAAAATCGAATTTAATAAAATATGTGCTTAGTATTATTGATTTCTAATTGTTTGGTTTTATTTTAATGAATATAAGCAAAATCTCTTCAATGAATCTTAAATGAAATCCATTAACAAGATAAAATAACTGTCATTTTTTATTCTTTATGCCTCTTATAACTAAAATACTTAAATTAGAAAAAATAACAATGAAAGACGAGAGTGATGGAAGAGTAAGTTTCAGTTGTTCCATTTTTATTTATATTCCTCTGTTTTCAATCTTTATTATACCCCCCTCTGTTTCAAATCTTTTTATCTGTATTTCTTATTTAGTTTCATTAGCCTTTCTAATTTAATACAATATTTTATTACATTAAAACTTAAATACTTGCACCCGGAGGGTGCATATATTTGCTAGTATATATAAGGGTTTTATCATTTGCTTGAAGCATTGTGTATATATTGGTTTGGGAGTTGGTTTTGAAGGCTATCACAATGCAGGTGTAAAGAAAAAAAATAAGGTAACAATGGTGTTAACCTGTGATTTATTCTTAATATTTCGAGATAAAATCTCTTCTTCAGAAGAACACTGGAACTGAAGTAGTTGTCGTCTTGCTATGTCATTTTTAGTTAAATGATTTTTTTTTAAATGTTACAGTAATATATATATTTTTTTCATTTAACTAAAAATGTCATAGCAAGACGACTACCACTTCAGTTCCAGTGTTCTAAAGAAGAAGAGAAATTTATCTCGAAATATCAAGAATAAATTACAGGTTAACAAACAACACCATTGTTTCCTTATTTTTTCTTCACACCTGCATTGTGATAGCCTTCAAAACCAACCATCAAAGCAATATATATATATATATATATATATATTTATATATATATATATGTGTGTATGTATGTATATATATATTGTGTATGTATGTATGTATATATATATTATATATATGTGTGTGTGTGTATTTATGTATGTATGTATGTATATATATATATATATATGTGTGTGCATGTATATATTATATATATATATATATATATATATATATATATAGAGAGAGAGAGAAAGAGAGAAGAGAGGGAGAGAGAGAGAGCATCACTCAATAAGTCCCGTGCCTAAATAATAAAATAACAACTCTTAGGCAAAATTCGATTTATTCATGTGCAAAGTCTCTTTCTAGGTTGATACACTGATTCCAACGCTTCTATAACAATTCGATGCATGTTTTGTAGGACGATTTGACTTTAGTCTCAAAATACGCCTCAGTTTCTGATATCACTTATTCACTGGAGCCAAATCCGGAGAATAGGGTAGGAGCTGAAGTAATTCAAAGTGCACAAATATAGCACCCGTATAATAACAACAACAACAACAACAACAATATATATATATATATATATATATATATATAGCCATCCACAGACTCGTGTTTAAGACTTATTAAGTCTCTTCAGCGTGGCTGACATTTTGTGAGCTACTTACAGCCGGGATAGAACTCCGATCGATTCAGCAGCAGTTGGACAGCTTAACCGCTCGGCCATATCGTCACCCACAGAATGCAAAGGGATATTAACTGTTTTAATACACACATCTATATATATAAAGGCCGGCATAGAGTACTCTATCCCTTTTATAGGAGAGCGTTGCGAAAGTTTTCGTCGTGATGGTGACCATCTCAAAGACATAATATTAAAATCTTAGATTACATATGAAACTTCTGTGTATCAGTTATGTAATACATATGCGTAATATTCTGTGTCGCTTTTGTAATCTGAGAAAATAGCATTCCCCCTCTCTCTCTCTCTCTCTTCTCTCCTCTCTCTTATATATATATATATATATATATATATATATATATTTATCACCATGATGATATTATAAACAAATTGATAAATTACCACAAACACACACACATATATATATATGTGTTGTGTGTGTGTGTGTGTGTGGTGTGTGTTGTTGTTGTTGTCTAAGGGTCTCAAGATATATATATATTATCACTATAATGACATTATTAACAAATTAATAAATTAGACACCAACAAATCACACATACGTATAATTTCTATTTTTTTAAATCCCTCATGTTTTCAAAATTAAATTCCACGAAAGTTTATTCCAGCCATCATCTCTCCGCTTCAATAATCCGTCGCAATGCGACATGACGTCATTATAACCATCTTCTCGCCCGCGTTTTGAACACTCTCTTCACGTGATTTTTTAAAAAAAGTTAATTTTTCGAATATTTAAAAATTTTCCGCTTTCCACGAATTTCATTTAAAAAAAATAAGGATTTTACTCTGAGGAAGGTCGAATCTTCTTTGTGTGCGGAACATTTCCTACATTTTTCTATATTATTATTTCATTTCATTTGGGTTATTTTAAAAATAATAATAGTTTTGAACAAATGTATCAACTGGATAAACTCCTGACCAAAAACACGTGGTAAGTAAATTGATTAAATATCCTATTTAATCCATTCATACTTTCTTTCCATTATTTTTTTTTCAACATACCGTCGGATTCACTTCCATTTTTATTATATTAACATATATATGTAATATATATATAATATATATATATAAAGTAAAGTCGACGGGGCGGCCTAAAGTTGGTATCAGCCAGTCAGCGAGGGAGTCTATCCCCTTTTCAATAGCGCTAGACCAAGAAGATTGTTTTTTAGCATCTGAGGTGGAGCGCCACACCTAACCATCTGCTCCTTACTTTACCGCAACAGATCCCTGTGCTACTCATACGCTGAGTTGGCGAGGACGCGGTATCAAACTAGGAACCTTGTGGTTTTCTAGCCGAACGCTCTACCGACTGAGCTATATATATATATATAGTATATATATATATATATAAATATAGAGAGAGAGAGAGAGAGAGAGAGAGAGAGAGAAGATATTTGGCATTAAATAACGTACAGAGGTTTATATGTCATTTAAATACCACTAAGGCCCCAAACTATCTGTCAACTTTTCAGTGGAACAAGGTAAATGAAATTGCCGCCATATGAAATGGATTGTCAGACAACAGAAATTAAAGGCGCAAACAACGCAATTTTATGTGAACAAGAATGATTGATGTAATATGAAATGTAATGGTGAACGAAGCAACTGCGAAGCTCTTTAGGTTCTTGCTGTAAAGCATCAGTTCAAACGGACTTTTCTAATGAAAGGTTGTCTGATGTTGAGTTCAACATTCACATCTACTTGAAATGTTATTTAAGAACAAATCATTGGAATATTTGTTTTGATACGTTTCTTTAACTTATTAAGTGCATACAAAGTATCCAGAATACAAACGACATGATACGTATATATATATAT
>CM042166.1:32886991-32889662 GCA_023376005.1 Doryteuthis pealeii | reverse complement strand
ATATAAAGTTTGTGTGTATGTATGTTCGGAGAAACTATGAAAATAAAACAATTAACGACAAATAAGGTATATATAATATATATATATATATATATATATATATACATTCACTATCACAGATCTTGGTTTCTGAGCAAAAATAACGAAGCGTTTGATTTATATTAGTGAAGATAATTCAAAAATGAAATTTAAATGATAACAGCATAAAATATTTTATTTTTTATTTGATATTTTAAATATTAGTCATGAATATTTCTTTTCAGAGTGGCTGGATCAAAGCAAGGTCTTTTTTACATAGTGATTTTAAACTCGTGAGTTTAATAATAATGGATCTGCAAGAATAACTTTTTTTACTTCCCCACTACCCAGGCAACGCCGAGTAGCTGCTTCTAGTTTATCTTATTTCGACTTGTCGCCTTGCCTCTTTTTTTCTTTCCTCCATTTTAACACGTCTTATTTTGTGCGTGCTTCCACTTTCAGTGTAAGGACAAATGTAATTTTCCCGCCTTCCTGCGAAACAAGCGCATGCTCACTGAGGGAAATGCTATTTGGCGCTAAAAGTCTCTGCAAATTGAGAATTGTTTGACGTAATTTAACAGGATATGGATTCGTGCAAAGACTTGCACCAATGCAACTTGTCCTCTTCTGCACAACAACTGCTTTTGTTCCGCTGCATTTTTGCAGCGTCTTTTTTTAGCCACCCCCACCCCCCACCCGCTGATGTTAAGGAAATCTTTAAAGTCTTATTGATCTTTACTTCGATCTTATTTCTTGCCAAAAAAAAAATGATTTTAGATTACTTAGCTCTATTGAGGTTAATCCAAAAGTAAGGTCTCCAAAGTGCTGGGACCCTGTCGGTTGGCGCTTTAGAATACACCAACAAAACCTCTGCAGAAGTTAAGAGCCCCCCTCAGTGGGACCACCTGCTGGTCGTGTTTAATATAATATGAGGGAGATCCAGCAATGTAAACCCCCCTCAGTGGGACCATCTGTTGGCTGTTTTTAAAATGATATGAGGGAGAGCCAGTAATGTATACCCCCCTCCTCAGTGGGACCACCTGTTGACCGTGTTTAATATAATATGAGTGAGAGCCAGC
The DNA here is from genome assembly GCA_023376005.1 of Doryteuthis pealeii. NCBI lineage: Eukaryota > Metazoa > Mollusca > Cephalopoda > Myopsida > Loliginidae > Doryteuthis > Doryteuthis pealeii. The sequence continues at coordinate 32,888,565 of CM042166.1, read as the reverse complement.
ACTGTATCATGACATGTAAATTAGCACGGAAAAGTTTTTAGGAGAAATTACGTGTTCGATGAGAATGGAAATGTTTAAGGATGAATAAGGCCGCATGGCATTGTTTTTATTGAACGAACCGTGAAACCTGGCGAAGTGGAAAAGGAAAGAGTGAGAAGGGAGAGTGTGGGGAAAGTCTGGCCCGATGTGTTGAGAGAGACAGACGTACTCTCAGCCATTGTGACTTAGAGGAAAATAAAAATCTCAGGAGAAAAAGAAGTGACTTTGTGTTATTACTAAAAAATCTAAATGGAACAAGGCAAGATGTCCTCCCATCACCCCAAGTTGGTTTCAATACTCCAAACATCAAGCAATTGTCAGCCAACTGAACATCAGCCCAGCAACCGGATTCGATCCTCTCCACGTAGCACAGAAGAAGAGATAAATATACAATTAATTTCGCTATCAACATATGATCACTCCATTCGACATAGGACACATAACGTTACACGGGGGTGGCAACCCGTAATGCTTAAGGATGGATTCTTGGTGGTTGAGCGTACATGAGATGCAACACTCCACTTTTGTCCTTACTTAGGCTAGACGGGTTATCGGAGGTCCCCCTCCGAATAATAGGCTGATTACGTCAAGCCCTAGCACCTATATGATTATCCCGACCCTGCTGCCATTATCACAGGCTCCAAGCCCTTTTATCATGTATGTGCAAGAAGGCGGTGACTAAGGGTTTTAGTGAGGAGATGATGGTAGGTGTGGCGCTCAGATGCTGAAATAATCTCCTTGGTCTAGCGCTAGTGAAAAGAGGATAGATTCCCTCACTGTCTGGCTGATACCCACATTAAACCGGCCCGACGACTTTACTTTTTATTAACTATCAAAAAACATTTCCACTCAAAGAATATTGTGAGGATTTATTCATACATTATATGAACTAGCAAAATAAAAAACGTCCTCCGGGCGATGTAAAAATCATTTTTTGAAACATATTGCCTGAGGGGTGGGAGTAAGAAATTCAATGTCAGCGAGTTTGTACCCTAAGTAAGTAAAATCATCAAAACCATTATAGGATTAAAAAATAAAACAATTTGAAATGTAAACTTTAAATGTGTATTAAAATAAAACAAACTATATATAGATATATAATACCAGTCATGTATTTATTAAAACTTGTTTTAAAAAACAATGAGGACTGTCTAATGTTGCATGTTCAAATTTTGACTGTATTTATTCTATGTTATGACGATTTGGGGTAATGTGACGTAAGCACTGACGTAATTTTTGTTACAGACAAAAAACCGGAAGCGAATCTCCATTATTAATAGATTGGAAATAAGTATCATTTTTATTTTTATTGATATTTCTAATTTACTAACCTTTTAGAAGATCAGTTCTTTTTTTTATTTAACTTTTTTCTCCACTGATATTCTGTCCTCCAATTTAATAGAATTGTTTCTTTGAGTCTCAATTCCTTTTTTATTTGTGTACGTAGGAGGTGCGTGGTGTACTGGTTAGAGTCGTAGGAAATGGACTCGCGACCCGAGTTCAAATCCTGGACAAAAGCCACAGTTCACATAGAG
>CM042166.1:32871991-32881991 GCA_023376005.1 Doryteuthis pealeii | reverse complement strand
CACACACACACACACACACACACACACACACACACACATATATATATATATATATATATATATTTATATATATATATATACGGACAGAATGCGGTTAATTAACGCCTGAAGAAGATATCAGAAGATCTGAAACGCGTGTCGCGAATGCAAAACACTAATAATCTTTTTAAAACATAATCCATTTGTAGACCTTTTTCATAAAATATTTAATTTTCTTCCCTTGGACTCATAACAACACTTATATATATATATATATAATATATATATATATATATATATATATATATATATATATATATACACTGGTTAGGCATATTACGAAGGTACTCCAGAAAGTAAGTTCTGCAAAACGCCGGTTATATAGTATTGGGCTAAACGTCTCCGATGAATTTCAGCCCCTGACACTCCTTCTGAATAGTGTAGCATCGGTTACTTAAACTATGCGATAAAGTGAGAGCTGATGGCATGCCACTCTACCTCAGTAAAAACTATCTCCCTGGTCTTGTGCTAACAAAAATTGGATTGACACCATTCCTGTCCGGCTGATACCGACAATAGGCCACTCCAATAACTTCACATACTTACTCAATTTACTGGACTTTAAACATTCTAGGTATATTTCCCTAATACTGAACAAAATGTGTACGCTATGAACATTACCATAAACCAAATATATACTGGGTGCTCGCTATAAATTTCTCATACTTTTATTTGGTTGTTTTTCTCCGTAGGTTGGAGGTATTGACGCACGCTAGCTCAGTCGGTAGAGCGTTCGGCTAGAAACCACAAGGTTCCTAGTTCGATACCCGCCCTCGCCAACTCAGCGTATGAGTAGCACAGGGATGTGTGCAGTAAAGTAAGGAGCTGATGGTAGGTGTAGCGCTCCACCTCAGACGCTAAAATAATCTCCTTGGTCTAGCACTAGTGAAAAGGGGATAGACTCCCTCGCTGATTGGCTGATACCGACATTAGACCGCCCCGACGACTTTTTACATTTTTACGCATCATTTAAAAGCTTGGACCCTTCTTCATTCATATACGCAATGACAGATAGAATAGATGATTGGAACCCACATGAATCATGGAAGAGCATATCTTTTATCATGATGATCTGCACCGGCCAAAAAATAAGATTGTGGTTGCTGCCCAATGCTCCCTGAACACTATAAAAACAATCAGGCATAAACTGGAGAATTGCAATGGAGACTACGAGACTGTGGCTAAAAGAAAGCAAAATATCAGACGATCTGATTACGGATTATTATGTATGGGTGCTGTTGAGACAGACACCGATCGTCGTACTACAAAAGCCCAGTTAATCGACAGAATTAAGGTAGTTTTTGAGACCCTTCCTATGGAAACTAACATCAGCTTGCTCTAGTTTCCGGAGCAGGATTGAGGCTGTTATCGACGCTAATTGCGGTTATTTTAAGTGAAACTTGTTGACAGTATTGTAATTTCCGATCCTGTTGAATTCCTTTATAATCCATTTAGTTTTGTAGTTACCAAGCACTTTTTCTTTTTCCTTATGAGACTATCAAATTTATACCGAACACCCTGTACATTGATTTAATGTAAGGTTAATATATTCAACATTCAATATTTTCTCATATTTCTCGAGGCAGTTTTGACTATATTTAATAATTATTATCTCATTTCACTATCACATTTGCTTTTGGCTATAATAGTCCAACTAATCCAACGAAAAATAGAAATTCATTTTAAAACCTCCAAAATAAACTTGACTTGAACACTATTCAAGAAAATAAGCAATCCTTTTGTGAAAGATAAGAAACACCATCTTTATTATATGCACAAACAAATTATCAAAATATTTCTCTGAATTCTTTAGATGAGACTTGATAATTAATATTACTAGTAAATATATGCACCCTTCGGGTGCAAGTATTTAGGTTTTGATGTAATAAAATATTGTATCAAATTAGAAACTATTTAGAAAATGATTAAACTGAGGGGGTATAATCGAAAAATAGAACAGCTTTAAATCTAAACTCTTCCATCATTTTGCATCACTCCCGTCTTTCGTTTTTCTTAATTTATCTATTTAGTTAGATTATGAAGTATTTAATAAAAATTACAGTTCTTTCATCTTGTTTATGGATTTCTTTTAAGATTTATCGCCGAGATTTTTGCTCAGATTCGTTAAGAGAAAACCAAACAAATAGAAATCAATAATACTAAGCATGTATTTATTAAAATCAAATTCTTAATATCAATATGCAAATTAGCCTTCACGTTCACACTGTAAACTGCTATTTTGTTGAATATATAAATATACTTGCATGTTATAAGTATGGAGAGTAATCCAACACTGTCAATTAGGTATAACAATTTTATCACTAATTCAGGTTTAAATAAAAAAATAAATTCATGGTGAACATGACGTCAATAACTAAGGGAATTGTGACTTGAGTAGTGATTTAGTTTCGGTTACAGATAGACAAGCACACAATCTCCATTATAATAAGATTTGTATTATTCGGACTATTGTCCTCATCTTCATTGTTATCTGAAACGTTGTACAGATAACAATCAAGATGAGGACAACTGTCTGCATAATACAAATAACACTAAATAAACAAACAATAAAATATTACTAGTAGGACCTGTGGATATACCACCGTATAATAATTTAATTAGAGGCGCGTGGTCTAATGGTTCGATTCGTAGGAAATAGATTCGTCAACACGAGTTCAATTCTTGGACGAAGCCGTTGGCATTTCACATGGCGCTAATATCCTTGGGAAAGGTATGAATCAATTCTCCTTCCAGGTATGGATAAATAGCAGGGCCAGACTGGACTCTTTAACCATGGCTAGATAACCAGTCTAGGAGAAGGGAAAACTCTGAATTCAAACCTGTTAAACTCCGCGTAAGAAATTGACCTGTGTCGCATCCTGCTTCGTCGAGGGGTTCGTAAAAATATATAATATAAACAATTTAATTATAACAACTTTGATATGTTTACTAAAGAAAAGGGTATGTTGCTAAAAATAGTTCAAATGTGAAAAAGTATAATAATCTTGATTTAACTCCTCTCTCACTCTTTCTTTTTTTTTTCTTGACTTGCTTTCCTTTCAATATTCATTAAGTTGATAAAACATATTTGTGTTATCTCTTCGCCCGCTCACCTCCTCGGCTCTAGTCTTTCCTTACCTTCTTTCTTTCTTCCTTTCTTTCATATTTATATTTTCTGTTGTAGCATGGCCTTTTTCTTAATTTTCTTTCTTTATGATAAAAATTGAATGTCCTTCATTTAGCTGAGGTGATAAACACGCATAAATAAATAAGAGTTCGATGGCATAAGCAAACTCCAGATGAGTTGCATTTTTGTTATTTCAATCTTGAGTTGATTTGAACGGTCTCAATTTTAAACAGAGATCCTGACTTGAATACATATTGAAGAAAATTCGTTAATCCTTTTGTGAAAGACAAGACAAATGTGTATTATTGGATTTTTGCGCAGACTATTATCATCATCGTTACTGTTATCAACCACAACATTTCGGTCCATGTTTACCCTCCGGCCTTTCGTCAGGTGTTGCTTTTGACCATACTAGGGAACCTTGTCGAACACGGAACCCTTCCCGAACTCGGAGCCTTCATGTCGTAATCAGGAGCCTCACCGAACTTCAAACCGAACCTTTTATTTCAATCCAACCGAGTTAGATTTCTCATTCCGCTGACCATTGTTGTCGTGGGCCAAAGTCGGTTGTAGTGCGTAGTCGTTAAGTAGTAATTGCCCGCGCGTTAGTCAGAAACAACATACGAAAGCGTATAGTCAAAAAGGTTCTTTAATTTCTTTCCCTAGGCTCTGGGTTCTTTTGCAGAGGACGGCGGGGAGAGTGAGAAAGATCAAAAACTATTCTATCGTAAATCACGTTCATACGCGCTTCGTTGCTACCCTAGAGATTCAGACGGGCCCCAACAAACACGTCCGACCCTTCTGGGATCCGGCGAAAGAGAGGCCGAATTTTCCTACTTCCGTTTTTTGATCCCGGAGGGATCACTTCCACTGTCCACTCCGCCGCAGAAACTGGACTTCTGTTTTTTATTTTTAACTCTAGTACCGGGGGAGTGGTCGATCAATGGCTGTCCCCCCCCCCGAGTGTTTACCATCCAAAAGGTAACCTCTTTGTTTTCTTATTTCTTTTTCTTCCTTTCTCCAGAAATTTCCGTTTACCGTTTTCTTTTCCAATCCATTAAATTCCCCGTAGATCATTACTAATTACGCTACACAATGACTGGGTACAAGTGTTAAGCTATCGTTAAGTATTCTATGTATGTATGACACTTAGCCATCATTGAACCAGTAAACCTACAATTGAATTGTCACTTAGAACTGTATAATTCAACCCTTATTATCCATTGCGCCATATGTTCCAAAAATTCAATCAACGAACAAACAATAAAATGTTATTGTAGCTTAAGGTGCGTTTTGCGTAAACGGTTATTGTTTCGGAAATTTAATGGCGATCTTGCGTTCAGATACTGAATGAACTGATGATCTGATGTTTTTGAAAAGTCATCAATTTATCACTTCTCCCTCTTAAATATATTTTACGAGATTGAGTCAAAAAAATTAATGCATTTTTGTTCAAGACAGGTTATAATTACCAATACAGGAACATGTAATTCCATTCATCTAAATGAAGCTGGTCCTCTGTGGATCACATCCCTACTTTCGCCACATAGGGGGAGTCAAAAAGTAATGCCATTTTGTTAAAGACAGGTAATAATACCCAATACAGCGAACATGTATCAGACATCTAAATGAAGCTGGTCACCTCTGTGGATCCACATCCCTACTTCTCCACATAGGGGAGTCAAAAAAGTAATGCCATTTTGTTTAAGACAGGTATATTAACCATAACAGGAACATGCTATCAGACATCTAATGAAGCTGTCCTCTGTGGATCACATCCCTACTTCTCCACATAGGGGGAGTCAAAAAGTAATGCCATTTTGTTAAGACAGGTATAACTACCAATACAGGAACATGTATCAGACATCTAAATGAAGCTGGTCCTCTGGGATTCACATCCCTACTTCTCCACATAGGGGAGTCAAAAAGTAATGCCATTTTGTTTAAGACAGGTATAATTTACCAATACAGGAACATGTATCAGACATCTAAAATGAAGCTGGTCCTCTGGGATCACATCCCTACTTCCCACATAGGGGAAAGTAAAAAATTAAATGCCATTTTGTTTAAGACAGGTATAATTATCAATACAGAACATGTATCATACATCTAAATGAAGCTGGTCCTCTGTGGATCACATCCCTACTTATCCACATAGTCACCATTTCTGTCAGTAGCAATGTTCCGCTTTCGAATGCGAGCATGTATCCCGGCCCCGTAAAATTCTGTTGACTGTTCTTTGAGCCACTTCCTCACTATAGATTTAATTTCTTCGTCACTGGAATACTGTTTGTCTCACAAACCCTCTTTCATGTAGCCGAAAAGATGATAGTCTAAGGTAAACATTATTCCAGTAAATTGCCATTGAGAGAAACTGTGACTATGTGGAGAAGTAGGGATGTGATCCACAAAGGACCAGCTCCATTTTGATGTATGATACATGTTCCTGAGTTGGTAATTATACCTGTCCTATTTTTAGCCGTGGAAAATGTTGAATTAGTCTTGTAAAATATCATCGAGATTCATCAAAGCGGACAATTGGTAATGTTTCACTAGCATCCTTACAGATTTTGGGTTTCGCAACGATTCTCTGTTCCACTGGTAATATTGGCCCAGGGATTCGCAACAGCCATGCAGAGTCTTGTGTTACATAATTATTGGATCCCTAATATTTATATAAGGTAGTGTAGAAATATAATGGCCATTGGTGCAGCTGATGGCCTTGAGACCTAACTCTCACCTTGCCTTCGGGATTAAATCGATGATAACCAGAAGGCATAAAAGACCCTATCTTCCGGTTTAAGGATAGTAAGTTTGAGTCATTAGCAAGTAGAGCCGAGCTCGTAGGATGTAAGTCTCATGTGCGCAGATGTCTGGTTTGGGATTTAACAAATGAAGTAAACATCAAAAATAATCGAAGTCTTGTGTTATTTACCTAAAACTAACAATGAACCAGGCTTCTGATAGGAAAAATCCCTACAGAAACCAGACCCAAAGTCCCCCCAAAAGGGAAACAAATCCAGACCTTAGAAGAGACCAGACCAAGAATACCAAAGACGATCAGAATAGCCAAAGCCGGCCAGCAAAAAAAAAGACACGACTAGAAGTAAGAAGTAATGAAGAGGGTATACAACACTTGCTCGTACTTAAATCTAATAAGAACGTGGAATATCCATAAATAAAAATTAGTAATGAATATGTGCTTTATTAAATTTAGAGGGTGTCTCAGTGATTTTCAAAGTGCAGTTCCTCGGGAGTTCGGGTCTTAAAACATCAGACTCACCTCTCCAGGCGGACCCTATCAGAAAGATTGAACTCTGATTCCGCCCTCCTTTGAACGTTAGAGGAGTATAACAGTTACCCAAATTCCCACTTATTGTATAAACTTTCCCAGCATCACTGACAGGCATTACCGTAATAATTTAAAATGAATGTAAACATGATAGATAATAAACAATAAACGTTCTGTATTTCTAATATTCTAGAAACGTCAACTTTGGGATTACCTTCGTATATTGGGATTTGTTGGCAGAGGATTGAGGATTGGAAATCTTTATTTAAGCAAGCGCACGGATACTTCTGGGATCCTAGACAAGAAGCAGGGCAACGAACTATTGTCCGACTTAAAGGACAAATAAGTCTATATGTGCGTGTACACAAAACCGTTTACGATTATAATATATATATATATATATATATATATATATATATATATATATTACACACACACACAAATATATATATACACAAATATATATATATATTCACAAATATAATTAATATATATATATATATATAATATATATTCACAAATGCATATATATACATACACAATATATATACACAAATATATATACAAAATATATATGCACATATATATACAGACTATATATATATACGCATATACCTACACATATATATACACACACATATATATATTTACATATATATATGCACATTTACATACACATGTATACATATATATGCACATATATATACACATGTATACATATGCACACGCACATATATACATGCATATGCGTATATATATACATATATTCTATACACATATATACATGTACTCACATATATATGCACAATATAGACATATATATTATACACACACACACATATATATATACAAATATATATATGCATATATATATACACAATTATATATATAAATTAATATATATATACAAGTACATATACACACAAATATATAAATATATATAAACAAAATAATATATATATACACAAATTATATACAAATATATATAACACATATAATACACATATGCATACACACACACATATATATAACATATATACATACACATATATACATTATAATGCATATCTATACACATATATACCATATACTACAACTTGCATTACATGTATACACATTATATGGCATTGTATATATACATATATTATATACACATATATACATATACACACATATATACATTAACATAATATATAGAAGAGAGACATTTATATTATATATATACAGATATATACACACACATACTCACACACACATACACACCCACACATAGATTATATATTATTAATACACATATATACATTACACACATATATATACATATATATATATATACAATATTATATATAATATATATATAATATACACACACACACACACATATATATATATATATCATATATATATAATAGATATATATACACATATATATAATATATATATATTATATATATATATATATATATAATGCTACAATGTTCTTGCGTGGACCCTGAAATTGCATCTACCCAGATACATTTTATCGTCGCATGACATCAGGTCTGTGCTGCAGATCCGACATCATTCCCCTGCGAACGTAATCTGCGCTATTTTCAAAAAACGTTCACCCGGCTTGATCTCTGAGACGTCTTGTCAGTCCAACAATTAGAACGAGAACGAGAATCTTCTTTCCATCCACTTCCACCATCCCAAACGCCCCACACCCACCCTGATACTCATAAGTTGATCACTCAACGAAACGCTCGTCTTTCGCCAGACTTTCAGTCTATTTTAGCCAGCGCACAGATAATTTTCCCTAAGCCTCCATCTTTTATCGCCATCTTGATTTCATTCGTCTCCTTGCCAACTGCACTTATAACAGAGCATCGAATACCAATTATTTTATTATCTAATATGCTGTCATTCTTCTTCTTTTTATATGCTTGAGGGTGTATTCAGAAGTTTAAGCAAAAGCATACCCTAGATAAATCTACTGCAAATGTATATATATATATATATATATATATATATATATATATATATATATATATATATATATATATATATATAAAACTACACAAGCGATGGGGTTTTTTTATTATAGCTTTTTTTTAGCCGACAATTTTTGGAGAATATGTGCTTAATTGAAGTCGTACCTAATTTTGAAAGTTAATTAATTAATAAATAATTAATTAGGCGGGCATACCTACTAAATGTAAGGCTAAACAAATCGAGAAAAATCAATCTCTGTATGTACATTTCTGATGAGGCCTAATAGGCCGAAATGTGCATACAGAGATTGATTTTTCTCGATTTGTTCAGTCTTACATTTAATAGGTATACCAGCTTAATTAATTAATTATTATCTAATTAACTTTCAAAATTAGGTACGACTTCAATTAAGCATATATATATATATATATATATATAATATATATATATATATATATATATATATATATATATATAAGGGTTCTATAATTTGCTTGAAGCATTGTGTATATATTTGGTTTGGGAGTTGGTTTTGAAGGCTATCACAATGCAGGTGTAAAGAAAAAATAATAAGGTAACAATGGTGTTAACCTGTGATTTATTCTTAATATTTCGAGATAAAATCTCTTCTTCAGAAGAACACTGGAACTGAAGTAGTTGTCGTCTTGCTATGTCATTTTTAGTTAAATGAATTTTTTTTTAAATGTTACAGTAATATTTTTTTTTTTTTTCATTTAACTAAAAATTACCATAGCAAGACGACAACCACTTCAGTTCCAGTGTTCTGAAGAAGAAGAGAAATTTATCTCGAAATATCAAGAATAAATTACAGGTTAACAAACAACACCATTGTTTCCTTATTTTTTCTTCACACCTGCATTGTGATAGCCTTCAAAACCAACCATCAAAGCAATATATATATATATATATATATTTATATATATATATATGTGTGTATGTATGTATATATATATGTGTATGTATGTATGTATATATATATATATATATATGTGTGTGTGTGTATTTATGTATGTATGTATGTATATATATATATATATATATGTGTGTGCATGTATATATATATATATATATATATATATATATATAGAGAGAGAGAGAGAGAGAGAGAGAGAGAGAGAGAGGAGAGAGAGAGAGCATCACTCAATAAGTCCCGTGCCTAAATAATAAAATAACAACTCTTAGGCAAAATTCGATTTATTCATGTGCAAAGTCTCTTTCTAGGTTGATACACTGATTCCAACGCTTCTATAACAATTCGATGCATGTTTTGTAGGACGATTTGACTTTAGTCTCAAAATACGCCTCAGTTTCTGATATCACTTATTCACTGGAGCCAAATCCGGAGAATAGGGTAGGAGCTGAAGTAATTCAAAGTGCACAAATATAGCACCCGTATAATAAACAACAACAACAACAACAACAATATTATATATATATATATAATATATATATATATATATAGCCATCCACAGACTCGTGTTTAGACTTATTAAGTCTCTTCAGCGTGGCTAGACATTTTGTGAGCTACTTACAGCCGGGATAGAACTCCG
>CM042166.1:32864491-32866991 GCA_023376005.1 Doryteuthis pealeii | reverse complement strand
AGGGGGTTAAAATTGACTTCAAAATGTGTGACTTTTTAAAAAAATTATAGAAAATTTTCCCACAATTAATGAAATCACCATACCACCAAAACAAAGTTGACAGATGTTTTCATACAACCTCAACCACAATGTAATCGCTTTTTCTTTTGATTTTTCGAACTGTTGTCCTCGTGAGAAACTGTCAGTAACCAACTGCCGTAGACTCCATGTCCACGCTACGCTAACTAACGGAATACACACACCCACACACACGCACGCACACACAGATATATGTATATGGAGGCGCGTAGTCTAATGGTTAGAGTCGTAGGAATTGGACGTAGGAATTGGACGCATGAATTGGTTAAAGAAACCATAACAAAGTAACCAGTCTAGGAGAACGAAAACTCTGAATTCAAACCTGTCAAACTCTGCTGAATAAATTGACCTTGTGTCACATCCTGCTCGTGCGGAGGGGTTGGTGAATATATATATATATATATATATATATATAATATATATATATATATATATATATATATATATATATATATTTATATTTCTGCTTGAAGGCAATTATAAATGCATGTATCGAATAAGATTCGATAATTATAGAAAATAATCTTGACAAGTAAATCCCGCAAAGGATGGCTCGCCATGCAGAACACCGTACAGACTGTTTCGACTTTATTAAGTCTCTTCAGCGATGTATACTAACGACTCCCCTCCGACAGGAATCGAAACCGGGACTTCACAGGCATAGTCAGAGACCATATCCGTTCGGCCGCCGGTACATAGCGAACAATCCCTGCGAAATTAACCTTGTCAATGATGATACTATTACACGCCCCTGCCATAGCAGGCAAGTGGACGTTTATTTAGTAAACAACCCGGCCGTTAGCTCTTCGGCGAAGTGAATAAGATTTTGGATGTTTGTTTTTTTATAGAAGCAAGTTGAATAAATTATTATTTATATTTCTGCTTGAAGGCAATTATAAATGCATGTATCGAATAAGATTCGATAATTATAGAAATAATCTTGACAAGTAAATCCGCAAAGGATGGCTCGCCATGCAGAACACCGTACAGACTGTTTCGACTTTATTAAGTCTCTTCAGCGATGTATATATATATATATATATATATATATATATATATATATATATATTCCGTTGGGGTGAAATGAGAAAAGGGCTCTATTAGAGGAATAAGAATCATATTTGATTATTGAATTTATAAAATTCTACACAAATAAGTATGGGTTCGTTACCATCTGCCTTGAAACCTATGAGGACGAACGCATACTTAATTGTGTAGTATTATATATATATTCTCCAGTTCCTTAATCTTCCGACCGGTATCATCGTGCAAAATACCCTCTGAGACCGCCCAAATCGTCTAAAATGAAATTCAAACATATAAATACTGATTGTCTGGTGTCGCTTATCCACTGAATTCTTATTTCTTTGAGTGTTTTCACCTAAAATGAAAAATAGTTGGGGAAAGATAGAGAGGGGGTGAGCGCATGGTAGCGAATCTGTTTTAATCGAACATTATGAAAAAGTAAAAAAAAAACATTATGAAAAGGTAAAAATCAAGAAAAAAAGTCAGAAAGAGCTGAATCAAAATTATTATACTTTTTACATGATGAACTATTTAGCAATAAACTTATCAAAAGTTGTAATGATCAAATTATCATACTGTGGTATCCCAAGTCTTGCTAGTACATATAAACGCTTGTATATATATATATATAATATATATAATATATATATATATATATATATATATGTATATATGTATGTGTGTGTGTGTGTGTGTGTGTGTGGTGCGTGCGTGCCTGCGTGTATATATAGATATATGTGTGAATATATATATATATATATATATAATATATATATATATATATATATATATATATATATATCGATAGATAGATAGATATATAGATAAAAGCTTTTGATTGAAAATAGAGTAAAATGCGGATAGAATGCAAAACAACTAATTTCAAATGATATTACGCCGGGAAATTTAACATTTGAAAATAAATTCGACAAAGCTTTGTAACATGCCGCGGCGAAATTTCATCTGAACTTAGTTGTTTTGTGTTTTATGCGCATTTTCCTCCATTTTCAATTACATTTTGTCGGATTTACTCTATCGGTTGCTCCTCATAAACGCTTGTATATATACATATATACATATATACATGTGCTTATGTGTATTTGTTTATATATATATATATATGTGTGTGTGTGTGTGTGTGTGTGTGTGTGTGTGTGTGTGTAATACAACACAAATGTATAAAGGTATGTATATATATATATATTACAACACACACACACATATATATATATATATATATATATATATATAACAACACAATATATATGTATTACAATATATATAAATATATACTTATGTGTATATATATATATATGTATATAACAACACAAATATATATTATATATATAACAACACAAATATGTATTATATAACATTATGTATAAATATATACTTA
>CM042166.1:32829491-32859491 GCA_023376005.1 Doryteuthis pealeii | reverse complement strand
TCTGAAATGAACTCACGAGCCTAGAAAAAATAAACAGCCCTTGTGACTATACGACTTAAGTATGTTGTTTCTGAACTAACGACGGCTACTACAACTAAACGACTACTACTACAAATCAAACTTGGCCCTATCCAACACTCTCCAATGGGTGTCCTGAGTGAGACATCAAACTAGCAAAAACTAAACTACTAAATCACTCATCGTATTTATTTATTGTTGTATTTTTCTATTTTTTCTTAAAATAAAAAAGGGAACAAAAAATTATGAATGACAACATAATAATGATAATATTTAACAAATCTTATTATAATAGAGATTGTGTGTTTTTCTGTCTGTAACCGAAACTATATTACTATACAAGTCACAATTCCCTTTGTTATTTACATCACATTCTCCATGACTTTATTTCTATTTAAACCTTAATAATAAAATTGTTTTTCATCATTAAGACCGTTGACCATATCTACATACTGACAACATGCAATTGTATTTATATATACAACAACATAGCGGTTTACAGTGTGAATGGGAAGGCTAATTTGCATATTGATATTAAAAATTTGATTTTAATAAATATATGCTTAGTATTATTGATTTCTAATTGTTTGGTTTTACCTTATTGAATATGAGCAAACATCTCGAGTATAAATCTTAAAAGAAATTCATTAGCAAGAAGAAATAACTACAATTTTATTCTTTATTTCCTATTTTAATTAAATAGTTAAATTAGGAAAATTTACCAATGAAAGAAGGGAGTAATGGAAAATGATGGAAGAGTTAGTTTCAAAGTTGTTCTATTTTACAATCATACCCCCTCTGTTCCAAATATTTTTATCTGCATACTTATTCAGTTTCATTTGCCTTTCTAATTTAATATGATATATTATTATATTAAAACTTAAATACTTGCACCCGGAGGGTGCATATGTTTGCTAGTAATAATAAAGAATAAATAAATAACAATTATTTATTCTGGTTGGGTATTCATATTTTATACTCATATTTTAAACATATTTTTAAACCCATGTTAAATCTATTTAACGCATAGATGAGACCTTAATAGGTACTACCACCGGGTCAGAAAAAATGGCAATGAAGGGGTACTCTACACTCCCGGTCGACCACACAGTGAAAATGAAAGAAAACAAAAAGATAGACAAATACTTGGACCTTGCCAGAGAACTGGGGAAACTAAGGAACATGAAGCTGAAGGTAGTACCAATTGTAATTGGTGCCCTTGGAACGGTCCCAAAGGTCTTGAAAAAAATTGAGTGAACTGGAATTCAAACTACAGCACTTAGGATCGGCTAGAATACTCATAAGAGTCCTGGAGAAATGAGGAGACTTGCTGTCACTCAACCTCCAGTGAAACACCTGACACGGCAGGTGTAGAAACCCCAAAATAATGATAGATACGATAGCTATGGAAACTGGAATATAGAACGAACAGCTGGAAGTCAAAGATGAGAAGAAGCTGAAATAGAAAAGCTTAATTCCCATCATGGCTTCTTATTATTGTTATATATATATATATATATATATATATATATTATATATGTGTTGTGTGTGTGTGTGTGTGTGTGGTGTGTGTGTATTGATATCTTCCCCTTTTACCTGTGGTAATTTATCTTTACATGAAATTTATAAATATGCATCCCTTATATTTTCTCAAAACACAATTCACAGTTATATATATTATATATATATATATATAATATATATATTATATATATATATATATATAATATATATATATTATATATATATATGTGTGTGTGTGTGTGTGTGTGTGTGTGTGTATTGGATATTCTGAAAATATAAATCTACAAATCTTATGTAAACATATATCAATTCATGCACAAGGAAGATGTCAGAATTTCTGTTATAAAATAAATAAAAAAAAAACTGAACTCTGAAATACAAACCGAATCTTGTGTCAAGTCTAATGGTGAATGGGAAAAGGGAAGATACGCAGAAGGCAATATATCTAAAAAGCTTATAAAGGAATACGCGATCGCCTTCTATGTGAACTCCGATAAAACTGAGTACATGTGTTTCAAAAAGAAAGGAGTCATCTCCACACTCGACGGTAAGCCTCTAAAGCCAGTAGAACAATTCACATACCTAGGTAGTAATATCTCATCCACAGAAAGCGATGTTAATACACGATCTGGCATCCAACAGACAGGGTTGGCGAGACTCCTACCACTCAAGAGCTTAGCAGCTCAATAACGAGATAAACAGGACTACAGAGGGGGGATGTCTTCGTCGTCATGAACAACCAAATGTAGATGGGAATTTGGCCTGCAACGTGTGTGACCGCATCTGCAAGTCCAGAATTGGACTAAAGAGCCACCAGAGGGTCCACAAATGAAGATATGGAGTGACGTCATCGTCGTCTGCGATGGACTCCCAAAATAAAAAGAAAGAAAGTGAATGTATTCTTGGCTATAAAGAGAATATCAGTCATATGGAAATCCAATCTCACTGACAAGTAAAAACGACAATTTTTCCAAGCTGTGGTTGTATCAGTCCTGCTGTATGGCAGCACCACTTGGACTCTAACAAGGCGCCTTGAGAATAACGTAGATGGAAGCTGCACAAGGATGCTGCGTTCGGTCCTGAACAAGAAATAAATAGATAAATAAGGAGAAACTGGATAGATAGATTGATAAATGTTTCAAATAGACGAGTAAGTCGGGGATGAGTCTATTTGGGATCATCTATATCCTCCGTATATCCACAAGGCTGACCCATGCAAATGCACACCTATAGATTTGTACAATAATTATTTCAATTCCCCAAGAGAGCTCAATTTAAGATGATTCATAAATTAATTATATACAGAGCAATATCTACACATTCAATAAGAAACAAAAATATATTCTGGACGGTGATATTGTAATATTGTAATTCTGACGAAACTGGTCTCATTTATGGAGTTACACTCCGAAATAAAAGTATGGTAGCTAAATGATCTTTTTGATTTTTTCTTTCTTATTGAATATATATATATATTATATATATATATATATATATATATATATATATATATATATGTGGTGTGTGTGTGTGTGTGTGTGTGTGTGTGTGTGTAAAATGAAACTGGAAGTGAATCCGACGGTATGTTGAAAAAATAAATAAATAAAAGGAAAGAAAGTATAGAATGCATGAAATGGGATATTTTAATTAATTTTACTTACACGTGTTTCGGTCAGAAGATTATCCATGTGTACATTATTCTAACTATATTATTTTTAAATAACCAAATGAAATGAAATAATACATTTTTTTCAATTATTATTACTTCATTTCATTTGGTTATTTAAAAATAATAATAGTTTGAATAATGTACACATGGATAAATTCCTGACCGAAACACGTGCAAGTAAAATTGATTAGAATATCCTATTTCATCCATTCTATACTTTCTTTCCTTTATTTATTTTTTCAAGATATATATATATATACATATATATATATATATATATATAGTAATATATATATATATATATATATATATATATATATATATATATATATATATATATATATATATATATATATATGAAAGGTAAAATGGATATGAATCCGACAAAATGTATAGAAAGTTTGTAGAAAAAACAAGATGTTAAACGTTTTGCTGACAGAAATCTGTTTCGACCATATGAAGAGGTCTTTATCAAAGCAACATTGTAAACGGAAAGACGAAATAAATATATCATTAATCACGAGGCATAGAACGCTCTCGATTACAATTAACAGTTTTTGTAACTTGAAGATTTCTACATCTATGATGCTCGGGGTTACTTTCGACATTTGATTTTAGAATTACCTTTGATAGATGAGATTCCATTAGATCTTGTTTTAGTTTACAATTAACAGTTTTTGCAACTTGAAGATTTCTACATCTATGATGCTCGGAGTTACTTTCGACATTTGATTTTAGAATTACCTTAGATAGATGAGATTCCATTAGATATTGCTTATGTTTAGAGTTATGCGTTTTTGTAACTCAAAGATCGTCTATAAAGTAATAGGGGTGGTTTAGCTCAGTCGGCAGGGAGTTCGACTAGGAACCACAAGGTTCCTAGTTTGATACCAAACGCAATCCAAAAGTAACATGGCGGAAACCCCACTTCCGGGTTTCCCATCAACCCCCTACTGATCAAATGGGAGCAGCTCTATTTTTGTTAGGTCTTCCTAACAGTTTCCAGTTTACAGATTTTGTAATTTGAAGATTTCTACATCTATGATGCTCGGAGTTACTTTCGTCATTTGGTTATAGAATTACCTGAAATAGATGAGATTCCATTAGATATTGGTTATGTTTACAGTTATCAGTTGGAAATTAGCGTAAATATTCATCTTTTATTGTCCCCAATGGCAAATCCGTTCCGATCATAATTGATTCTTGCGGGCTTTTTGCGTATTGATTTTTACGTAACTTCAAAGCGGGCGAATTAAATCTCGACTATATATTATGCACTTTGCTTCGGGTTTTGACCTGTTTAAACATTGATTTTCTACGAGTCTAACAAGCAAGTTCAGGACGAATAATAATATGTCGTTGGTAATTTTTAGTTTCACTATTAATGGTCCGTCTATATTATGATGGAAACTATTGAAAGGGGGAAAGTTACACAGCTACCAGAAAAAAGGTAAAGCTACAACGCCAGCACAAAGACGCATAACGGAAGTTGCCCAGCCCTCTATTAAGAGCAAGATGTGACACAAGACGATTTCTTAGCACAAAAGACGATGTTTTTTTTCATGAATACTTTATTTTTCAATCCCAAATTAAAACATCGAGAAATGGCCTCGGACAACAGATCAACATTTTGCGTCTGTCCTCTCCAAACGTCCAGCAAAGAATTTGAACCTTCTCTCTAGATCTTTTGCTCTAACAAGCATGTTCAGGACGAATAATAATATGTCGTTGGTAATTTTTAGTTTCGCTATTAATGGTCCGTCTATATTATGATGGAAACTATTGAAAGGGGGAAAGTTACACAGCTACCAGAAAAAGGGTAAAGCTACAACGCTAGCACAAGGAAATTGCCCAGCCCTTCTATTAAGAGCAAGATGTGACACAAGATCATTTTGTAGCACAAAAGACGATGTTGTTTGTCATGAGTACTTTATTTTTCAATCCCAAATTAAAACATCAAGAAATAGCCTCGGACAACAGATCGACATTTTGCGTCTGTCCTCTCCAAACATCCAGCTAAGAATTTGAACCTTCTCTCTATATTTCTTGCTCTACAAAGCGAGTTCCGGACGAATGATAATAAATCGTTCGTAATTCTTAGTTATTCTATTAATGGTCCATCTATATTGTGATGGAAATTATTGAAAGGGGAAAGTTACACAGCTATCAGAAAAAGCGTAAAGCGACAACGCCAGGACAAAGACGCATGACGGAAGTTGCACAGCCTCTCTATTAAGAGCAAGATGTGACACAAGATCATTTTGTAGCACGAAAAACTATGTTTTTTGTTATGGGCACTTTATTTTTCAATCCCAAATTAAAACATCGAGAAATGGCCTCGGACAACAGATCGCCATTTTGCGTCTGTCCTCACCAAACATCCAGCAATTTGAACTTTCTCTATATATCTTTTGCTCTACCAAGCGAGTTCCGGACGAATGATAATAAATTATTGGTAATTCTTAGTTACTCTATTAATGGTCCATTTACATGGTGGTGGAAACTATTGAAAGGGGAAACGTTACTCAGCTACAAGAAAAAGTACAAAGCTACAACGACAGCTCTTGGTATCCTTCCGTCTGCGAAAGACGATGGAGTAGTGTGCAAAACCCCTTTTTATGTTTTTTTAACTACAAAGCCTGGGCGGTTTAATATGGAGGATGTGCTGTTGCCCAAGCAGCAGATCCCCACCCACACACTACCGCTGTGGTCCAAAGGAAAGGTAAAAAAAAACCAATGCAGTTTGGTAACAGCAGTATCGCAGGAGTTGCTCCATATTAGGGACTCCAGTTCCGGATTTGGTTTCGGGGTTTACTCCCAGCACAAATACGCATAACGGAAGTTGCCCAGCCCCTCTATTAAGAGCAAGATGTGACACAGGGTCATTTTGTCGCACATGCCCAACAAAAGAGTGTCACATAATTTAACATCTCTTTACCAAAATTATTCGTTTTCTTTATATACCTTTTCTCTGAATCTGTTTCTCCAATTAGACACAGAGCCTAGTGGATAAAAGAGTTGGATTAAGACAGTTATAAGTGAGAGTTATCTCTAGACTGCAGGTTCAATCCTGGTCAAGGGCATCAGTAACATAGAATAATAATTAACACAAGCTTAAAACCTGTATCCCAGCTATGGTTAGCGGAATGAGAATAGGATACTCTCGTTGACTGAATAAAGGGTGAGGTTCAAATAATGTTGTGTACCCTTTCTTACTTCTTACTCTAGTCGTCTTCTCTTCTGGCCGGCTTTGCTATTCTGCTCATCTATCATCTTGGTCTTGTCTAGCGTCTGGAGGTCAAACGCCATCACTCACTCTCAAGGCCATCAGCTGCTCTAATCGCCATTATGTTTCTACACTACGTTATATAAGTATTAAGGATCCAATAATTATGTAACACAAAGTTCCGTGATGGCTCCTGATTACGACAAGAAGGTTCCCGATTACGACAAGAAAGTTCTCGAGTCCGAGAAGGTTCCCGAGTCCAACCAGAAATATCTGAATAAGGTCAGAGGCCACATCGGCCGAAACGTTGTGCGGATAGCAATGACGGTGAGGACAATAGTCCAAATAATAAAAATAATATTTTGTATTCTTTCTTGATTCTGTGAGCACTAAATTTTACCTCTTCAAACATTCAAGTCTGGAACTCCTTGGGATTTTCATCTCGATCCTTTTCTTCTTTGTCTGTGATTGTTGCTTGTTTTTATTAATCAACACAAGACGATATTGTTGTTTTTAGGAGCAGTTTATTTTCCAATCCCAAATTAAATTGTTTTTGTTTTGTTTTGTTTTACGGCATATCAACCTCAGTGGGTCATTTAATGCCGATAAAGTTTTGAAATAAATCAATTCTTAATGGATAATACAATTTTTAAAAAAAATACATTTTTCTATTTAACCCATAGATGGGACCCTAACAGGTACTACCCTCCGGGTCAGAGTGGACCAGGGAGCAATGGTGATGAAGGGGTGCTCCACATTCCCCAAACCTCCAAAACTGGAACCTCGCAATCAGATAGAATTTAACGTCATTCCCAGGACATGTAGACCCGCAGCCACCGCCTTCTAGTACCCATATGATAAAAAGGGGTTGGGACTTGCCATAAAGGCAATAGGGTTGGGAAAATCATATAGGTGCTAGGGCTTGACGTGACCAGCCGATTGATCGGGGGGAGCCTCTCCGACCGCCCGTCTAGCCCAAGATAGGGCCAAAGTGGAGTATTGCATGTCATGAACTGCTCATCCACCTGGGCTCTATCCTTAAGCATCACGGGTCGCCACCCACGGCCAACAGGTGGCCCCATTGGGGGAGTCTTACCCCTCTGCAGAGGTGCAGTCTGTGCATTCTAACGCCCCAGCCGACAGGGCGGCCCAAATTAAAACTTTTGTTAATGTGGTCTGTAGTCCAAGACTAATCAAGGATATAAAACTCATTGAGAGAGTTCAAAGGAGAGCTACTAAAGTAATGATTGATTTACAAAACCTTTCGTGTGTGTCTGTGGGGGGGGGAATGTTGAAAAATATATTGTATTAAATGCCAGTAATACGAATATTTTTTCCATTATTAAATTCCTGTGTTAATATTTCAGCTTCACTATCATATAACAAGGCTAATATATATATATATATATATATATATATATATATATATATGTTGTAGATTTTGCGTTTCCGTATGCTTCTGGTGCGTATATATATTTGAGATATATTGTTGTATCTGTATCCGTTGTGGGAAATACATATACCAGGTTTGGGTATAGGTGTGAAGCATTAACGTACTATATTATGCTAATGTTGTTACCATAATATGTTAGTAAAGGAATAAATATCAGAAAACTCTGTAGTTTTCTTTTTTTACTTTCTTTTATTTAGACGTAGTGGTAAATTTTCAGGACAGTGACATAACTTATTTCTGAACGTGAATCGTAGTAGTGATCATCTGGCTGCTTGTCCGGTAAGTTGGAATGGTGCGGAGGTGCTTGATGCTGATTGGTCCGTTGGTGATTCATAAGTTTGTACTCGGTCACAGGAAGAAGGAATGT
Organism: Doryteuthis pealeii; assembly: GCA_023376005.1. Classification (NCBI taxonomy): domain Eukaryota; kingdom Metazoa; phylum Mollusca; class Cephalopoda; order Myopsida; family Loliginidae; genus Doryteuthis; species Doryteuthis pealeii. The sequence goes on along the minus strand of CM042166.1, from coordinate 32,851,234 downwards.
CACTATCCTGAAAATTTACCACTACGTCTAAATAAAAGAAAGTAAAAAAAGAAAACTACAGAGTTTTCTGATATTTATTCCTTTACTAACATATTATGGTAACAACATTAGCATAATATAGTACGTTAATGCTTCACACCTATGCCCAAAACTGGTATATGTATTTCCAACAACGGATACAGATACAAAAATACATCTCAAATATATATATATATATATTATATATATATATATATATGTGTGTGTGTGTGTGTGTGTGTGTGTGTGTGTGTGTGTGTATAAATGTATGTATAAATATAACGGTAATAGTTTTACCTTCGAAAGGCTTCGAAAATATATCCCAATATATTTCCCAGTTCTTTAAAAATGTTGCACTATATCTTTGGCATAGGTTTTTGTTCGCTCTCACTGTTTCCTATAATTTCTCAAGGGAGATAATTCGGAACGTTTAACTGAATAATACTTTATCATAGTTATTCAATTGCAATTACTTATGAGTTCATTTAAAAAGAAGTGACACGATGCTAAGTTTAATTGGTGTTGAAGGCCACCGTAATGCAATAAAATATAACTCACCTCGCAATTTTGGTTATAAACACATCCGACAAAATTGCCATGTAATAAACTGACAATTCTGAAGTTGATGGCAAAAGACTAGAATGAATGTGCGACCCTAGTCTAATGGTCCTCATCTTAAATTCAACTTCATTCGGGTATATATATATATATATATATATATATATATATATATGTGTGTGTGTGTGTGTGTGTGTGTGTGTTTGGACAGCATTCTTTCATTTATACATGTAGAATTAAACAAAAGACACATCTCCTGTTTAACAATTTTATTTTTGATCTTTTCGAGTTTTCTGGCCAACTTTTTAATGTTTGGGTGGAATTCGTGGATAAGTCCACCAAAGTTCAGGTCCCGAGTACTTTCGGCACTCATCAGGTGTGATGTGCCACAGTTTTTTAAATTTTTTAAAATTCCAAAAGATCAAAAATAAAATTGTTAAACAGGAGATGTGCCTTTTGTTTAATCATATATATATATATATATATATATATATATATATATATATAGTGGTTTGGTGGTTGTTTTGAAGGCTATCACAATGCAAGTCTAAAGAAAAAAGTAACTATGGTGTTGTTTGTTAACCTATAATTTTTTAATAATTCTTAGATATATCTACAAATGATCTCCGAAACTGAAGTTGGTGCTAGTGGCTGTCTATTTGGTTTTGTCTCATGTCTTCCTATCTCTCAGGGTGTGTTTGTGTGTCTGTGTGTGTGTGTGTGTGTGTGTGTGTGTGTGTGTGTGTGTGTGTGTGCCTGTTCAATAGTGTTTGATTATCATTCTCGGTCTGGCTCACCCTCTAATCATAGACTTAAGCATAAACTTAAGTATGAATATATATATATTTTTTTACTTTAAACATACGCTCATTTCTTTTTGGGCGCCGGTGGTTGTCTTCAGTGATGTTTTTATGCAAAGTTCATTGGGATGTTTCAGGTCTTACAACATCATACATCCCTCGCATTGCAGACCCCACCAGAGGCGATCTAACTCTGGTGCAACCACCTTTTCTTAACCGCTAAAAAGACATGATGGGGAAAATCTTTTTTTTTATACTGGGCGGTTGTTGACCTCATCCCAATCAAATACAAATATATAGACACACACACACACATATATATACATATATGTGTGTGTGCCTGTGCGTATGTCTATGTGTGTGTGTGTGTGTGTGTGTGTGTGTGTGTGTGTGTGTTGTAGAGTAGCTAACACCCCATCAGCAATCTACCAGATGGACTGGCTCATAGCCATAAAATAGCCTACGATTAAAGTTAATTAACTTGCTGAATAATACTTAGACTGACTTTATTGAGTTGGCTCTACCGAACTGACTTTCCTCTATTTAGTGTAAGTTTTGTATTTTTAATTGTTTGTATTTATTTGTTCTGTGTGTGTATGTATCCGTTTGGCACCGGATGCTGGTGCTTAATAATGTATTAAGCACACCATTCTTCTGTGTATCTTTCCACTTCGCGATACAACAGTGTACGTGTGTGCTATAATCTTATTCTTAACATCAGCACAAAGACATTATTAAAATGTGGAATATCTTTATTATCTGAAATTCCAAATGTTGAAACCGAATGACCAACTTTAAAATCGTTTATAATCTTTGATTTATGGATCTAAGTTCTCATCCAAACAGGATCCTTTTTTGGATTGGTGAGATTAGAACGAAAAAACAAAGAGTCGACATCAAAGGCTCACAGGCCAAACTAGCAGTGAGGAAGAATTAATAGACATGAAGAAAAATTTGCAAAAGTTGTCATGGGATATCTGAAACAGGAACCATGCCTCTTGTGGATCAAATGATCCAGGATTAATAGAACGTGCCTGGGAGAAATAAATTACAAAAGATATGAATTATTGATTGCAGTCTTTGTGTTACAGTATAGGTTTTCTGGTGAGTAGGATTATCAGGGCCCATCTCATTTATTCTAGATAATGTATGCTTGGCTATATTAGGATTATGTTCAATTACCCATTGAATTTTTGATTTATTAAGAAAGGAGTTTGTTTGAACCATTAACAAGGATTTCTCGTATTTTTTTAGATGATGCTTGATAATTATTATTATTTCGATTATTCAGACTATAGTCATCATCTTCATTGTTATCTATACAACGTTTCGGTCGATGTGCCCTCCGGCCTTCTTGTCGGACTCGAAGGTTCCCGATTACGACAAGAAGTTCCCGAGTTGGAATAAAAGGTTCCAGAGTTCTAAAAGAAAATTCCCAAGTCCGAGAAGGTTCCTGAGTCCGACAAGAAATACCCGAATAAGACCGGAAGGCACATCGGCCGAAACATTGTACAGAACAATGAAGATGAGGACAATAGTTCGAATAATCCAAATAATACTCATTAGCAAGTAAGTATAAAGTAAAGTCGGTAGAGTGGGTGTCTGAAGTAAAGCGCCACAACTACCATCATCTCAATTTACCGCACATATCCAATAATTACAGTCGAAACGGGTTATTGTTTGCACTCTTCGTGTTTCTCGCTTGGGTTCATGCCTTTCCGAAGGTTCAGTTATTTCTCGTCGGACTCGGGAACCTTCTCGAACTTGGGAAACTTCTCGAGCTCTGGAACCTTCTCTTCGAACTCGGTAACCTTCTTGTCGTAATCGGGAGCCTTCAAGAAATCCAAAGAGGTATCCTATTCTCATTCCAGTAAACATGACTCGGTACAAGTGCCACTGTCGCCCTTAACCAGGACTGAACCTTCAGCCTAGAGATAACAGTCATTTAGAATTGTATTACCCCAACGCCTATATCCACTAGGGCATGTGTCTAAGTAAAAGTCGTCGGGGCGGCCTAAAGTCGGTATCAGCCAATCAGCGAGGGAGTCTATCCCCTTTTCACTTCCGCTAGACCAAGGAGATTATTTTAGCGTCTGGGGTGGAGCGCCCCACCTACCACCAGCTCCTTACTTTACCGCACTGGTCCCTGTGCTACTCATACGCTGAGTTGGTGAGGACCGGTATCGAACTAGGAACCGTGTAGTTTCTAGCCGAACGCTCTACTAGGTCTCTTCTAACGTCTGGACTTCTCTTGGGGACTTTTTGTCTGGTCTTCCATTGGGAATTTTTCTTTATCAGAAGCCCTGTTTCATTGTTAGTTTTTAGATAATAACACAAGACTTCGATTTACTTTGATCATATTTTATTCTCGAAATCCCCCACCAGACTACCTGCGCAGATCGAGTCGGAGTGTGTATAACACGACACCACCGTTGTGGTTTCTCGCCGACTGACCAAAATCTATTTCGAATCTAAACCGGAAGAGGGTCTTCTCCACCGATTCTCACGGTATCCACCGGAAGGAAGGATCAGGACAGGTCAAGCCTTGTCATTCAAATCCTTCAAGGCCATTTTGATTTCTACACTATTGCACATAAATATTAGGTATCTAATAATTATGTAACACGACCACTGCTGGGGTACGGGGAAGATGGCTCATTCCATTATATCAATGATAATCATTTGTTTTCTCACAGTCACATGGTGTTACGGAGAAAGGTTTTTGAAAAGACAATTTTGTTCTGCATTACTTTAGAAAATGATAGGCCATGCCTATGCACAGTTTAATAATGAGTCCCAGTGGTGCATGTGCAATTACTTCCAGTTCGTGTATTATATTCTTATTCTGTTTTTTTGTTTTGTTTTTTTTTTGGTTTTTTTTTTTCTTTTAGAAGGAATACTTTGAGTGACCAGAGTTGAATGTCTTGGATTAACTTCAGTGAATTGTCAAATCTTTGATCCTAGTATTCCGTATACCAGCATAAAAAAATAAATGCGATGTTTACCGCTTAATTTTCTCTTTTTATTTTCCTTTTTCCGTTCCGTCTGAAATCTAACTATTCATCTATGTAGATGTTTATATGCCAAATCATATCTGTCCATCCTATTTGAAAGTTGGGTTTAAAGGATGATTTACTTTGATGTTAAAGTCATTTGGGGTCAGTGTTTCGAGACGTCTTATCGATTTGTCTTTGTGTGATTCTATTATCGTCACACTACATTTTTTTCCTTTCTATGCTTGTGAATTTTGCATCTCAGTTGAAGTTGTGACCGTTTTAGTGGAAATGTTATTCTGTAAGTATTAGTTTATTATAATTCCTAGTTTAGAGTCTGTAGCTTTTTGTCTAGTCTAGTTTAGTCGATTCTAGTCTACTCTCTCTCTCTCTCTCTTTCTTTCTCTCTCTCTCCCTCTCTTCTTTATATATATATATATATTATGTATATATATATGTATATATATATGTATATATATATATATATATATATATATATATAATATGAGAGAGTGAGAGAGATAGAGAGATGATGTTGTTATGGGGTCGACGTATGCTTCTTTGTCGGTATTTCTGCTTGATCTATGTACATGCGTATAGTCTCGTAGATTCTAATCTCTCCCCCCACTCTCTCTCCTCTCTCTCTCTCTCTCTCTCTCTCTCTCTCTCTCTCTCTATATATATATATATATATATAATATATATATATATATATGACGTTGTTATTATGGAGTGAACGTATGCTTCTTTGTCGATATATTGTTAGTCTATATATGTGTGTATAACCCAAATATATATATATATATATATATATATATATATATATATATATATAGAGAGAGAGAGAGAGAGAGAGAGAGAGACTCACCATTTATATATATATATATATATATATATATATATATATATATTACATGCGAATTTCTGTGATCCTTGCTTTTATGCAGTGGTGCATTCGTCAAACATGGTGAAAAGGTTGTTTTTTAAAATCCGATTAATATGGTCAATCTTTCGTGGTGGTGGGGTTGGAAAGGGGAATTTTGTTTTTGTGTTTGTGTTTACAATCTGGTTTATGTCTGGTTACTGGTGTTGGTAGGCATATACAGTCACTCAAGCATACATATCTATATCTATATATATATATATAATATATATATGTGTGTGTGTGTGTGTGTGTGTGTGTGTGTGTGAGTGTGTTGTCTGTCTGTGTGTGTGTGTATCTGTGAGTGCGTATGTGTGTCGGGTTGGGTCAATTGATAAGTACACAGACTGACACGTAGTTATTAAAGAAGGAGAAACTCTTTTGAAAATATATTTCATGTAAACAAAATACTTATCTAAAAAGTACGTAGACATAATCACGTGTGTCCTGTGGATGACAATAGACTTTGTCATATAATGGTTATCTTCGAAGGAAATGGACACGGCGAACCGAGTTCAAATCATGGATAAGTATGTTGTCTTTTCCCATAGCACTAATACCCTTGAGAAAGATATGAATCAAAGTGTTCCCTATCTAGCTAAGGGTACATCGAAGGAAGACTGTGTTCTTTATCCTTGGCTAAATAATCAGTATAGGAGAAGGAAAATTCAGAATATATATATATATATATATATATATATATATATATATATATAAGTCGTCTGGGCGGGCTAATGTCGGTACCAGCCAGACAGCGAGGGGGTCTATCCCCTTTTCGCTAGTGCTAGACCAGTGAGATTATTTAGCCCCTGAAGTGGAGTGCCACACCTCCCATCATCTCTTCAATTTACCACACATATCCCAATGCTATTCATGCGCTGGGTTAGCGAGGGCCGGTTTCGAACTAAGAACCTTGTGATTCCTAGCCGAACACTCTATCGATTGAGCTATATCAGGCCTTATATATATATATATATATATATATATATATATATATATATATATATATATTAATCAAGATATTGATTAATTGCAGTCGATTACACGTGCGTGTCTTTCGTGATAAACGGTTCGTCGAATACTATCCCGTAATCGTTATCGATAACAAACCGTTTATCTAGAAGGACACACACGACTGCAATTAATCAATATCTTGATTAATTCAGTGGATTTAACCCTGAAGATGCTTATGGTGAATCTCGAGTAGGTTATCTCTTGTAGCTATATTGTAATAAATTTACTCTATTAGCGTATTGAGCACTTTTCATTTGTTATATCGCTGTCTTACATTTCTGAATTTTGCATCAACTAACCATTGTGACCATATTTACCAGTAAGTCACCTTTTCCATAATACACACACACACACATACACACACACACACAGACATATATATATATATATATATATAATATATATATATATATATATATATAAGGTGTGTAAAAAAAGTATCAAGATTTTCGGTACTTTTTGACACACCTTGTATTCTGAAAAATTAACGTTCCACACATTCTTCATTTCTATCTTAAAAATCTGTCATTTTTGACACACCTTAAGATTCTGAAAAAAATTAACATTTATTTCCATTCCTATCTTGGCAAATACAGCTTCAATCTCGATACTTTTATGACGCAACCTATATATATGCACACACACACACACACACACACACACATATATATATATATATATATATATATGTATAAGAGAGTTTTATAATTTGCTTGAAGCATTGTGTATATTGGTTAGGAGGTTGATTTAGAAGGCTATCACAATGCAGGTGTAAAGAAAAAAAATAATAATACGGTAACAATGATGTTGAGTGTTAACCTGTATTTAATTCTTGAATTTTCGAGATAATATCTCTTTTTCAAAAGATCACTGGAACTGAAGCAGTCTAGTTATGGCATTTCCTTTTAAATGATTTTTTCTTTTTGAAAATGATGGTATTTTTATATAACTGTATTCTCGTGTTGTATGTTTACGGGAATGCGGGGTTTTTTTTTGTACATGCGCATATTTTGTCATGCGCGTGTTGGTTGTGACGTTATGACTGTATCCTAGCGCGGGATTGCACGTGCATATGTATGTGCGTATTAAAGAGCTTATTTGTGTTTGATGGCCATGGTGATGTATAATATTTCGTGTTGGATGTAATATAAATCAATTTAATCATTTATTATTATTATTATTTTATTATTATTATTATATAATTTATAATCAATATTATTAATAAATTTATTTGTTTAGTTACTAGTGTATGTGTGTGTATGTGTGTGTGTTAGGAAAAAAAGGTAATATATATATATATATATATATATATATATATATATTGTGTACTATATCTGACATTTTAATTACTGAAGTACACGGTGACTCTAGTCCATGGAAATACAGCGCAAATATATTGAATTTTAATTTGCGAATGTGGCTGATATTGAAGGATGAATTGGAAGCTGTGACAAATCGCCTCGAGTTAGTGTCATCCCCTGTTATGAGCAAGTATTTGCGATAACCATCATTATTTTCTGTTAATTAAAATCCGTAGTTGCAGTGGTCCGTCCCTGGAACGTGGAGGGGGGTGAAACGAAGAGCAAAACAAAAATAATGATTTAATAAATCCAATATGGCGGACTTTTAACATTAGCGAGCCTCAAAAATAGTGGCCTCAGGCGTCAGTTCGCCCACATGATTATCAGAAAGTTAAATGCACTCATTGCATATATATATATATATATATATATATATATATATATATATATATATAACACTCACACACACAATATATATATATATATATATATATATATATATATATATTGTTCGTATCCATCTATGTTCATTTATCAATAGTTAAACACATACATATATATATATATATATATATATATATATATATATATATATATTGTTCGTATCCATCTATGTTCATTTATCAATAGTTAAACACATACATACCTTGATACACAGATAGGAACAAAATGAGATTATTAACTAGATATATATGAACATAAGTTATATATATATATATATATATATATATATATATATATATATATATATATGGTGTGTCAAAAAAGTATCGATATTTTCGGTACTTTTTGACCACCTTGTATTCTGAAAAATTACTTTCCATTCATTGTTCATTTGTAACTTGGTAAATACAGCTGCAATCTCGATACTTTAATGACACAGCTGGATATATATATATATATATATATATATATAATATATATATATATATATATATATATATATATATAATATATATATATATATATATTTATATATAAATATATATATATTTATATATATATATATATATATATATATATATATATATATATATATATATATATATATATATATATATATATATATATATATATATATATATATATATATATATATATATATATATATATATATATGTATACTTACATACATATACATATATAGATGATATGAATACATTGTAATAGATATATCTGAATAAAAAATCATGAGATAGATAAATAGATAGATTAACTTGCTAAGAAATATAAAAAAAAACAACATATAATATATATGTGTGTGTGTGTGTGTGTGTGTGTGTGTGTGTGTGTGGCGTGTGTGTGTGTGATAGTACATTAGCTAGATAGATTTTTTTTTAAATTGGACAATATGAGATAGAAAACCAGATAGTGAGAAAGAAAGAATAGAAAGAAATAAATAATAGTTATTATTATTTCTTGAAAAACACCCGTCAGCTTGGAGACTCGGAGGCTTGTAAATGAAATTACCAAACATGTTTTTGTTTTTTTATTTTTGTTTTTATTTTGCAAATATGAAAATTTTATGAAGACCAAATATATGCAAAATATTAAATACAATCTCCTAATAGATTTTCATCTTTTTGTTTCTTCTTGTTCTTCTTTTTTTTATCTTTATTCTATCTGTTTTGATTTTTTCTTCAATTTTTTTGAAAAAGAAATAATTTCCGTTCATCTCACATCATTCCTCCCGAGGGCAATCATCAACTCACGAGCCACATACCATGAATACTGAACTGTATATGAAATAAAATAATAAAAAAAAGCCATCTCGGTTCACTGTAAATTAGAAGGCAATAAAAAAAAGCTATGATGGGGACAAATAAAGACAAAAAAATATAACATTAGTTGCAAAAGTTTTAAACATCTTATTATAGTAGAGATTCAGTGTCTGTAACCGAAACTATGTCACTGACTCCAACACAATGCCATCAGGAATGAGTGTTATAATTTATAGCACAATATTAGGCAATAAAAAAGCTCTGATGGGGTCAAATAAAATAAAAATATATTAGTTGGTGCAAAAGTTTTAAACATCTTATTATAATAGAGATTCGGCATCTATAACTGAAAGTACATCACTGCTTAAAACACAATGCCCTCAGGAATTAGTATTATAATTTATAGCACAATATAAGTTAATATAACAGCTCTGATAAAGACAAATAAAAAAAATATATCAGTAGCTGAAAAAGTTTTAAACATCTTATTATAATAGAGATTCGGTGTCTGTCTGTAAAAGAAACTACGTCACTGTTCACAACACAATGTCCCAGGAATGATTATTATAATTCATAGAACAAAATATATATTTACCAACCTCCTCACGAGCAGGATGTGACACACGGTCAATTTCTTAAGGGGCGTTTAACAAGTTTGAATTCAGAGTTTTCCTTCTCCTAAACCGGTTTCCTAATCAAGGTTAAGGAGCCCAGTCTACCCTACTATTTATCCACAGCTGGAGAGAGAGAGAGAGAGAGAGAGAGAGAGAGAGAGAGAAAGTAGGATCCATACCTTTTCCAATGGTATTAGCGCTAAGTGAAATGCAATTAGATTTGAACTCCAGGATTTGAACTCGGTGACACGAGTCCATTTCCTATGACTTTAACCATTACACCACGCGATTCCACATATAGCTCAATATAAGGCACAATATAAGATAATAAAAAAAGCTATGATATAGTAAGAAATATATCAATTGGTGCAAAAGTTTTAAGCATTTTATAATAATAGAGATTCGGTGTTTCCCTGTCTGTAACCGAAACTACCTCCCTGTCCTCGAGAATGAGTATTTAATTTATAGTCTAAATCAGTAATACCTAGTTTATATCTGATACATCAAAGATGTCTCTATGAAAATCTGAGTTATATTTGTCTCAAAACAGCCCATGTTATTAGTATGTTTAGAATCCGTCAATGTGTGTTATATATCACTAAGATATAAATGAAAATACATAGGAAGTTATTTACTATGAAAATGTATCAAAAATTATTAACTATGAAAATGTATTTGAAGTAATTTCCTAAGAAAATGTATTGGAAATTATTTACTATAAAAAGTACTATAAATGATTTACTATGGAAATGTATAAGAAGAGATTTACAATGAAAATGCATTGTAAAAAATAAAACATAACACATTGAAATTTTACGGAATGAAACGAAAAAATCTAAGAAGATCTATTTAAACAAGAAAGCGTGATTTGCATCAAATCAAACACTGTCTTTCAACTCCAATGGAATTGCCCAGCTGCGGACTTCCTCTATTATAGTTGTAAATGATTTTCTATGAGAAATGACATATGATGAACATATTTTCTGAATGCTTTTCTCTATAAATTCATTATACATGATTTTTTTTTCAATGAAAATTCAGTGAAATATATTCATGTAAATAATTTACTATGAAATTGGAATATAAATGAATTACCATGAAAAAATGGTAACTAAGTCAACATTGACATGAATACACCATGAGAAAACATCCTGAAAGAAAAAAAAATACATTAGACTCTTTGTTTAAAAGTCATGCATTCAACACACATTATAGGATGTTTATTTATCTTTTCTTTTTTCTTTTGTTTATTTCAGGAAAGCAAAGAAGGAATAGCTGAAGGCGTTAACTGTGAGAAAATAATCATAATAATTGTTCGTGTCCTAGTTTATTCACTGGCCTACTTAACATTAAATTAAAATTATCCACATCATTTCCTTTTATAGAAACTATATCAAAGGGGTCGGGTTAGCTCAGTTGCTAGAGCGTTCGGCTAGAAACCACAAGGTTCCTAGTTCGATACCAGCTCTCGCAAACTCAAAGTCTGAGTAGCACAGGTTTCTGTGGGGTAAAGTAAGGAGGTGGCGCTCACCTCAGACACAAAATCAATAAAAGAAAAGAAAAGAAAAAAATAAAATAAAATAAATAAAATAAAATAAAAGTTAAACTATGTAAATTCTGGTTGGTTCATTGGTTGGGGTTTACGGGATCGGGTTAGCTCAGTCGGTAGAGCGTTCGGCTAGAAACCACAAGTTCCTACTTCGATACCGGACATCGCCAACTCAGTGTATGAGTAGCATGTGCGGTAAAGTAAGGAGGGGGCGCTCCACCTCAGACACAAAATCAATCTTCTTGGTCTAGCGCTAGTGAAGGGGTCTATCCTTAGCGCTAGACAAGAAGATAATCAGCGAGTGATACCGACTTCAGTCCACCCGACGACTTTTTATATCAAATATATAATTGTCTTTCGAACATCTATTTACTTAAGACAAAAAAATTAAATAAACCTATATATACTACCACCAATCTAACCAATTTTAACCTGGGTGTAGATATGACCACCTACACCCATGTTTTTCCCTGGGAAAAAGGAGAAAAAATCAGTATTTTTTTTATTTTTCGGACTGTTGTTCTCATCTTTATTGTTATATACACAACGTTTCGACCGATGTTCCTCTGGCCTTCGTCAGGTGTTTCTTGCCGAATTTAGGAACCTATTTGACAAACTCTAGAGCCTTCATTTCATAATCAGAAGCCTTCACGGAACTTTGAACTGAACGTTTCGGCCGATGTGCCCTCCGGCTTCCCTCATGTATTTCTTATCAAAATCTGGAGTTTTCACACTGTAACGGAACTTTAAATCGAACCCCTTTACTTATTCCATTGTTTTTTGAGATGAGGCTTGATAATTTGTATTATTTAGATTTTTCGGATCCTTGTCTTCCTATTTATTGTTATGTACAGAAAGTTTCGGCCAATGTACCCTCCGGACTTCTTCAGGAGTTTCTTGTTAAACTTGGGAGCCTTCATGGTATAAATGAAAGCCTACACGGAACATTGAACTAAACCCTTTATTTAATCCATTAGGGTAGATTGCTTTCATTCCGTTAACTATGATCGGGTACAAGGGTTTTTGTAAACATTTTTGTAGAAGATTTTAGTATTAGTAAAATTTGGTACAAACGTAAGGGTTAGAATTGTATTAAAAAAATGGAATTTTCAATGAATTGACCTAGACAATTGAAATAGACATCAGAATTTTTATTGCGGGGCGGGTGTTTTTCGTCTATCCTTTAGTCTAGAGGAAAAGTGAGTTGAATGTAAGACAGGCGACTCTAGAGTTATAGGATTTTGGGAGGGTGCTGAGTGCTGCCTTTGTAGTAATATTACTTGTGATCAATTTCATCACCCCTTCCTTGGCGTATAGGGAGTAAAAAGGGGAGGAACGTAGGATGTAAAGACAGGAATGAGTCAGGATTTGACTTAATTGCAAATTCCGACTAATTAAACCAATTAAAGTGTTGTTGTTTTTTCTCAAACAATAGGTTGAGCTAAAACTAAGGAATAATTAGAGACAGATTTTGTGCGATCAAGGTCACAAACAAAAAAGCCTTTAGGGATTGAACGCTCCAAATCTCAGCTTTAGTATAATAATAATAATACATATATATATATATATATATATATATAAAGAGAGAGAGAGAGAGGGGAGGGAGGGGAGATGTATACTAGGCACTAGGTGTCGTTACGACTATTTGTGTAAAAAGACGGAATTACTAAAGTCAAATCCTTTTAGACTTTCCTGCCTTCTGAGGCAATACGTCAATTGTGTCTACTGTCCATAGAACATGGGGGCTTGTCCCTCACGGTCAGTTCGTGTACATGATATATGAGAGCTTTTTCTCTCTTCAACTTCTGAGAGGTAGGACACACCAGTTGCGTCTAATGCTTACATGAGAGGGTACTTTGCTTCTTAGGTATTCTGTGTAATGTACACGAGAGCCTATTCAAACCAGTAAGTTATACATTCATTCTATAAATAGCAGGTTCTCTCTCTCTCTCTCTCTCTCTCTCTCTATCTCTCTATCTATCTATCTATCTCTATATATATATCTCTCTCTCTCTCTCATTTCAATCAGTCAATGGAGGTGCGCCGTAGGAAATGGACACGACGTGACGAGTTCAAATTCAGGATGAGGTTGTTTGCATTTGACATACCGTTAATACCCTTGGGAAAGGTATGAATCCAACTATTCTTCTTCCAGCTTAGGACCCTTTATGGTTTTAGATAGATCTAAAATCAGTTTTAAAATGTATTTTAAGATGAGGTTTAAAAGTGAGTTTAAAAAATTTGAATACCAAGAGAATAAATGAATAAAAACAAAAATCTATTTGGCATAAAGTAACTCAAGGGTTGACATACCGTAAAATACAACCACCTGTGATTGTTAATTTGACTTTGGTCTTAAATAACCTAACACAAGTTGACATGCCCTAAAACGAACTGCCTAATCAATTAACCCCTCAAAAAACTAACCAAACAAACAAACCGACCAACCAGTTAACCAACGATTAAACCACCTCGTCAACCAAGCTCTTAATCAGTGTTCGATATGAAATACCCAAGGGTTGACATGTTGTGAAAGCCAACCAACCAACCAACTCATGGCTGTTAATTTGAGTTTGGCATTAAATAACCCATCATGTATTGACATGCCTTAAAACGAACTAATCCCTCCCAGGACATAAACACCCTCATCCACTGCCTTCTAGCATTCATGTGATAAAAAGGGCTGGGGTTTGCCATGAGGGCAATAGGGCCGGGGCAATCATATAGGTACTAGGGTTTGACGTGACTAGTCGATTGATCGAAGGGGGCTCTCCGACCGCCCCTGTAGCATAAGTAATGGTCTAAGTGAAGTGCTGCATGTCATGAATTACTCATCCACCATGATTCCGTACTCAAGCACCACGGGTCGCCACCTACGGCCAACAGGTAGCCCCGTCTGAAGAGGTACAGTTGGTGTATTCTAACGCCCCAGCCGACAGGGCGGCCAACCAACAAGTAAACCAACCACGTTAATCAGCGTTCCTACGCTACCATTTAGTATTTCCTGTCTCCGGTGTAACAGCTTTAAAAAAATATCCATAAAATCACATGCCGAGCAGACTATTTTTGACATGTTCGAACATTCACAGTATCTATTCTTTATACTTTTAGGATTTTGTTTTTTACTTCTTAATATCTTTTTTTATTTTTCTCAAAAACAAACGAACCAGAATACGCCAAACACCTTCATTATTTTTTCTCTATCTTCGTCGCTCGAATCAGTAAACAAACACAGAGATATTTTGACAATTTTTTCCTGCACACTCTTACTACAAATGATGTAATGGTTAGAGTCGTAGGAAATCGACACGTCAACGCGAGTTCAAATCCAAAACAGAGCTATTTGCATTTCACATCGTGCTACAACTCTTTGGAAGGTCATGCATCCAATTCTCATTCCGGCTGTGGGTAAATAGCGGGGCATGCTGGTCTTTAACCATGGCTAGGCAACCGGTCTAGGAGAAGGAAAACTCTGAATTCAAACCTGTTAAACTACATCAAAATAGTCAGCAAGGCATGCGATTTATATATTTTAACTGCAGCACAGGAAACATTAAATGCTAGATGGCGACTTAGTACAAGGCATCGGACCGGTAGGGAACCATGCCTGCGATTTAAAGATGTCTGCAAGAGGAAATGAAGACATGACACATCAAACATCAACACATGGGAGGCTTGTGCAGAAGACGGAGCGATCTGGTGTTTCCTCGTCAAACAAGGGACGAAAAGGAATGAAAAGAGAGGAAATAACCCGCCACAGAAGGAGAGACAACAGCAACTCCAGCAACCATCACTGTTTGTTTGCAGTCACTGCATCAGAGATTGCGATTCAAAAATTGGTCTGTTTAGCCACTCACGTAGTTTCAGTTTTTTTTAAATGGACACTACGCCATCGTCTTTAGTAGACGGAAGGATGCCAACAACAACAAATTTAGGAATAAATTATAATGCGGTTGATTGACTGGTTGGTTGGATTACTGGTTGGTTGGTTGTGTTTTTGATTGATTAATTAGTTTGTTTTAAGGCACGTCATCATGTGTTGGATTATTTAAGGCCAAAGTCGAATTATCAATCATATTTTTAAAACGGATTTTTTTTATCTATCTAACCCATAAATGGGTCCTAAGAGGTACTATCAAAATAGTCAGCAAGGCATGGGATTTATGTATTTTAACTGCAGCACAGGAAACATGAAATGCTAAATGTTAGCGTAGGAATACATTGTAATGAGTGTAACGTAGCAGGGCTGTTAACGTGCCTCAAAATTCACGTCACTAAAAAGGTATCTGTTACGCAGCAGTCGTCATTGTCGATAAAAAAAGGTACAACACGTGAGATATATGGTCACAAGGGGTTAGCATTTATTTTCGGGCTCGTGTCGTGGGCTGTTTCGGAGAGAAGGAAAGGCAGAGAGAAAGAAGGGAGGACACTGTAAAATTACTGTACCTTTTAACATAGTACCACATTAGGTACCAGAGGCCCGTCCGAAACCTACGCTCTAGGAATGCAAAAGAGAATGATCTTGTTGTTCCTTGTTTCTCGTCACCACATGACTTCCGCTTCCGGTCGACACCCGACTTCCGGCTTCCAGTTCCTCTTCCGGGGTCATATCTCGGTCAAATTACCGGCAACCCCTTGTGTGTCCACTATTGCTTTTTTAACCTTTATTTTCTCTTATTTCTTCTTCCTCTCTTTCTATAGCAGTCAGCTCACAGTTTTATTAACACTATCAAACTCTGGTGGACCTTAATAATCACGTTACAATGAGGTTGATTGACTGGTTGGTTGTGTTACTGTCTCGTTGGTTGTGTTTTTGATTGAATAGTTAGTTCGTTTTCAGGCAGTGCAATATGTGTTGGGTTATTGAATGCCGTAGTCAAATTAACAATCGTGGTTTGGCTAATTGGGTGGTTCGTTAGATATTACAGCATGTCAGCCCTTGGGTTATATTATGTCGAACACTGATTAACGTGTTTGGTTGACTGAGTAGTTGACTGTTTGATTAGTTGATTGATTGAGTAATCAATCTCTAAAATTGATTTTCCTTAGTATTATTACTACTCTCTCTCTCTCTCTCTCTCTCTCTCTCTATATATATATATATATATATATATATATATATATATATATATTACGCTACTACGTTGTGCCCTGCATTTGAAATGCTAGATTCGGAGTAAGTGAGATTGAATTCCAGTCACACTATTATGTTTAATCTCGGTCTGATACTTTTAGGAAAGGTATGAAATCCCCATTCCCCATCTACTGGATAAATACTACCACTGCAGATATTCTAGAAGGCTGTATATGGCATTGAATAACCCTCAGATATTGATATACCATTGAACTGTGGTTCTTTTCTAGTTTGTTTGTTTATTGATTTTAACGGCATATCAATCCGTCTGGGGTTATGTCATGTCTAACGGTTAAGAAGTTATACATATCGTGTAGTCATATTTATACTTTTTAGTAATTGGTTTTAACAATGTGTTAGCATTATTTGGAATTATGTTGTATGGTATTGATTTGTTTCATGTCTATATTCTATGGTATAATTTTATTTCTCTAAAAAAAAGAGAGAATATCCTCCATGTTGACATTTTCAAACAGATCTTACATATTGTTTGCTTTAAAATAACGGTTTCTGGTGTGAGCAAGAAACCTGCATTCCATGAATAAGTGTTTAACTGTCAAAGGGGTTTGACATGTTCCATATTGTGGTTGTTGTTCTTGTTTGAGTATATTGGAGTGTGTTAGTCTTGCATGACCAATGCGTAATCGAGATACAATTACTTGTTCCTTTCTAGACTTCCTTCTATTCTAGTCACGGGACCAAATATGGTACTATTACATACACACATAGACATCGGGCATACAATTGGTGTGTGTGAGAGTGAGAGTTCTCATATAAGAGAGAGTTCTTCACTGATAGAGAGAGATATTAGAGAGAGACAGATTAGAGACGTAAATGGTTAGGAGTTGACCTTGCTTCATCACTTGTTGACATCTTTAATCTTCCAGCTGCCATGTTCCTGGCTCGTTGAGTTCTTCTAGCTGCTGCTTCTTCTTAACTAAAGGAGTCGAGTTCTTCTAAGGGCTTCTGTTGGGCTTTGCTTATTTACATTGAATGATTTAACAAGACATTATTTTTACTTGATCAAGTTTTTATTTCGTCTAGCCCATGATTCTCATTCACCGCGCGGGAGACTGGCACGTCTGAACTCTTTGACGGCCGGGTAAATCTACAAACGCTCACATCTCACTCCTCCTTTCTCCCCTTTGCCACATACCATTCCTTGTTCAATCAAAAGCATGCCACGCGTCTATGCTGACTTCATCACTTAATTTTTTCCGTTTCAATACACACACCGCCACTCTTTTCCGTAACTAATCAAGCCACTCAGACCACCCCCATGGTTCTATGTCAAACCCATTGTGTAACAAAACAAATAAACCAACCCTAACTTTCTTTCTTTATTGGGGGGGGGGTCCTCTTGGTGCAGTGGTTAACATGCTGGACTGCGATATTGTCGTAAGCGAGTTCGAACCACAGTCACATTATTACGTTTACTCGGACTAATACCCTGGGGAAAAGAAAAAAAACATCATTCCTCCAGCTATGGGATAAATAGTACCACTAATGTTCTTCTGCAGGGATGGCTTTGGCATAAAATAACCTACAAAGATTGATACGCCATTAAACAAAGAACAAAAAAAACCTACCTTTCTTTCTTTCTTTCTTTGGGGTGGGTTCCTGTGTGATGTCGTGGCAAACGTGCTGGAATGTGATATTCTAGTTAGCGAGTTCGAAATCCGGTCTCGCTATTATGTTCATTCTCGCTCTAATACATTCGAGAAAAGTATGAACACCCTTATCCCCCAGCAATAGGTTAGATAGTACCAGTAAACTTCTTCTACAAGTTTGGATTTGGCATTATGTAACCCACGGAGGTTGATATGTCATAAAACAAGGAAACCTAACCAGGAATTGAAACCGTATCGGCTTGTTGTAGGATCCACACTTTTATTGAATGAGCTGTTACCTCTAATTCGGTGGAGATTTTATCTTATTTTATTTCATTCTTTTTTTTTTTCCTTCGAAAAGCGCGGGTACAGTCTATTGTGGTGCAGATGCGGGAGGTGACGTCTTTCTTGTGTCCGTCTGCGCATGCGTAATTGTCTCGTTTTCCTCGGCGTCTCTCCGGGTTTATTAATAGAGGCACTCCTTGTCTCCGAACAATTAGGGAAGAAAGATATTTTCGTGAATTCTGGCTTTTAGTTAACTTTGCGACCGAGACAAAGAATTAGAAAGACACACAGACAGACGGACGCGCGCGAACACACACACACACACACACAGACGCGCGCACATACACACACGCACACAGGACACACAGGAGCACACACACATGCGAAAATACATGAGACATCAGAACTGGAGTCTACGGCTTTAATTATCCGGCTATGAATGACAGAAAGTTTGAAATAACGTATGCTACTCATTAAATTCTAATGTTGGATGGTTATGTTCGGCTAAAACTTCCATCTCTCTCTCTCTCTCTCTCTCTCTCTCCTCTCTCTCTCTCTCTCTCTCTCTCGCCTTCTCTCTTTCGTTCTATCTCTCTCTCTCTCTCTCTCTCTCTCTCTCTCTTTCTCTCTCTTCTCGCTTTCCTCTCTCACTCGCCTTCTCTGTGTGTGTTGTCTCTCTCTCTCTCTCTGTCTGTCTGTCTGTCTGTCTCTCTCTCTCTCTCTCTCTCTCTCTTCTCTCTCTTTCTCTCTCTTTCTTCGCTTTCTCTCTCACTCACTCGCCTTCTCTGTGTGTGTGTGTCTCTTCTCTCTCTCTGTCTGTCTGTCTGTCTGTCTCTCTCTCTCTCTCTCTCTCTCTCTCTCTCTCTCTCGCTTGCTCGCATTCTCTTTCTCTCTCTCTTTCTTTCTTTCGTTCTTTCTCTCTCACTCACTCGCCTTCTCTCTGTGTGTCTCTGTCTGTCTGTCTGTCTATCTGTCTCTCTCTCTCTCTCTCGTGCGCTTGCTCGCATTCTCTTTTCTCTCTCTTTCTTTCTTTCTTTCTTTTCTCTCTCTCTCCCTCGCCTGGTCTCTCTTTCTCTCTCCCAATCTCTCCCTTTCTCTCTCTCTCTCCTCTCTCTCTCTCTCTCTCTCTCTCTTTCAATCTATCTGTCGCTTGCCTTCTCTCTCTCTTCTCACTCGCCTTCTCTTTTTTCTATTTCGCTCTCTCTCTCTCTCTCTCTCTCTCTCTCTCTCTCTCTCGTTCTATGTCTCTCTCGCTCTCTCTTTCTCTCTCTTCTTCGCTTTCTCTCTCACTCACTCGCCTTCTCTCTGTGTGTCTCTGTCTGTCTGTCTGTCTGTCTATTGTCTCTCTCTCTCTCTCTCCCTCGCCTTTGTCTCTTTCTCTCTCCCAACTCTCCTTCTCTCTCTTTCTCGCTTCAACCTCTCTCTTTCTCTCTCTCTCTCTCTCTCTCTCTCTCTCTCTCTCTCTCTCTCTCTTTCAATCTATCTCTGTCGCTTGCCCTCTCTCATTCTTTCTCACTTGCCTTCTCTTTTTCTCTTTCGCTCTCTCTCTCTCTCTCTCTCTCTCTCTCTTTCTCTCTCTCTCTTTCTCTCTCCCCCTTTCATATTCTCTCTCCAGTGATTTCCCCCCCCTTTACGACGTCGACCCACCGATACGTTTATCGCAAGGTTGTGTCTCTTCCACGGATTATTTTGAAACCTCAAAACAATTACATTCATCTGTACATTCGTAAATTCTTGTACAAGCACATACACTTTGCAGTTGAGGAGCTATGGTCTCAATACGTGAAGGTTGTCTTGATATAAACGTAGTTTTGGAAACCACAAATCCGGTGTCAGCTATTTCTTTTAATGAAAAAAACCTGGACACTTATTAGCTTGAGCCTGAGTAGTGTGAATGTACAATGCAAAATATCACTCACAAATACGTCCGCCCTGTCGGCTGGGGTGTTAGAATGCACCGACTGCACCTCTGCAGAGGGGTAAGACTCCCCCCCAATGGGGCCACCTGTTGGCCGTGGGTGGCGACCCGTGATGCTTAAGGATAGAGCCCAGGTGGATGAGCAGTTCATGACACGCAATACTTCACTTTGGTCCTATCTTGGGCTAGACGGGCGGTCGGAGAGGCCCCCTCCGATCAATCGGCTGGTCACGTCAAGCCCTAGCACCTATATGATTTTCCCAACCCTATTGCCTTTATGGCAAACCCCAACCCATTTTTATCATATGGGTGCTAGAAGGCGGTGGCTGCGGGTCTACATGTCCTGGGAATGACGTTAAACTCACTCTGATGGTGAGGTTCCAGTTTTGGAGGTTTGAGGAATGTGGAACACCCCTTCGTCACCATTGCTCCCTGGTCCACTCTGACCCGGAGTGGTAGTACCTGTTAGGGTCCCATCTATGGGTTAAATAGAAAAATGTATTCATAAAAAATGTGTATTATCCATTAAAAATTGATTTATTTCAAAACTTTATCGGCATTAAATGACCCACTGAGGTTGATATGCCGTAAAACAAATAAAACAAACATCACAAATACGTGTACTACGGGTTGGCGAATGTCGGACGTATTTTGCGAATCTTTATTGCTAGAGTGAGTTTGCTGGTGTTGGCCGGTCATTTTTATGGCATATATTTACCCAACCCGCCTATTGCTTATACATATATATATATATATATATATATATATATATATATATATGGGGGTCTGTCTGTCTATCTGTCTGTCTGTGCCTGTGTTTGTGCTTGTTTATGTGAAAAGGAAATGTTGATAGATAGATAGATAGGAAAAGAGTGAGATAGATACATAGATTGGAACAGATTTCGATAGAAACAGAGATAGATAGATAGATAGAAGAAAAGACTGGAATAGATTGATTGATAGATAGGAACTGATTGAAATAGATAGATAGATAGATAGATAGATAGATAGATAGATAGGGAGGGATTGAGATAGATAGATAGATAGATAGATAGATAGATAGATAGATAGACAAAAGACTGGAATAGATTGATTGATAGATAGGAACGGATTGAAATAGATAGATAGATAGATAGATAGATAGATAGATAGATAGATAGATAGGGATGGATTGAGATAGATAGATAGATACAGATAAAAAAAAGACTGGAATAGATAGATTGATAGATAGGAACAGATTGGAATAGATAGATAGATAGATAGATAGGAATATATTGGGATAGATAGAGAGATAGATAGATAGATA
>CM042166.1:32809491-32816991 GCA_023376005.1 Doryteuthis pealeii | reverse complement strand
GAATGAAGAAAAAACAAACAGAAGAAAAAAAGAAAAAACAAAAAAGAGAATGAAGTGAAAATTAAATAAAATGTCAAAAAGAATGATTAAAAAGGAGAATCAAAAGAAAAAGAAAAGAAAAGAAAAAAATGAGAGAAAAAACAAACAGAAGAAAAAAGGAAAAAAGAAAAAAAGAGAATGAAGTGAAAAATGAAGAAAATGTCAAAAGAATGATTAAAAAGAAGAATCAAAAGAAAAAGAAAAAAAGAAAAAAATGAAGAAAAAACAAACAGAAGAAAAAAGGAAAAAAGAAAAATGAACGAATAAACAAAAGAAGAAAAAAAGAAAGAAGAAAACCAAAAAGCAGAAAACCAAAAAGAAGATAAAATAGAATGAAAGAAAGAACATACAAAATATGAAAGGAAACAAGAAGAAAAGAAAGAAAAAAGAAAATTGAAGCGAAAATGAAATAAAATGTGAAAAAGAAGAAGCAAGAAGCATTAGAAAGATATTGAATGAAGAAAAAGAAAATAATAAAAAAAGATTCATAATTAGATTCGAATGTCATAATGAATGAAAAAAAGGGAAAATGGAGGGATAAAGAAAGGGATGTCTAGGGAGAGTGATCCAGAAAGAGAAAGAAAGAGAGAGACATAGAGCGAGAGCGAAAGAGATAAAGAAAAACAGAGACAGAGAAGAAATAGATAGATAGATAGATAGATAGATAGATAGAAAAGAAAGAAAGAAAGAAAGAAAGAAAGAAAGAAAGAGAGAGAGATAAAGAAAAAGTGAGTTCTAGAATTAGAGATCTAGAAAGAGAAATAGAAAGATCTACAGAGTGATAGAGAGAATAATGAATGAAAAATAAGTAAATAACTAAAATGACGGGAAAAAACAAGAAAAAAAAGGAAAATAAGGAACGAAAGGTGAAAGAATAAAAAATGGAAATAATAAAAAAAGAGCAAAAAGAAACTAGTTACAAAAAAATTAATAAATTAGAACGAAAAGAAGAAAAAAACGAACAAAAAAAAAAGAAAAGAAGAAAAGCAAGAAGAAAACAAAACGAAGAATGAAAGTTAGACTAAGGAAATATAAAGAAGAAAACAAAATGAAGAATGAAAGTTAGACTAAGGGAAATATAAAGAAGAAACAAAATGAAGAATGAAAGTTAGACTAAGGGAAATATAAGAAGAAAACAAAATGAAGAATGAAAGTTAGACTAAGGGAAATATAAAGAAGAAAACAAAATGAAGAATGAAAGTTAGACTAAGGGAAATATAAAGAAGAAAACAAAATGAAGAATGAAAGTTAGACTAAGGGAAATATAAAGAAGAAAACAAAATGAAGAATGAAAGTTAGACTAAGGGAAATATAAAGAGAAACAAAATGAAGAATGAAAGTTAGACTAAGGGAAATATAAAGAAGAAAACAAATGAAGAATGAAAGTTAGACTAAAAATAAAGAAGAAAACAAAATGAGAATGAAAGTTAGACTAAGGGAAATATAAAGAAAAGGAAAGGAAACATGAAGAAAAGAACCGAAAAGAAAGAAACATTTTGGACGCAATTGCTCGGTTTCATTTATAAATCTGTGAAATATCGCTGGTTCTCTCACCTCCAAGGTTTCGTCAGACTTTATTCGTAGCGGACTGTTCATGTCAAAAACCACCCTGGCGCAACACCTTAAAGCCAAGATGCCCAGAAGAAAACAGTGTAAACAAAAGACCGAAACATCAACATCTTCAGGTAGAACCTTCAGATACGACATCTGCGGTCGAGAATGTTTTTCGAACAATGGACTTTACAGTCACAGGAGGCGCTGTAAATTCAGGGGAACAAAAACTATATTACAGTCTTCCGAGACTGAAATGTCAATGATTCATAGAAGACAGACCATTCCATGCTCCTCATTTAGGTACTATATGACAGTAACACATTAACTCGCTGACTACGATGTGGTTATTCAAGACTTTAACCACTACGCCACGGATATTTCCCTGATCGGCGGGTGCCTCTCCGACCGACCGTCTAGCCGAAGTTAGGACAAAAATTGAAATATTTCTCTGACTGTTTGAGATGAGGCTTGATGATTACTGATATCTGCGTTATTCGGACTATTGTCCTCATCTTCATTGTTATCTGTACAACGTCTCGGCCGATATGCCCTCCGGCCTTCTTCAGGTATTTCTTGTCGGACTCGGGGACCTTCTTTTTAGACTCGGGGACTTTCTTTTTGGACTCGGGATTACGACAAGAAGGTTCCCGATTACAACAAGAAGGTTCCCGAATCAGAAAAGAAGGTTCCCGAGTCCGACAAGAAATACCTGAAGAAGGCCGGAGGGCATATCGGCCGAAACGTTGTACAGATAACAACGAAGATGAGGACAATAATCCGAATAACGCAGATAATAGTAAAAATTGGAACGTTTCATGTCCTGAATTGCTCAGCCACCAATATTCCGTCTTTAAGCATCACGGATCGCCACTCACGGCCAACAGGTGTTCCTATTTGGGGGGACCTTATCTCTCTACAGAGGTGCAGTCGGTGTATTCTTCTGTTCCAGTCGACAGGGCACTATGATGTGGTTATCCAATACTGTGCCACGGGGGATTCCCCTGGAACAGAGCTGAAGAGCCTTGCAAAGTGATTGTCAGACTTGGAAATCTGAGAAACAATTTAATCCCCAAAGAGGACAGCATTACTAAAATCAGCTTAGAAATCTCGAGAGAATAGAGGCGATTTGTTTTTCCGTCATTTGTTGAATTCCATTATCTATCAATAAAGCCACACTCAATATTATGTTTACAACCAAAATCTCAACGCCGTAAAATACAACCAACCAACCAACCAACCAACCAACCAGCCAGCCAACCAAAATTTAAAGTTTAAACTTTTAGTTAATGATTTAGTCAAGGGACCGGTTTAGGTCAGTCGGTAGAGTGTCCGGCTGGGAACCTCGAGGTTCAGAGTTGGATACCGGATCCTCACCAACTCAGCGTATGAATAGCACAGGGATCCATGTTGCAAAGTGAGGAGCTGATGTTAGGTTTGGTGCTCCACCTCAGACGCAAAAACAATCTCCTTCGTCTAGTGCAATTGAAAAGGGGATAGCCCCCCTCGCTGTTTTGGATGTTACTGCCTTTAGGCCACCCCGAAGACTTACTGTTGTAATGGAATATTCCACACCCTCTCTCTCTTACCCATGTGGTCTGACTATATATCTAGTAATCACGGCATTATTCTGGGCTGGCTACGAGGATTAGTAGCGTATTTCCCTATTCCTTGTGTGTCTTATTGTATCTCTCTAGAATAAAACCCTCTATCTTAAATCTACGAACGTGTGGAACGAACCAATCATGTTCTTCTGTTGCATACCTCTTTACTTCGTACTTCTATTCTTCTTCTGTGGTCTTTGATATCTTAAGTTCTTCTAGGTCTCTTCTAACATCTCTTCTAGCGTCTGGACTTCATCTTGGGGGTCGGTCGCACTTAACTCATTTCATCTTCTAGATCAGTCTTGTTACCAAGACATTCATTAATCACAAAACCATGTTTTTTCTTAAGCTTTTATTTACTTAACTAAACATTTCATGTAACTAAACATCTGACTAACATAGCACGCGTATGCAGTGAGTTCCAGTTAAGGCAGGACATCTTCTCTGCCCGACGTCAAACTGAAAGCTGAGGACCCAACCAGGTCCCACGTGACTTCACGTATTTCGCGGGCTTTCTGTACTATTCCATGGAAAGTCCCGCCCGTGATATGAAAAGGGCCATCCCTTTAGAAATACAGGGGATTGACAATAATCTTATGCAACCGCATAGATTATGTAACACTTCCACCCGACTACAACCTTGTATGATTGTATCCCTTTTAAGGACACAACATTTACCAAATACAAATTGTCGTATTCATACAATCTTCAAAGTTGGTGCGAACTCTTCCACCTTTTTTTTGGGGGGGGGATACAAAAAATCAGGTAACTAAACTTGCAACCCCATTAGGCACGCCTCGCCTTGTATGGTGAGGTAGGTGTGTGAACATCCACCATTACTAAAAAGAAGAGCTGACAAAGGACAGATGGGCTCCAGAGGAGCCGACGGCCATCCACACCGATAGTTGTAGGATGTGGGTACTTACGACTCACATAAATCCCCAATACAACCTGCCACTAGGTTGCAAGCCCTGGAGTTTCTGAGGAGGCTTGCCTCTCTTAAAGTGACTCAATACTACCTGAGACAGTACTCTGCAGCAGCTTGGCAGTCCGGTTGTTTCGATCTTGCCCTTGCCACTGAACCAAGTGTTGGACTGCCAGGACAGTTGACTAGGGTCTGTGCACCCTTTCCACTTAAAATAACTCACGCACAAGTTTCATTCCATGTTGAGTGAGGTCATCGTCATCTGTGACGGACTTCTATAGGCACTAAGCAACCCGTCTGTCATTTCTCGTGTTATATCCCCATGTTGCGGGTATAGAAACAATGAGTTCTCTTGTTAGAGATTGGAGAGAGGAGAGGTAGATAGATATTTATAAACATGCATAACTTATTTGAGTTATTGAGTCAATATAAGAGAGGCAAGCCTCGCAAGAAACTCCAGCGCTTGTAGGTATTCTCTGCCTAAACTGTGTCATATTTTTATTCGTAATTTAAATATTATTTGCGAACCTCTACGACATATCGGGAATTCCCAGTAGCCAATAAAAAGATAAAATAAAAATCAAGCTACGTTGTGGAATTTTAGAGAATACAAGCAAATTGACCTGCTCACTGTAGCGTGGACGCAAATTATACAAGCACATTATCTGTGGCATAGATAGATAGATAGATAGATAGATAGATAGATAGATATGAATGAGATAGATTGATAGATAGATATAGTTATGAATAGAATGAGATAGATAGGTAGATAGACAGATGGATGGATAGATAGATAGATAGTTATGAATAGAATGAGATAGATCGATAGATAGATAGATAGTTATGAATAGAATGAGATAGATATATAGACAGATAGATGGATAGATAGATAGATAGATAGATAAGTATGAACAGAATGAGATAGATTGATAGATAGATAGTTAAGAATAGAATGTGATAGATAGATAGATAGATAGATAGATAGATAGACAGATGGATGGATAAATAGATATATAGTTATGAACAGAATGAGATAGATAGATAGATAGATAGATAGATAGATAATTAAGAATAGAATGTGATAGATAGATAGATAGATAGATAGATAGACAGATGGATGGATAAATAGATAGATAGTTATGAAAAGAATGAGATAGATAGATAGATAGATAGATAGTTATGAATCGAATGTGATAGATAGATAGATAGATAGATAGATAGATAGATAGATGGATAGATAGATAGATAGTTATGAACAGAATGAGATAGATAGATAGATAGTTAAGAATAGAATGTGATAGATAGATAGATAGATAGATAGATAGACAGATGGATGGATAAATAGATAGATAGTTATGAACAGAATGAGATAGATAAATAGATAGATAGATAGATAGATAGACAGATGGATGGATAAATAGATAGTTATGAACAGAATGAGATAGATAGATAGATAGATAGATAGATAGATAGATAGATAGATAGATAGATATGAATAGAATGTGATAGATAGATAGACAGATGGATGGATAAATAGATTGATAGTTATGAACAGAATGTGATAGATAGATAGATAGATAGATAGATAGATAGATAGATGGGTGGATAAATCGATAGATAGTTATGAACAGAATGAGATAGATAGATATATAGATAGATAGTTATGAATAGAATGTGATAGATAGATAGATAGATGGATGGATAAATAGATAGATAGTTATGAACAGAATGAGATAGATAGATAGATAGTTATGAATAGAATGTGATAGATAGATAGAATGTGATAGATAGATAGATAGATAGACAGATGGATAAATAGATAGATAGTTATGAACAGAATGAGATAGATAGATAGATAGATAGTTATGAATAGAATGTGATAGATATATAGATAGATAGACAGATGGATGTATAGATAGATAGGTTGTATTGGATATTTATGTGAGTCGTAAGTAATCCAATCCTACTACTATCGGTGTGGATGGCCGTCGGCTCTTCTGGAGCTCATCTATCTTTTGTCAGTTTTTAGTGATGCTCGAAAGTTGTGTTCGTGTAGTTTTTCTTACTCTACGTCCGACAAGTGGCCATCAACAACATGTAAGTCATCGGAAACCAAGCAACAAAAACTCTAATAACTTTTTAAATATTTTCAGACTGAAGTCCGGTGATTCAAAAGTAGGGTAATACCAAGATCTAAATTATAGGTGTACGATTTTAATAGGTATTTTACGAAGGACATAGAAGGCCGCACTTGGTTGCTTGAAAGGCCGCAGATTCCCCACTCTTTTAATTATTTCAGATATTAGTAAGGGTAAGATATTTCTCTTTTTTTGTTCTTATTGATACAAGCGTCACCTGATTGGCTAAAAACTAGGATGGCAATCATTGGCTAAGCATATGAGACTGGTTATTTGCTCTAGTCCAATCAGATTCCAGTGAAATTTATATAATGTTTCATACAATAGTAATTGAATTAGATATCGTCTTTCTAAGGAAATCTTTCTATTGGAACTCAAATCTAATTTTCCATTTCGAAATCAAATAGAATAAAATGTTATATACAAAGGAAACCTTGTAAGTAACCGGACTGATTTTTTTTAATTCGGAGATCAATTTGACCTTGAATTCATATGAAAATATTCAGTCCTTTAATGCCTAATTCAATCGAGTAATGTTAGATGATTGGTTTGGCTTAATTTATTTTTTTAACGGCACATCAACTCCATGTGGTATATCTAATGCCGAAATTTGATTAATTTGTAAATATTTTATTGTTATCATATATATAATCTATCAACTCCTCTGCTCCTGTTAAACCCCCTTTACGAAATTGACCATGTGTCACGTCTTACTCGTGTGGACGGGTTGGTTTATATATATATATATATATATATATATATATATATATATATATATATGAGGAAAAATGAATAAAGAAAAGAAAGTACAGAATGGATAATAAAAGATGAATTTAATCAATATCACTTACACATGTGTTTCGGTCAGTTTATCTTTGTGTGCACGATTCAAACTATTATTATCATTAAATAAACAAATGAGTGAAATTTTATTTTGAATTTTTATTCAAAATAAAATTTCACTCTGATGAAGGTCGAATTTTCTCTGTGTACGGAATATGTTTACATTTTTCTATTATTATTATTTCATTTAATTTGTTTATTTAATGATAATAATAGTTTGAATCGTGTACACAAAGATAAACTAACCGAAACACCTGTGTAAGTGATATTGATTAAATTCATCTTTTATTATCTATTCTGTACTTTCTTTTCATTATTCATTCTTCCTCATATCGTCGGATTCAATTCCAATTCCATTTTTACACATATTAATAAGTCATCCACAGACACGTGTTTCGAC
>CM042166.1:32786991-32804491 GCA_023376005.1 Doryteuthis pealeii | reverse complement strand
CAATGAATAGTCCAAAAATGTGCCAAAATTTGACAATGTTGAAATTTCACACTCGCACTATTTAATAATGAAACGGTTATTTTAACAGGGGGTTACAATTAAAATATAAGTCCTTTCTGCATCGACAATTTCAAAATTCAAAAATACATCTCCAATCTTAAAGACAAAACAAATGTCGACTCTTAAGGTTAGTTTTTGTTTATTGTTCAGTAAACACATTTTAATTAATAAACAAAAATTACCATCAACAGACGATATTTGTTGTTTTGTCTTGAAGATTGAAGAAACATATTTTATATATTTGACTAAATCCGAGAGAATGTCAGACAAGTGTATGAAGGATATATATTTCCCCCTGTATTGAGCTCGGCTTCATCAGTCGTTTATTTGATCATTAAAGCATCATACATGTGTTTTATAGAAGGGAAAGTGAACTGGAGAGGGGTGAATTTGAGGAAGACGTCAGGTGGATGGGAGAGCAGCTGTGAGGATTTGATTGGTCAGAAGGAATCATTGGTGGATGGGGAGGGAGATAAGATCAAAAGTTGGATGTGAGTTGGCAGAGATATGCAGAGTAAGGTGGTTAAGTGCAAAGAGAGAGAAGCATGATAGGGGAGGAATTAGGTCAACATTCTTTGGTTGGCCTGGAGAGAAATTTGATCCATTGAAGTAGAGATGTATGATATTTAATGATCAAATAAATGGTTGATGAAGCTGAGCTCAATGTACGGCGAAATATATCTGCTTCATATACTTGTCTGAGTTTTGTTCCTTTGTCCACATTTTTCCCTCTATTCTTTACTACATATTTGATATATGCTTATTTTCAGATAACATTATATTTTTCAAACATCAATAAATCATCCTCAATTTCCCCCCCTTTTATTTATTACTTTTATACATACCGTCGGATTCATTTCCATTTCTTTCCTCAGTTGAAAGTTAGAACAACTTTATGAAGAGTCACTTTTTATTGTTCGAAGGAAACGTAATGAAATGTCTTCACAAGTTTCCTCGTTAGCCCGGGTAATCAACCACTCAGATCTGTTGCCCGCAGCGTCGCTAAAGGGTTAATGTTTGCTTTCAATCCATAAACACTACCCAGGCGTCAATTAATATAAAGTGATTAGAGCTCCTTCCAATAAATCAATCACTCGGCCGAACAGAAAGACAACCCCCTTTAATGGTATAGGGCAGGGCAGGGCAGGGCAGGGCTGCTGGGTCGACTTTGGGAAATTCTGCGAAACGCCCTCATTGGACAAGAGGCTAAGCTAGAGCAGTACTTGCCCGCGGATACTTCGAACTAAGGGACCCAAAGTTTGGTCGCCCAGTAAATTTTCAGGTGCAACGGACTAGCTTAATGAAGTCAGGATAATTTCCTGCTGTTTGACCTACAGGTGATTAGTAGAGAATTCAAATTACTACAGAGTCACTTGATTAGTATGAAAGGTTGTTGGTGAGCACCTTGTGACATTAGAGAATCACACTTTATAATAGTACAGTCTACAAGTTCCACGGACTAATACTAAGTTGTTGGATTATGGGTTTTAAGGAATTTTCTATTCCTTAAAACCAACAATTTTCATAGACATCTATGTATACATATATAAAGGGCAGTTATATGTATAAGTATGTCCGGAGGAAATTTCGAAAAAAAACAATTAAGAACAAAGTAAATATATATGCACATTGAATATCATCAGGGCTCTGTTCTTGACCAAAAATGATAGAGATTTGATTTATATTCGTGAAGATGAAAAAAAAAAAAAATTAAATAACAGCATCGATTTTTTTCATTTAATATTTTATGTAGTATATATTAACTTTTATTTTCAGAATAGCTCGATCAATGCAAGGTCTATTTTTTTTTACATAGGGATTTAAATAGGGCATCTCACGAGGATTCAACTCACGATTCAGTAATAATGGATGTGCGGGGCTAATTTTTTTAAAATCGCCCTCTACCCAGGCGACACCGGGTAGCCACTGCTAGTATATATATAAAGGGCAGTTGTGGGAATCTGTATGTCCGGAGGAAACTCTGAAAATAAAACGATTAATGACAAAGTAAATATATATACACATTGAATATCACCAGGACTCTGTTTTTGAGCAAAAATAATGAAGATTTGATTTAAATTCATGAAGATGTCTAAAAAAAAATTTATATGATAACAACATGGAATTTTTTCCATTTGATATTGTAGACATAAATTTCTATTTTCAGAGTCACTGGATCAACACAAGCTCTTTTATACGTAGGGATTTTAATGGGGATATCCAGCGGGGATCCAACTCACGATTCAGTTATGATGGATCTGCGAGACTAATTCAAAAGAGCTCCCGTCTTCCCAGGCAATGCCGGATAGCCACTTCTAGTACATATATAAAGAGCAGTTATATGTATGTGTATGCCCGGAAGAAATTTCGAAAATAAAAACAATTAACGACAAAGTAAATATATGTACACATTAAATATCACCAGGGCTCTGTTTTTGAACAAAAATAAGAGATTTGTTTTATATTCGTGAAGATAATTAGAAAAATAGAATTTAAATGATAACGGCAAGGATTTTTTTGTATTTAGTATTTTAAATAGGAGACATTAATTAATACTGTAAACAAGCTGAGTCCTTTGTTTATCAAAATAACTTGATTTTTCATTAAGACGACCCAAAAAAGGGTTGATATGCCATAAAACAAAACAACTAAATAATCAACCACCTTTTGGCTTTGATATCCGTCTGTCTGTCTGTCTGTCTGTCTGCACTTCTTAAATTATAATTTCAAAGTGAAATGAAGGATAACACAGATGCAAATGGGGTGGTTTTGTGTGTGTAAATTTTTATGCATACATATATGCATATATATATATATATATATATATATATATATATATGAATCTCTCTCGCTTTCCCTCGCTCCTCTCCAACCTCTCTCTCTCTCTCTCTCTCTCTCTCTCTCTCTCTCTCTCTCTTCTCTCTTCTCTCATAATTATATACCAGATATTAAGGGGTATATAACAGATCCTCTGCTATCTGGTTGGTCTGTCTTCTTAGCTTGTTTCTTCTTAAGATATTTTGCTTGACCGTGAAGTCTTACGCTGTTTGTTTTTAGTAACAACACAAAACTTTTCTTTCGGGAATTCACATATTTATTTCTTTTTCTTGGACCCGGATCACTTAACCATGCGTGAGTGAGAGTCCAGCCAACTATGACTTCACTTTTCGGTGGCTAACTAGAAACTGACTATCAAAACTATTATATATATATATATATATATATATATATATATATATATATATATATTATTTATATATATATATATATATATATATATATATATAATTATATATATATATATATATATATATATATATATATATATATATATATATATATAAATATATATATATATATATATATATATATATATATTTTTACCTGTATTTTTTTCCTGTATTTTTTCCCCTGTAAATCAAAGTTCATTTTCTTTTCACCTCAGAATTCATTCTATTCAAATAAAGTCTTATAATCTGAGTCTTTCTGCTCAATTATAGTTATTTACTAAGCTTCGCTTAGATGTGGCACAAGGCCAGCAATATGGAGCGCCCAGTGAGAATCGAACTCACTAACAATGGTTTGCGAAGCGAGCTTGCTAACCATTACACCACGAGAGGTGCCCTTTCTGCTCAATTATATGAACTCACCATTTGTTTTTGTACTTAGAATTAGTATATATATATATATATATATATATATATATATATATATATATATATATATATATATATATATATATATATATATATATATATATA
Organism: Doryteuthis pealeii; assembly: GCA_023376005.1. NCBI lineage: Eukaryota > Metazoa > Mollusca > Cephalopoda > Myopsida > Loliginidae > Doryteuthis > Doryteuthis pealeii. Next base: position 32,800,670 of record CM042166.1, on the reverse strand, counting down.
TATATAAACTAATTCTAAGTACAAAAACAAATGGTGAGTTCATATAATTGAGCAGAAAGGGCACCTCTCGTGGTGTAATGGTTAGCAAGCTCGCTTCGCAAACCATTGTTAGTGAGTTCGATTCTCACTGGGCGCTCCATATTGCTGGCCTTGTGCCACATCTAAGCGAAGCTTAGTAAATAACTATAATTGAGCAGAAAGACTCAGATTATAAGACTTTATTTGAATCGAATGAATTCTGAGGTGAAAAGAAAATGAACTTTGATTTACAGGGGAAAAAATACAGGAAAAAAATACAGGTAAAAATACCAAGATAATTTGGTACAGTTGTGAGGGAAATTTGTTTGGCAGAGTTAAAGTTAAATATTATTTATACTAGCAAATATATGCACCCTTCAGGTGCAAGTATTTAAGTTTTAATGTAATAAAATATTATGTTAAATTAGAAAGGCTAATGAAACTAAATAAGAATGCAGATAAAAAGATTTTTTACAGTGGGATATAATTGAAAAATAAAACAACTGAAACTCCTGTCTTTCATTGTGAAATTTTCCTCATCTAACTTTAGTTAAAATAAGAAGTAAAGAATAAAATGACAGTTAATTATTCTTGTAAATGGATTTCTTTTAATATTTAACCCCGGAATTTTTGCTTATATTCATAAAGATAAAACAAAACAATTAAAAATCAATAATACTAAGCACATATTTATCAAAATCAAATTTCAATATGCAAATAAGCCTTCCTGTCCTCACTTTAGACCACTATTTTGTTGTATATATAAATACAATTGCATGTTTTTTTTAAAAACTCTAGATATAGACAACAGTATTAAAAATTTAAAGCAATTTTATTAATGATTGAGGTTTAAATAAAAAATAGAACCAAGGAGAATGTGACGTAAATATCAATGGGGATTGTGACTTGAGTAGTAATATAGTTTCGTTTACAGACAGAAAAACAAACTATATATATATATATTCATCCACGGACACGTGTTTCGACTTATCAAGTCTTTTCAGTGTGGCTAAACATTTTGTAAGCTAGCTACAGCCGGAATTGAACACCGGTCGGTTGGGTGTCAATCCGGCACCTTAACCATTAGGCTGTCTTCACTTACAGAATGTGAAGGGGATTTTAACTGTTTTAATACACACATCACTCTGTGTGTAAAGGCCGTCACAGAGTGCTCCATTCAGAGAAGAGCGTTGCATTTACGCTTGAGTTGGCGGCCGTCAGCGAGATCTCCCCCCAGTGCTCAATATATATATATATATATATATTATTATAATGGAGATTGTGGGTTTGTATGTCTGTAACCGAAACTATATTACTATTCAAGTCACAATTTCCTTTGTTATTTACATCATATTCTCCATGATTTTATTTTTATTTAAACCTCAATTATTAATAAAATTGTTTTAAATCATTAAGACTGTTCACCATATCTACATACTAATAACATGCAATTGTATTTATATATACAACAAAATAGCGGTTTACAGTGTGAATGGGAAGGCTAATTTGCATATTGATCTTAAAAATTTGATTTTAATAAATATATGCTTAGTATTATTGATTTCTAATTGTTTGGTTTTATATTAATGAATATGAGCAACAATCTCGGGGATAAATCTTAAAAGAAATCCCTTAACAAGAAGAAATAACTGTAATATTATTATTTACTTCCTATTTTAACTAAATAGTTAAATTAGGAAAATTTACCAATGAAAGACGGGAGTAAGGGAAAATGATGGAAGAGTTTGTTTCAAAGTTGTTCTATTTTTCAATCATACCCCCTCTGTTCCAAATATTTTTATTTGAATTTTTATTCAGTTTCATTAGCCTTTCTAATTTAACATGATATTTTATTATATTAAAACTTAAATACTTGCACCCGGAGGGTGCATATATTTGCTAGTATATATATATATATATATAAACTTTCAGATTAAAAATGCATAGGTGATAGAGAATTCAAATTAATACAGAGTCGCTTGATTGCCATGAAAGGTTGTTGGTGATCACCTTGCGAAATTAGAGAATAACACTTTATAATAGTACAGCCTACAAGTTCCACGGACTAATTCCTAAGTTATGGGTTTTAAGGAATTTGCCATTCCTTCAAACCCATAGACCAACAATTTTCATACACATTGTTAATAAATAACATTTATTTTATCTATTAATATAGATGATTTTGGATATGAATTAGATACTGTTTGATAAACTTACACAAATCCAGGGGGTATTGTGACGTAGTTTCGGTTATAGAGACACTGAATCTCCATTAGAATAGGATATGACATCAAATATAATACGATGAAATCTAATATATTAGAAGAATTCATCAAATATAATACGATGAAATCTAATATATTAGAAGAATTCATCAAATATAATACGATGAAATCTAATATATTAGAAGAATTCATCAAATATAATACGATGAAATCTAATATATTAGAAGAATTCATCAAATATAATACGATGAAATCTAATATATTAGAAGAATTCATAGTCACTGTGTTACGATTTTAGTGGCCATACTTTAGGCTTCACAAAGACACAAAATCACTATACTATACACACTCACTCAGTCACCACTCATACAAACAGAAGTACCCCTTCATCACATTCAATCCCATATCCACTCTGACCGGGAGTGGTAGTGCCTGTTAGGGTCCCCTCAATGGGCTAAATAGAAAAAAATAATGCTTTTAAAAAATTGAGTACCCAACAAGAAAATGTTGTTACAATTTTAATAGCCACTCTTTAGGCTTCAAGCAAGAGCGCTTGTCCACCGGAGATCCTTTGTGTTAAGCAGAGCGCGATCCTTAGTTAAGAATCCTTTGGTTGTTCCTTGGTGCTCTTCAGTCATGCAAGTCCTTCATCAATGGTTGCAAATGGGCGTCTCTCAGTAACAGCGATTAAGTAGTTAACCAGCCACGCATTCGGGCTGTTGATTGTCTGAGATTTAAACCATGTGACCTCGCTTAGTCTATAAACTTAAGTAGTTTATTACAGCACACACCTTATATACAAAAATATTCCCACAAGTAGACGTAGTTTCGGTTACAGACAGACACCAAATCTCCATTATAATAATAATGGAGATTCGGTGTCTGTCTGTAACCGAAACTACGTCTACTTGTTGGAATATTTTTGTATATAAGGTGTGTGCTGCAATACACAAAGTAGACGTAGTTTCGGTTACAGACAGACACCGAATCTTCCATTATAATAAGATATGTCATCAAATCTAATACCTTGGTCAGTCTACTCTCAGACAAAGCTCCATGATTGTTAGTGAGTTGAGTCATTTTTCTGATCATTTCATTAATTGGCTAATGACGATGCAATCTAATATATTGGAACAGTTCATAGTCACTGAAACTGGTAATTTGATATTGCCGTAATCAATGGGCAGCCGTCGGGATTGCTAAAAGTAATGAAAATTAGTCAATTAGTGACAATAGTATACGAGGACCGTCTCGAAAGTAAAGTCCTCTATTAGTATCCATGGAAAATGCAACTGAAGTGGGAGCAAAATATCACAGTTAGATAGGGCAGGTTTTCAGCTACAAAACACTAATTTTTTTTTACATAGACATAAATATTGGCTACGTATTTTTTAGCTGAAAGACATACTCGAAATGAAGAATGCGAAAACTTTGTCACGTAGATTGATTGGTTGGATTTTACGGGTTGGATTTTACGGGATGTCAACACTTGGGTTATTTTATGCTGAAGACATTTTGTTTTATTTATTCTTTATGGGTACTCAATGTTTTGTTTTTTGTTTTTTTTTGGGGGGGGGGTCAACTATTTTTTTATTTGGATTATTCAGACTATTTTTCTCATCTTTACATAGGGTAGGTTTTCAGCTACAAAACACTATTTTTTACATAGACATAAATATTGGCTACGTGTTTTTTAGCTGAAAGACCTACTCGAAATAAAGAATGTGAAAACTTTGTCACCCCCACGTAGATTGATTGGTTGGATTTTACGGGATGTCAACACTTGTTGGGTTATTTTTTATACCGAAGACATTTTGTTTTATTTATTCTTGATGGGTACTCAATCGTTTTTGGGTTTTTTTGGTTTTTTTTCAACTATTTTTTTGTTTTTTGGGATTATTCAGACTATTTTCCTCATCTTTACATAGGGTAGGTTTTCAGCTACGAAACACTATTTTTCATTATCATCATGTCGCGCAATTAAAACGGATATCCATGACAATCTCTTGCCAACCTTCTATATCATTCATTGTCCCTAGGAGGTCTCCTGCGCAGCATCAAGTGTCCTCGCAGAGCTGGTCAATGTAGGTCCTTGATGGGCGGCCAACATTAGCATGTCCATGTGTTGGCTTCCATGGGAGAACATCGCTTATGAGTTCGTCCTTTCTTCTCCAAAAGTGTCCAGTATGCCTCGTCCGTCTTACTCGGATGGTTTGTGAGATAGGAGGCAGGTGGTCGTACAGCTGCTTCCTTGTCGGATGTTGCTTCCACGATTGTTCAAGACGGCAACCAGCATTCTTATGCAGCTCCCATCTATTTCTTATTCTTCAGGCGCCTCTTCAGGGTCCAAGTGGATTGGCTAAGAATTTTTAGCTGAAAGACATACTCAGAATAAAGAATGTGAAAACTTTGTCACCGCCCACGTAGATTGGTTGGTTGGATTATACGGGATGTCAACACCAGTTGGGTTATTTTATGCTGAATACATTTTGTTTTATTAATTCTTAATGGGTACTCATTTTTTTACCCGTTAACAGCGTTATAACGAAAATATAGTGCTCAATGCGTAAGGCGAGCGGATGATATATATATATATATATATATTGTGTTAAACTGTACAGACAATTCTTGTCGGACGAGTTTTTGTTCGATCCTTTCTAATTTTCGGGCCATCTTTTTGTGTCAGGGTGGAACTGGTGTAACAGTCCACCAATTTCCCGCCTATCTTCCTTCCACTATTCCCCTCCCCTTCTCACAACTTGTGCCCCCCTCCCACAAAAAATCATTACTGCATCATTCGTTTGAAACACTACGATTCCTACAACCTCCCCCTACCAATTGTTATTACCTCCCACTTCCAATTCCTACGCTACTACTCGTTCTCCTTAAAAACGAGACACGAAACATACCATCAGTTTCCTACCTGATGATGGCAAACTGTATTGCCGAAAGCGCTCGTAACGAAACCTTTGGTGGACTGTTACACCAGTTCCACTCTGACACCAAAAAGATGGCCCGAAAGGGTCGAACAAAAACTCGTCAGACAAGAATTGTCTGTACAGTTTAACACAACATGTTTAAAAGAAAAAATGCTGCCAAATACAATATATATATATATATATATATATATATATATATATATATATATAGAGAGAGAGAGAGAGAGAGAGAGAGAGAGAGAGCAATATTTATCGCTCTTTCATAAGGATGTACTCCCAATCTTCCAGCAGAGTAATTTAATTTATAAGTTGTAAATGCCGGTGTAGTTCGTTATACGTTGGGTGTACATCCCAGAGACTTGAAAATTAGAATAAAGCAACATGTTCCTCGAACACTTCGCAATGCTATTACTAATAATACATCCTGGCATTCACAAGCATATGATTCGGCCATACCTGAACATTTATCTATAAATGCTTGTAGAACCGATTATACAGACGAGTGCTTCTCCGTTTTGCACAGAGCCAGGTCTAAACAGCACTTAACCATTCTCGAAGCTGTTTATATTTCTTTTTTTTCGACCTACTCTGTACAAATAAACTCCAAAACACTCTCATTATTTACTGGGAGACATTTCTCTGAATGTTTGAGATGAGGCCTGAAGATTAGTATTATCTGCGTTATTCGGACTATTGTCCTCATCTTCATTGTTATTTGTACGTTTCGGCCGATATGCCCTCCGGCCTTCTTCAGGTATTTCTTGTCGGACTCGGGAACCTTCTCGGACTCGGGAGAAGGTTCCTGAGTCCGACGAGAAATACCTGAAGAAGGCCGGACGGCATATCGGCCGAAACGTTGTACAAATAACAATGAAGATGGGGACAATAGTCCGAATAACGCAGATAATACTATTTCTAACCCTGTTTTGATCTAGGGTTCATACATACACCCCCTTTCTTTCCCCTTTTTTTAAATTTTTTTTATTGTCCCCCCTCTGGCTCACCCCCATTCGTTCTTATGAATTTCTTATACAATCTGACTCTTATTCGTCGTCGGTGTATATACTTGAAAAGTACCGGTCGAAAAGGCCTTCGTATATCCCCCTTTTTATATCTTATTCCATAATAAAATATTACCTCCTAAATATATATGATTCCTCCACTTTAATGTTTATATAAGTTCTCCTGTACAAATACATATATATATATATATATATATATTATATATATATATATATATATTATATATACTTTGTATATACTGCTCTCTTTTCTTTGGCTTAGGTGATTGAGAGCAAATAAAGACTTCTAAAAGTAAATCTAAATCGTGTGTTAAGTTTAGAAGAGAATGAGTCGATCTAAAATAACCCATAATTTGTGTCTCGCTTTTTCCTTTTTGTTTTCTTGATTTCGTCGAAACAACGAAATGCATTTCTTGGTTTAAAAGCTGTTTATTTTTGTTCGAGTCGTAGCAGATTTTCGCAAGAAGCGAAATTAAACGAACACAAATAGAGAACAATTAAGACATTTTTTTTTTAAAGAAAAAGAAATCGTTCGCTTGGAGACAGCAGTGGCGGCTTGTAGTCATTATTGATTTTAATTCATCATCGAAGACGCAAAGAAAGACAATGAGGAATATATATATATATATATATATAATATATATATATATATATATATATATATGAGAAGTAAACAAACAAACGATGTGTTTTGATATGGCTTTTTTTAGCCAACAATTTTTGGGAGAATATGTGCTTAATTGAAGTGGTACCTAATTTTTGAAAATTAATTAATTAATAATTAATGAATTAGGCGGGAGTACCTATTCAAATGTAAGGCTAAACAAATTGAGAAAAATCAATCTTTATTTCTCGATTTTTTAGCCTTACATTTGAATAGGTATTCCTAATTCATTAATTATTAATTAATTAATTTTCAAAAATTAGGTACGATTTCAATTAAGCACATATTCCCCCCCCCAAAAAAAAAAAATACATATGTCTGTTGGATTTCTTCTTATAATATATATTTACCAACCCTCCGCACGAGTAGGATTTGACACAAGGTCAATTTCTTAAGCGGAGTTCAACAGGTTTGAATTCAGAGTTTTCCTTCTTCTAGACCGTTGCCTAACCTAGGTTAAAGACCCCAGTCTGCCCTACTATTCTATCCATAGCTGGAGGGAGAGTAGGATTCATACCTTTCCCAAGGGTATTAGTGTAAATTGAAATGCAATTACCATATTCAGGATTTGAACTCGGGGAGACGAGTCCACTTCCCATGACTTAAACCATTACACCACGCGCTTCTTTATATAAGGTGTGTGCTGGTTCCCCACTTATACTTTTATACTAGGCGAGATCATATGGTCTATTCCTCAGCCAATCGCTGGCCATACTGCGTGGCTGATATATTCCTTAAGCGCTGATCCTTTCTCAGTCTACTTGCAAGCATCGACGAAGGAACCTAGGAATCTCTACTTGAAAGGATTACCAAAGGATCCAAATCGGAGGACTCTCTACCTAGAATCAACTGGCCAATTATGACCATTAAAAACTTAACTTATTCTCTATCTGTCTGTTTGTCTGTCTGTCTGTCTGTCTGTCTGTCTCTTCTCCTCTCTCTCTCTCTCTCTCTCTCTCTCTCTCTCTCTCTCTCTATATATATATATATATATATATATATATATATATATCAGGAAAAAATAAACGATTTAGATTTTTAGCATTATAGACTATTTCAGGGAACCTAGAGAAATTATCTAGTCACTCACATGTTGTTGACAGTAGTGTCATTTTCGTGCATGTTGAATTTCTTTATAATCCATTTAATTTTGTAGTTACCAAGCACTTTTCCTTTTTCCTTATGAAACTGTAAAATTTCTCCCGAACACCCTGTATATATATATGTGTGTGTGTGTGTGTGTGTGTGTGTGTGTGTGTGTGTGTGTGTGTGTGTTTGGGCAGCATTTTTCATGCATGTTGAATTAAACAAAAGACACATCTCCTGTTTAAAAATTTTATTTGTGATTTTTTCAAGTTTTCAAGTTTTCTGGACAACTTTTTAATATTTGGGTGGAATTCGTGGATTAGTCCACCAAAGTTCATGTCCCGAGTACTTTCGGCACTTCGAAGTGCCATCATCTCCTCCTTCCAGCCTCCACATCCATTAATATAATTTGAAAAACTGGAACACATCGAAGTTCGAAAGTACTCGGGACATGAACTTTGGTGGACTAATTCACGAATTCCACCCAAATATTAAAAAGTTGGCCAATAAAAAGTTTATCAATAAGTGTTTAATCTATAGTCAATAATATTAATGCATTGAATAAATCTTATTCATTAACCATGTCTCTATGAATATCTGAGTTAGATTTGCCTCAAAACAGCCCATGTTATTAGTGCGTTTAAAATCCTAAAATGTGTCTTATATATCACTAAGAAATAACGGTTTACATTATATATAATGTGGTTGATTTGCATACTGCTTTTAACAAAACCTTGTTTAATAAATAAGTATTTGGTATTATTGTTTTCTAATATTATTCATTCATTCTCCAATATATCAATGATTTTATGTAGAAACCAATTAAAATATGATTAGAATAAGTGTAATCTTTTAATACGTGTTCTTATTTAATTTCATTAGTCTTTCTAATTTAATATTTTTCGTTACATTTAGCTCAGTCGGTAGAGCGTTCGGCTAGAAACCACAAGGTCCCTAGTTCGATACCGGTCCTCGCCAACTCAGCGTATGAGTAGCACAGGGATCTGCGCGGTAAAGTAAGGAGCTGTGATAGGTGTGGAGCTCCACCTCAGACGCAAAACAATCTCCTTGGTCTAGCGCTATTGAAAAGGGGATAGACTCCCTCGCTGACTGGCTGATAGCGACTTTAGGCCGCCCCGACGACTTTACTTACTTTATAACTCAAATACTTACGCTCGGAGGGCGCAGATTCTTGTTAGTAAATATGGATATAGTTGCATTTTAATCGCCAGATAAGTTCTTCGAAATAAATTAAATCAAAATCTGTTAAACCTTGTTTTAGAAATTGACCTTGTGTCACATCCTGCTCTTGCGAAGTGTTGGTAAATATATTTAATTCAATCTGTAACATTTTCAAAAATTCATTTAACTAGAAATGTCATAACAAGACGTCAACTACTTCAGTTCCAGTGATCTTCTAAAAAAGAGATTTTATCTCGAAATATCAAGAATAAATCACAGGTTAACAAACAACACCATTGTTACCTTATTTTTTTTTTACACATGCATTGCGATAGCCTTCAAAATCAACCTCCAAACAAATATATACACAATGTTCCAAGCAAATTATAAAACTCTCTTATTTAATTCAATATTTTGCTAAAGTGCATGGGTGGATTAAAATCCGGGGATAGAGAGAATTTTTCATTCATAGATGAAAAAAAAAACTTTTCTTCTTCGTATTATTTTTTCGACCCGCCTTTTAAACATGAATAATTCGATTACTTATCAAATATACCTAAAAAATAAATAAATCGGGTCACGAGTGAAATGGGAACACAACGCCTAAAACTTTTCTTTTAATATGGAAAGACAATATATATAACAAAATAGTATGCCTATTTGTTGTTAAAAATCTATTCCGGTGATTGTCGTGAGATCATGTGCCGAACAAAAATAATTTTGAAGGTTTTTTTTTCTTTTCTTTTCTTTTTATGATTCATGTTCATATCTTCTTTTTTGTTATTATTATCTTCATTATCCCACTCCATAAGAGTTTTTTTTCACGCACGTCTTAGCTGGTAATGCATTGGGGGTTGAGTGAAATAAGTCTCCTCGGGTTCCCAGAAGTCTTCTTGGTATACAATCCTGTAGTTTTGGATGGTCTCAATTCTTCTACGATTTCCAATTCATCAAGACTCTATTCCAAACCATTGTGTAACCGTTCCGAGGGTACCAATTACTATTTGTACGACTTTAAACCCTCATGTTCTACAATCAGTTCTCATTTTTAACCAGAGGATGTTGCAAGATAATAACGGTCGTAAAATTAAAGAACACGAGTATTAATATATAGATTATTTCACTCTGATAGTTTTCAAGCCTGTCTTAGTTGGCGGTTCACTGGAGGCTGAGTGACAGCAAGTCTCCCAAAGTTTGCAGGACTCTTCTGAGTATTCTAGCCGATCGTAACAATGCTGTTGTTTTGATGGTCTCAATTCTTCTACCGATTTCCAATTCACTAAGACTTTTTACCAAAGCATTGTGTACCGTTCCGAGGGTACCAATTACTATTTGTACGGCTTTACCCTCATCTTCCACAGATTTTCAGTTCTCTGGCCAGGTTCAAGTATTTGTCTATCTTTTCATTTCCTTTCCATTTTTAACTCTGTGATCCACCTAGACGTAATATCCACGAGATGACAAGTTCTCTTCTTTTTGTTAATTAACACGAGGTCTGGTCTCCTATCCAGGATTAAATGATCCGTTTGTATTTCAAAGTCCTTGAAAATTTTATGCGCCTCATTCCAAGGGCACCAAATACAATTGATAATACCTTTACTTTGATGTTCCATAGTTTTCCAGTTCTCTGGCAAGGTCTAAGTATGTGTCTATCTTTTTCTCAGTGACAGATTGCATAAACCATTTAGTAGCACGGAAAAAATTGAATTTCTTGAACAATTCCGAGTGAATCACCTTGCAGACGCAGTCGTGACTAGTTTTATACTCTCTTTGTGATAATTTGCTATTATTTTAACTCCTTTTGGTTTTTCAAATCAGCGTTAGCTGAGGATATTTCACTGGACTCCGAGTGATAACAAGTCCCCTTTGATTTGTTGTCCAAGGACTATTCTGAGTATTCAAGCCGATTGCAGTAGTGCAGTAATCTGGATGGTCTCAATTCTTCCTCTGATTTCCAGATCTTCCAGTCTTTTTTCTAAGTTTATTGGGACCGTCTTCATCTCAAAGTCCCAGAGAATTTTATGCGTTTCTTTCTCAAGAACAGGATTTGCTATTATTATTATTTTCACTCCTTTTGAGTTTTTCACATCAAACTTAGCTGATGTTATTTCACTGGAGTATGAGTGACAACAAGTCTCCTAAGGTTTCCTGAACTCTTCTTAGTATTCTGAGTATTTTCAGTTCTCCGGCAAGGTCCAGGTATTTGTCCATTTTCCTTTAGCTTCACCCTGTGATCTACCGGAACTTCAAAATCCACCAGTTGACAAGTTCTTTCTTTTTTGTTAATCAACACTAGGTCTAGTCTTCTTGCTGGGATAAGGTGGTCCGTTCTATTTCAAAGTCCCAGAGAATTTTATGCGTTTCATTCTTAAGAACAGATACTGGTTTATGCATATACCATTTTGTTGTATGGTTAAAAAAAAAATTTTGTATAATTCCCAGTGGATCACCTTCCCAACCCAGTTGTGTTTAGTTTTGTATTCTCGTTGTGCTAGTCTGCTACATTTATTATTATTATTATTATTATTATTATTATTATTATTATTATTATTATTATTTACTCCTTTTGAGTTTTCACATCAGCATTAGCTGATGGTCATTCACTGGAGTCTGAATGACAGCAAGTCTCCTCAGGTCTCCATGACTCTTCTGAGTATTCTGGCAGATTACAGCAGTTCAGTGTTCTGAATGGTTTCAATCCTTCCTCTGATTTCCAAACTTTCCAGACCATTTTCCAATCCTTTTGGGATTGTTCCAAGTGCACCAACTACAATTGGTATTACTTTGACTTTCATATTCCATAACTTTTTCAGTTCTCTGGCAAGGTCCAGATATTTGTCCATTTTTTCATTTTCTTTTAGCTTCACCCTGTGATCTGCTGGAACTGCAAAATCCACCAGTTGACAAGTTCTTTCTTTTTTGTTAATCAACACTATTATTATTATTATTATTATTATTATTATTATTATTATTATTATTATTATATCAATGTTATTGTTCGTTAATATTTCGACCGTTATCATCTTGCAACATTAGAAATGAGGCCGTCCAAACTGGCAAAGATAAAATGCAAAAGTGCAAATCCTGATTATCTGATTTTGCTAATCCACCGAATTCTTATTTCTTATGGGTGTCGTAACCTCAGCTAAATAATCAACCACTTCGTTTTTATCTCAAAGAAAGAAATGTCATGCTACTCAGAACAAATATAATAAGAAAGAAAGAAAGAAAGAAAGAAAGTTAGAGAGGGAGGGTAAGTGCACGAAAGTGATAACGCTAATCTGTTTCAATTGAACATAGCGAAAAGATGAAAAGAAGGAAAGAAAGAAAAAAGGGTGAGAGATAGAGAGAAAGTTAAGTCAAGATTATTATCCTTTTTACATATTGAACTAATAGCAATAACTCGAAATTAAACATACGAAACGTTGTAGTATTATCTGCGTTATTCGGACTATTGTCCTCATCTTCATTGTTATCTCTACAACGTTTCGGTCGATATGCCCTCCGGCCTTCTTCAGGTATTTCTTGTCGGATTCGGGAACCTTCTTTTCGGACTCGGGAACCTCTTGTCCTAATCGGTAACCTTCTAGTTGTAATCGGAAGCCATCACGAAACATAGCCCTTTATTCAGTCCTCGGGGGTATCCTGTTCTCATTCCGCTAACCATAGATGGGGTAGGGGCGTCAAGCTGTGTTAATTACCATTCTATGTTACTGCTGCCCTTGATCAGGATTGAACCTGCAATCATGTGTCCAATTGGACAATCCAGTGGGAATTTTGGGAACTTATAAACCTAGTGTCTTGTTTTGGCTAGAATATCTACCTATTCACTTATGTATGGTTTATTATTATTATTATTATTATTATTATTATTATTAGCAAAAAACGCCCTCTGGGCGGTGTAAAATCTAATTTTTTGAGAGATATTGCCTATGGGAGTCGGAGTTAAAAATCTAATGTCATAGAGTTCGTACCTTAAGTAAAATCATCAAATTTATTAAAGAAGTAAAAATAGATAAATAAAACAATTATAAACGGAAATATAGTTATGATAACTTTAAACATATATTGAAATAAAATAAACTATATATAAATATATAATACCTGGCATGTATTTATTAAAACTTACTTTAGAAAACAATGAGGACCGGTTGCATTCATTCTATGTTATGACGATTTGGGGTAATGTGACGTAAGCAGTGACGTAGTTTCGGTTAGAGACAAAAGACACTTAATCTCCATTATTAATAGAGTAGTAGTAGTAGTAGTAGTAGCCTTGTTGCACATGTTTAGTTATTAATACTGTGCATCTGCAAAGGTAAAATGAGAAATAGGGTGACGAATGAGCAATAGAAATTTGTCACGTTTTTCTGTAAATCAGTTTTTATGACTTTTAACTTTATCCTATTTAATGACACAGATATTGAAAAAAATGCGGTCTATTCGCATAGATCTATCTCCAATGATATCTATCTATCTTATCTATTTAACCTTCTCTGTTCGTATCTATCTCCTTTAATATCTATCTACATCTTTATTTATT
>CM042166.1:32754491-32781991 GCA_023376005.1 Doryteuthis pealeii | reverse complement strand
AGTACTTATTAAAATTATTAATTGGTAAATGATTAACGATATTAATATGCTAGATTTTAATGATGCTACAATAAAATGTCAACTCACGTGTGGCGAACATTAGTGAGACAGCGTCTGGCTTCGGAAACAAATTAACTCCCTTGGCTATACAAAAACAATTTATCACGAGATTATCGTTTGCCATTATATTTGAGAACAAAACACTTGGAAGAATTCTTTAAGAAAGATTTTTCAACAATCAGAATCTTATGAATTGTTTGAATTAGAAATATTTAGCAATGAAATATTCTAATTATAACAAGTGCTTCACAAAATGCAATATTAATTAACAGTCTACAACACTATTGAGGCCGGTTTTTAAACACAATGCTTTTATATTGGAAGACAGATATAGCTTTGACGAGGGGGTTGGTTGTTTGGTTGGCTGGTTGGTTGGTTGGATTTTACGGCAGGTCAACTTTGTTGGATTATTAGATGCCAAATATATATATTTACCAACCCCTCCGCACGAGCAGGATGTGACACAAGGTCAATTTCTTAAGCGGACTTCAACGGGTTTTGAATTCAGAGTTTTCCTTCTCCTAGATCAGTTGCCTAACTAAGGTTAAAGAGCCCATTCGGCCCTACTATTTATTCATAGCTAGAGGGAGAGTAGGATTCATACCTTTCCCAAGGGTATTAGCGCTAAGTGAAATGTAATTACCAAGTCCAGTATTTGAACTCGGGGCGACGAGTCCATTTCCTATTACTTTAACCATTACACCACTTGCTTCCTAATGCCAAATATAGTGTGTTTAATTCATTCTTGATGGGTATGATATTGACCACGTACCCCACGTGTACGGGTTAGGCACAAGGCCCTATTAATGTGAGACCACCCACAAGCCGTGACTCATGGGTGGTGGGTGAAAAAATGCGTCGATCCTGTCGGCATTCCCCCTCAAGGGGGCGCCTCAGGCACTGGGCAATAAACCCAGCCCTGTCTCTTTAAACCAAGGGGGCGGTTATTGTCTGGGGTGGCCTCCAGCGATCAACGATGTTAGCTTGTAAGATCCAAGGCCGAAGCCATTGGACCCCCACCCCGCGGGGCGGCTCTTTATTCTTGATGAGTATTGAAAATTCTTTTTCTTTAACTCAAATTTTTTAAAGACATTTTTAAACTGATTTTTTCTACTTAACACTTACATGGAACCCTAATTGGTACGACAACTCCAGTTCAAAGTGGACCTGGGAGTAATGATATTGTTAGTAAATTGTTAGTACCCTAACACTTATGTACAGTAGTGTAGAAACAAAAATGGCTAAATGAGTTACAGCCAGTGGCCTTGAAGGATTGTGTAACAAGTCTTGATCTCATCCTTATCCCTCTTTCCGGTGGAGACCGTGAGAATCGGTGGAGAAGGCCTCTTTCGGTTTAGATTAGAAAAAGTTTAGTTCAGTATCGGCCAAAACTGCGAAGGGAGTAAGTCGCGCTTAGGCGCGTTGCCATACTCACACTCTGCGCAGGTAGTCTGGTGGGGATTTCGGAATAAAATACGATCTGAATCGAAGTCTTGAGTTATTATCTAAAAACTACCAATGACCCAGGGCTTATGATAGATGAGAAATCCCCAATGGAAGACCAGACACGAAGTCCCCAAGACGAAGTCCAAACGCTAGAAGAAGAACGTAAGTTACCAAAGATTATTAGCAAAAGAATAAAGAGAGTATACAACATATACGTTTATTGGTATACAAAACAATGACGTGGAACTGCACACTCCCCAGCGCTCCAGAACTGGAACTTTAACATTAGATGCAGTTTAACGTCCTATGCAGGATTTTGACGAATGGAAGACCAGAAAAATATACTTTATGCGCAAAAGAATAATTTTACCGAGCTGTTTTCGACGAGAAAATGGGTTTAAACTAACTGTAAAAGATTACAGAGTAAGACACAAAAATTGCTGGACTGGCAACCATGCTAGTTTTGCAAGCTAAATTAATATAACTAGTACAAAATAAAAAAACGCCTTCTGGGCGATGTAAAAATAGATTTTTGAAACATATTGCCTGAAGGGTGAGAGTAAAAGATTCAATGTCAGCGAGTTTATACCCTAAGTAAGTAAAATCATCAAATTCATTAAAGGATTAAAAAAATAAAGCAATTTGAAATATAAACTTTGAATATGTATTAAAATGAAACAAACTATATATAGATATATAATACCAGTCATGTATTTATTAAATCTTGTATTAAAAAACAATGAGGACTGTCTAATGTGAAATAGAAAACAGCTGCGTCCAGGCTTTGAACTCTTCTCGCCGTGTCCATTAACTACAACGATAACCATCACGCTACTTCATTAGGGTTGTCAGTGCTTAAGGATAAGTCATAAGTTTTTGACAGAATAAATCTCGTTATATTTCTAACAATAGATTTTATATGTGTACTTCTCAACTATTGTGTAATTACAAAACATCATAAGTGTGCAGATAATTTTGAGCATACATCTACAATAGATATCTTTTTAGTTCGATTAGATAGAAGTGCATTGTTTTTTGTGGGGGCTATATGTTTTTGGTTGTTTGTTTGTTTGTTTCCAATGTCTATTTATGGAGCAAACGATGTTTAAAGTGGCTTGTTGGAAAAGGAAAAGAATCTTCAGATATTTATGTAAACGCACCAATGTCTTTTGCAAAAGATTTCCTGTATTATATCATATATTTCATTTCATTTTTTTTTGCATTCAGTTGTCATTCAACGTTTTTAAGTATCTTCTCGAATCAAAATAGATACGAGTCTCTCTCTCTCTCTCTCTCTCTCTCTCTCTCTCTCTCTCTCTCTCTCTCTCTCTCTCTCTATCTCTCTCTCTCTCTCTATATATATATATATATATATATATATATATTAAAAAAGTTTTGGGGATGAAACAAAGAAATCACAGTGCTCAACCACAAATTTGTAGGAGCTTTATTTATTTATTCATTTCTTGAATTTTTAAAATATAATTGTTTTCCATAAGCAACTACCCAGGTTTCAGGTTATTTCACCATCATCAGGTTGCTAATAATTATTCTGTTGTTTATGCGAAGACATTTCCTGCTGTTATGTTTTTGGACCGCAATATATATATATATATATATATATATATATATATATATACAAGTTTTGTTGAATTGAAGATTAGAAGGGATCAATGAAAGACTTGTCAGACAGGAATTGTCTGTTCACTTCAACAAAACTTGTATAAAAGAAAAAATGCTGCCAAAATACACTTATATATATATATATATAATATATATATATATATATATATATATATATATATATATATATATTATGAGATAAATAAAAAGGGATAAATGATAGGTCAAACAGGGATATTTTTTTGTGTTATATATTTTTGAATTGTTTTCAACTAGTTTTGACCTTAGGTCATCATGTGTTGTTAAAGAAATTGTTTTTACAAAGTTTAAATACATTTTCTAATTGTTTGACAAGCCACAACAATTCGGCAGAAAAAAAGGCACTGGAAATGGCGAGTCCATTTGTTCACTTGAATTGTATTTTCTTTATATATATATATATATATATATATATATATATATATATATATATATATGAGGAATTTTTTAAATAATATATATATATATATATATATATATATATATGTGTGTGTGTGTGTGTGTGTGTGTGTGTGTGTGTGTGCATGGTGAGCGTACCAGGCTAATGAGTTTTCAATTTTCATATTTTAGCTCCTCTTTGTGCCTTTGTTCTTTTAATGCCCTTTCATATTCTTTTTTTGCTTTATTGAATATCGAGGCATTTGAGGAGTTAACACTCAGTCTATTTTCAATTGACTTTTTCAAATTTTTGATCACTACGGCGGATTTATATATATATATATATATATATATATATATATATATATATATATATATATATATATATATTCTAAGCAGGATATAAATGTATATAAACCATTCACCCACACATACGCATATATATATATATATATATATATATATATATATATATATATATGCGTATGTGTGGGTGAATGGTTTATATAAACTTATATCCTGCTTAGAAAATGATCTATTAAACATAGCAAAAAAAATTTTCGAAACTAAACTACTCTGTAAAAACTGATTCAATTGACGTGAGATCGCATTTTTCAGGCATTTTTTATATCCTCTGAATAAAAAAAGCACAAAAAAGCAAGTAAAAAGTATATATGAAAAAGAAAATAAGACAGGAAATCAAACTGAACTTAACCGACACGTTCATTCACATCAGTGTTGGAAAATAAATTTATATACGTCTTAAACTAACATGCTGCTGATAAATTCTTCAAAATTTACGTATCATTATCAATATTATATTAGAAAGCTTACTGGTAGGAAAACTATTTTAGTAGAATCCCAAATCCTCAAGTACCAATATTATTTTTCTGAATTTAGTTATTTTATATACACAAAGTTTTGACCGATGTCGCTTCTTGGTCCTCTTCAGAGTGTTTGGTTAATTTTTTAGATGAAGCTTTTTCGGACGGACTGTTGTTCTCATCTTTACTATTATATACTCTAGGTTTCGGCAGATGTGCCTGCTAGCCTTCTCCGGGAGGGGGGGGGTCTTGTTATTTCTAGATGGGGCTTGCTAATTTGTATTATTTAGTTGTTGTTTTGTTTTTTCTCCTCGCCTTTATTGTTATATACACAGTATTTCGGTCGATATGCTCTCTGGCCTTCTCCAGAGATTTCTTCTTATTTTTTCATATGAGATTTGATGATTTATATTATTTAATTTTTTCAGACTGTTTTCCTCATATATATTGTTATATAAATAATCTTTCGGTCGATGTGCCTTCCGGCATTTTCCAGTGTTTCTTGTTGAACGGAAACCTTCTCATCGATCGGGGGGAACCTTCTTGTCGAGATCGGGAGTCTTCAGTTGAACGCATGGCTCAACGGATATAATGGTTCAGTTAAAGCAGTTCCAAGCGACAATCACCTTGAGGTTGCATGTTCAATCCTGACTATGGGCGATAATGATATTTCGAATTAGTTATTGTTACTATCATTAATGAAAAATATTAATTTTTAGCTTTTTTTTAAATCAAACTTTTTAATTTTAATCAGAAGTTTATAGAGAGTTTGCACTTAGGATAAGTTAAGTAAACTAGCAAATATATGAACCCTCTGGGTGCAAGTTTTTAAGTTTTAATTTAATAGAATATTACATTAAATTAGAAAGGCTAATGAAACTAAATAAGAATGCAAATAAAAAGATTTAAAACATAGTGGGTATAATCAAAGAATAGGACAACTGAAACTCACTAAAATTACAGTCATATACCCCTAAGATTTTTGCGCATATTAAGTTTTACATTATTAATACTATTGACCATGTCTACATATTAAGATGCGATTGTATTTATATATAAAACAAAGTAGCGATCTACAGTGTGAACGGGAAGGCTAATTTGCGTAATGATGTTAAAAATTTGATTTTGATAAATATGTGCTTAGTATTATTGATTTCTAATTGTTTGGTTCTATCTTAATGAATATGAGCAAAAATATCGGGGATAAATCTTAAGAAGAAATCCATTGACAAGAAAAAATAACTGCAATTTTATTCTTTACTTCCTATTTTAATTTAAGGAAAATTTAGCAATGAAAGACGGAATTGTTCTACTTTTCTATTATACCCCCACTCTGTTTCAAATCCTTTTATCTGCATTCTTATTTAGTTTCATTAGCCTTTCTAATTTAATATATTTTATTACAATATATTAGGGGCCGGGTCAGCTCAGTCGGTAGAGCGTTCGGCTAGAAACCACAAGGTTCCTAGTTCGATACCGGTCCACACCAACTCAGCGTATGAGTAGCACAGGGATCTGTGCGATAAAGTGAGGAGATGATGGTAGGTGTGGCGCTCCACCTCAGATGCTAACAAACAATCTCCTTGGTCTAGCGCTATTGAAAAGGGGATAGACTCCCTCGCTGACTGGCATATACCGACTTTAGGCCGCGCCGTCGACTTTTTTTTTTATAACTTTTTTACAATATATTAATATATACCAACTATCAACTGAAATAACACAAAAAAAAGAAAAAGAGGGAGAAAGGAAAAAGAAAAGAAAAGAGAAAGCGAAACAAAAGCTAAGTATATAAATTTTTCTATTGACGGTTTTATTTGTTTATTTTTTTTATTTTTTATTTTTTTTGAATTTTGACATGGCAACATACTTGGAACATTGACCGGATGACAGACAATATTAGGAACATTTATTCTCAACGAACAAAAAAAAAAGAGAGAGAAATAAGAAATTACAGTTATTCACCCATTTCATTCATAAAGGAGGAGAAGAAGAAAGAGAGAAAAAAAGGAGAGGAAAAGGAAATAAGAAGAGAAATTATAACCACACAAATAAAAACATAAGCACGTCCATTTCTGAAAATAAACTCTGATGATGAAGTTCATGCTTCGAAATCGATAAGACAAAAATAACATCTTTTTGTTTTATTTTTCATACGCATTGTATTAGCCTTCAAAATATTAATATATTATAACATACTTAACAATGCTTCAAGCAAATTACCAATTGCTTTTATATTTTATTACATTAAAACTTAAATATTTGCACTTGAGGGTGTGCATATATTTGCTAGTTATAATAAGGTAGTTCATGTTATCAACAAAGGAGTGACAGGTTTTTATGTTAAAATAGATTCTGATTTTAATAAATATATCTTAATGTAAGCAAACAAATCTCAGAATTTCTTGTTTCACCATTAAATGACTCAAAAAGGTGTCGGTTCTTGGTCTTCTTCAGAGTGTTTGGTTAATTTTTTTAGATGAAGCTTTTTCGAACGGACTGTTGTCCTCATCTTTACTATTATATATCCAAGATTTCGACAGATGTGCCTGCTAGCCTTCTTCTGGGGTTTGTTGGTATTTTTAGATGAGGCTTGCTAATTTGTTTTATTTAGTTGTTTTTTTTGTTTTTTTTTTACTGTTGTCCTCGCCTTTATTGTTATTTTAATAAATATATCTCAATGTGAGCAAACATATCTCAAAACGACTTGTTTCCCCATTTAATGACCCAAAAGGGTTTATGCCATAAAACAAAACAACCAACGACCCTTTATATCCCGTTCAAAATTGATCAAAAATGCATTGGAAATGATTCTTACTATAAAAATGCATAGGAATTATTTTTACTATAAAAATTGTACAATGATGATTTTTTTACTATAAGAATTGGACAATGATTTTTTTACATTGGACAATGATTTTTACTATAAAAATACATAGGATGATTTTTACTATAAAATGCATTGTAAGTAATTTTTACTATAAAAATGCATTAGACAATGATTTTTACTATAAAAATACATAGGATGATGATTTTTACTATAAAATGTATTGGAAATGATTTTTTTACTATAAGAATGGATTGGAAATGATTTTTACTATAAGAATGCATTGGACAATGATTTTTACTATAAATGCAATGATTTTACCATGATTTTTACTATAAAATGCATTGGAAATGATTTTTACTATAAAATGCATTGGACAATGATTTTTACTATAAAAATGATTTTACTATATGATGATTGGAATGATTTTTACTATAAGAATGCATTGGACAATGATTTTACTATAAAAATGCATTGGACAATGATTTTTACTATAAGAATGCATTGAAATGATTTTTTACTGATTTTACTATAAAAATGCATTGGACAATGATTTTTACTATAAAACCAACCAACGAGCCTTCATGTCTCGTTCATAATTGGCCTAATCACATTCAATCCCATTCAATCGCGTTCAATTGCGTTCATGCATCGAAACTGAATTGAACATTTCAATTGCTAAATGCATTATCGAACGTTTTCCTTTTCAAACGGCTTCTGCTGAATGACATGAATGTGCATTCTTTCCGAAAAGGAACTGTCAGTAAAATAATGCAAGACGATCCTGACTGACAGGTATGCATGTTTAGAAAAGGTTAATCTCTGTACATATTTAAAGTGCTTCAAAATTTCTCCTCCCATCCCATAACCGGAAATCAATTATCTTCAAAATCCACTCGTCACATGATTCGAACGCAGCAAACGTCACGTTATGCTTTTACTTATATCTAACAGTGTTGTCACATGGAGCAGTCTCCGTGGTGTAGTGGTTAAAGTGCTTGACTGTAACATCGTAGTAAGCAAGTTCGAGCTTCAGTAGCGCCATTACGTTCTCTTTTGGACTAATATCCTTTGTGTTTTAGGTATGACGCTGAACTTCATCTAGTGGTGAGGTTCCAGTTTTGAATCACTGACGATTGTGGAGTACCCCTTCATTGCCATTAATCCTAGGTCCACTCTTACCCAGATTGGTAGTACCGTTAGGGTCCCATCTATGGGTTAAATAGAGAAAAATAGTTTTTAAAAATGCGTTAAAAATTGAGTTTTAAAAATATTTTGAATACCCATGAAGAATAAACTTATCAATAAATCATGCCTATCAATGAATAAATCAAAAAGTCTTCGGCATAAAATTACCCAACAAGGTTTGACATGCCGTAAAATCCAACCAACAATCAAACAAACAACAAACCCACTATTCTTATATCGGGTTTTTATGGAGGCGCGTGGTCTAATGGTTAAAATCCTAGGAAATGGGCTCTTCGACCAGAGTTCAATTCCAGGACGAAGCTGTTTGTATTTCAAATGGCGCTAATACCATTGGGAAATGTATGAATCGAATTCTCCCCTCCAGTTATGGATAAATGGCAGAGCAGACTGGGCTCTTTATCCTTGGCAAGGTAACCAGTCTAGGAAAAGGAAAACTCTAAATTCAAACCTGTTAAACTCCGCTTAAGAAATTGACCTTGTGTCCATCCTGCTCGTGCGGAGGGGTTGGTAAATACATATACCGGGATTGGTTATGTGGGGTTGTAACCAACTACACAAAATAAAGTAACCTAATATCTGGGAATAAAATAACCCTAGGTGGGTTGACATGCCTTTAAGAACATTAATTCATTCATTCCATTACATCATGATGAGATGCCGGTCTTAAGAGAGATAAATGTGTACTTAGCTACCTACTTAAAATCAACAAAATTGTGTATGCTGCAATAAGATACCAATGGTGTAATTTAATTGCTATCCTCAAAGATTATGTTTGCCTCAAGGTAAAATGACACGAAATTTATGGTTATTTTAAAAGTGTAGACTATAAAAGAACAATATCAAAATAAAAAGTTATATTAAAAAAGACAGAAAGAAGGGAAAGAAAAGAAAGAAAAAGAAAGTAAATATGTAAGAAGGAAAGAGGAGAGAGAAAAAAGATAAGAAATAATGAAAAGAAAGAAGAAAAAAAGAGAGAGAGAAAGAAAGAAAAGGAAGGACGAAAGAAAGAAAAAACGTAAAGAAAGAAATAAGGAAAGAAAGAAAAAGAACGAAAGAAAGAAAGAAAGAAAGAAAGAAAAGAAATTAAATATTTAAGAAGGAAAGAGGAGAGAGAAAAAGATAAGAAATAATGAAAAGAAAGAAAGAAAGAAAGAAAGAAAGAAAATATGTAAGAAGGAAAGAGAAGAGAGAAAAAAGATAAGAAATAATGGAAAGAAAGAAAGAAAGAAAGAAAAGAAAGAAAGAAAGAAAAGGAAGGACGAAAGAAAGAAAGAAAAAGAAAGAAAGAAGGAAAGAAAGAAAAAGAAAGAAAGAAAAGAAAGTAAATATGTAAGAAGGAAAGAGGAGAGAGAAAAAGGATAAGAAATAAGAAAAAGGAAAGAAAGAAAAGAAGGAGTGAAAGAAAAGAAACAAACAAAAGAAAGAAAAGAAGAAAAGAAGAATGAAAGAAAAGAAAGCAGATAAAAAAGAAAGAAAAAAAGAAAGAAAGAAAAAGAAAGAAAAGGAAAGAAGGAAAGAAAAGAAAATATGTAAGAAAGAAAGGAGAGAAAAAAGAAAGAAAAGAAATGATGAAAAGAAAGAAACAAAAGAAAGAAACAAAAAAAAGAAAAGAAAAGAAACAAACAAAAGAAGAAAGAAAGAAAGAAAGAAAAGAAAAGAAAAGAAAGAAACAAAAGAAAGAAAGAAAAAAAGAAAGAAAGAAAGAAAATAAAAAGGAGAAAAGAATGAAAGAAACAAAAGAAAGAAAGAAAGAAAGAAAGAAAGAAAGAAAAAGGAGAAAAGAATGAAAAAAAACAAAAGGAAGAAAGAAAGAAAGCAATGAAACAAAAGAAAGAAGGAAAAGAAAGATACATATATATATAAATTAAACTGTCCTTGATTTAAATGTTGACATCAGCAATCCGATTGGCTAAACATAAAACTGAGAGACAGAAGACATTTAATGAATTTTCGTCATTCTCTAAGGGAAATGTGTGGGTGTGGAAAGAATGAAAGAGAGAGACAGAGAGACAGAGAGGGAGACAGAGAGAGAGAGAGAGAGAGAGAAAGAAAGAAAGAGGACGATAGACAGATAGATAGATTGATAGATAGATAGAGAGAGAGAGAAAGAAAAAAAGAAAGAGGGAGACAGACAGATAGATAGCTAGAGAGAGAGAGAGAGAGAGAGAGAGAGAGAGAGAGAGAGAGAGAAACAGGGAGAGAAAAAAAATTAACGATTCTGGTCAATTTAAAAATGTAAAGTTCTGCAAGGCATACTAAAAGTGTAATAAAAAATAAGTGTGTCTGTAATCAGATAATGTTCCAATCTTTTAAACTCCAAAGAATTGAAAAAATCTTCATGAGTTTCTTCCTAATCGTAAAAGCATGATGGCCGGCCGGAAACACAAGCTGAAACGCAGCGACAAACTAATGGCCAAAAAGCATGAAATCAAAACCAATAAATACACCAGTTAATGGTGATAGATTCATCCCAAAAGTATTTAACACCAGCAAATCTTTGGGAGATCAGCTTCAATAAAACGAACCTCGAATTTAAAAGGCAGTTTACCAGGTTGTTTTATATAGCCGTCCAGTTTGGCGAGTGTTATTCTCTATTATTCTCTATTAACTATGATAGCAGATATATGCACACTCCCGGTGCAAGTATTTAAGTTTTAATAAGGTTCCTAGTTCGATACCGGTCCCCGCCAACTCAGCGTATGAGTAGCACAGGGATCTGTGCGGTAAAGTAAGGAGATGACGGAAGGTGTGGCGCTCCACCTCAGATGCTAAAAACAATCTCCTTGGTCTAGCGCTATTGAAAAGGGGATAGACTCCCTCGCTGACTGGCTGATACCGACTTTAGGCCGCCCCGACGACTTTACTTTATAACTAAATATCATACTAAATTAGAAAGTGTTCCTCGTCGCCAAATATTTGTTATATCCCGAGATGTAGGAATAACAAAATGATAATAAAAAACAGTGAAATATGTTTAAAATATAACAATATTTCATATATTATAATTTATATTTTTTTGCTTGAAGGCAATTATAATGCGTATATCGTATAAAATTCGATAATTATAGAAAATAATCATGACAAGCGAACTCGGCGAACAAATGTGCTGTGCGTTAGAACATCGTACAGCCTGTTTCAACTTTATTAAGTCTCATCAGCGATGTATACTAACGATTTCCCTCCGACAGAAATCGAAACCGGGAGTCCAGCAAGCAGAGTCAGAGACTCTACCGCTCGGCTACCGATGCACAATATTTGTTTCATTCATTCTCCTTGACCGGGTATAGAGTGGGGTGGTTTTGGATAGAATTCAACTGTGTGTGTGTCATGTGTGTGTTCACGCATGGGGCCAGTCCTTGTCTGTCAGGCTCTCTGCTTGTCAGTCTTTGTTTCCCTCCTTCTCAGTGAGTGTATCCGGTTGAATCGTTAGGGAGAGATAACTCTCCCTAACAGAAAGGCTAATGAAATTAAATAAGAATGCAGCGAAAAAGATGTTAAACAGATGGGTGGTATAATCGAAAAATAGGAAAATCTTAATCTCACTCTTCTATCACTCTTGTCTTTCATTGCTAAAAATTCCTAATTTAACTATCTATTTAAAATAGAGAGTAAATAATAAAATGACAGTTATTTCCTCTTGTTAATGGATTTTTGAAGACTTATCCCCGGGATTTTTGCTCATATTCATTAAGATAAAACCAAACAATTAGAAATCAATAATACTAAGCACATCTTTATTAGAATAACGTTTTTAATATTAATATGCAAATTAGATTTCCCGTTCACACTATAAACCGCTATTTTTTGTATATATAAATACAATTGCATGTTATTAGTATGTAGATGTGGTCAAAAGTATTAATTAGGTAAAACAATTTTATTAATAATTGAGGTTTAAATAAAGATAAAATCATGGAGAACCTGACGTTAATAACTAAGACAATTTCGACTTGAGTAGTAATATAGTTTCGGTTACAGACAGAAAAAAATAATCTCCATTATAATAAGATGATATATGAGAGCATCCGTGGTTATGCTCCCACATCTAAATCTTTATATTATTTGTATCACGAAGTAGCTGGTTGGTACCTTACTTCTGTAGTCTGTTTCTTGCGTAATTGAGACATTTCCTCTAACTGGTCTGGTCCGTCTAAGATACTGGTCTGATCGCTAAGGTTGTCCTTAGTTCACTCAGAGACAACACGAGGCATATATTTCTGCTGGGCGTTGATTTTCTTAGTCAATTCTTCTTACAGGGCTGGACATTATTTGTTTCATATTTAACAACAAGACTAGGTTGTTTCCTGGTCAAGTTTTATTTCCCCAGCCCATTTGATTCCACCGTGGCGGGAGATGGACCCCGGGGGCTGACAATAACGTCTATGCTTCTTGAAAACCGGGTCGAATCTGCTAACTAAAAACTATTCCCACGCGTCCAATCGCCCGCTGGAAGGTGAAGTTGGGATCATCTAAATGTCAATCATAATCCCAATGGGCATGGAAATTAAACACCTCCGATTTTAAATATAACGAACTTTATTTAGAATTCTAACTACAGGTACGTCCATAATTTATGACTGCTTATAGATTATGTAACAGGGAGACCACTTTAGTAGCAACACATAGCGTAAGAAAATATATATCAAAAAGACAGAAGTCGGCATTAAATAACCCGAAAAGTCTTGATATGTCGTAAAGCAACGCAACCAACCAATCAAGCATTACGGGTTGCCCATAAGAGGGGGTCTTAACCCACCCCCAAAGAAAACACACACACCTGGAGATGTGCAGTCGGTGTAATCTACTCCCTCAGCCGACATAATTTAGACTTTGTTGTAAGCATACTAAGACTTTTTTATAGCAGTCAATGTGCCAATAAACTACATTCATAATTCATATCACTCTGTTGGCAGGGCTCATAATAACTGGAGTAAGCCCCCCCCCAAAAAAAAAGAATGTTCTGGATATGATACTAAACTGTCCCCGATGGTGAGGCTCCATTTCTGGAGCTCTGAGGAGTATGTAGTCACCTTTTCATTGCCCTTACTCCTGGGTCCATTATGACTCAGAGTGTTAATACCTGTTAGGATACTATGTATGGGTGAAATAGATCTGTTTGAAAATGATACATATTCAATTTGAATACTTGATATCATATAACTGTGTACATTATATGTATAGAGAATAGTTACTGTTTATTAATGTTTATCATAAGCTACTTGAAACCATAAAACTCTTTGTAAACAAATGACTATTGTTAAATAGTAATAATTACTTGAAACCATATAAGGAACCATATAAAAAATAAATACATCCTAAAATTTATGTGACGTAAATAATTAAGGGAATTGTGATTTTAGTAGTGATATAATTTCAGTTACAGACAAACAATCACACAATCACCATTATTATAAGATTATACAACGTTTTCATATAACATGAATGCACACACATAATACGAGGGTAATCTCACAGGTCAAGTCTCCAAAATATATACAGCCCTGTCAGATGGGGCTGTAGAATACATTGACTTCTCTACAAAGGGGTAAAAAAATGGACTCTTTAACCATGGCTAGGTAACCACTCTAGGAGAAGGAAAACTCTGCAATCAAACCTGTTAATCTCCGCTTAAGAAACTGACATTGTGTCGCATCCTGCTCGTGCGGAGGGGTTAGTGAATATGTATATATCGTGGGAGGCCAGAAAATAAATACTTACTAAAATTCTATTGGGTGTGGCTTGATTAGTAGAAACTAAATATAAATGAGGTCTTTCAAGTTGACAAGATACTAGCATGGAATTTAGCTTGAAGGTGAACTGATGCGAACCATTCATGATTAGACCGACAGACAGATAGACTGAGACAAAAGTAAAAAAATCGACGAGATTGAAAGTAGATTAGAAGTTGATAAAAGAAAAAAAGAAAACATATTTTTAGTTCGTGCTGTAATGTGAAATGTGTCCATAGACAGAAGCAAAAGGAAGACTTTGTTTTTCTTTACGATGACGAGAAATGTTTCATATATATATATATATATATATATATATATATATATATATATATATAAAAAAAAGCTGCCACAGAAAAAAAGCTTAAAAGCTGCCACAGAAAAAAAAGAGCTAAAAGCTGCCACACAGAAAAAAGAGCTAAAAGAAAGGAGAAACAGCAGCACCCCCAACACCTACAGAAAGCATCACCTTTTGTTTGCAGCTATTGCACTAGAGATTGCCATTCGAGGATCGGTCTGTTCAGCCACTCACGTGGCTGTAAGTGAGGAGGAGAAAAAAAACAAAAAAAACAGAAACAACATCAAAACAACAACAAAACAGAAACAACAAAAAAAACAGAAAAAAAAAAAAAAAAAAAAAACTACACCATCGTCTAAAATAGACGGAAGGTTGCCAACAAAAAATAATAATATATATATATATATATATATATATATATATATATATATATATATATTAGTTAAGAGTAAGGAAATGAATCCGAGGGTATATATAGATGCATCAAATAAGGGCAATTGGCGATTTTACACCAGTATCCTTGCAGATTTCGGGTTTCGCAACATTATATATGTTCTACCAGTAGACCTCACATGTTACAAGGCCGCCGTCTTTCCAGATTCACTCTGTGTATTTTACGAATAGATCATAAATTCTTATATATTAGCCCAGGATACGTAACAGCCACACAGAGACTTGCTTGGTACTTGGATACAATAGGAGACTTGAATGAAATATTTAACTAAACGTTAGTCATTAAATATGTAATGGCTAACATTCATGATTAGACAGACAGACAGACAGACAGAGACAAAAGTAAAAGAATCGACGAGATTGAAAGAAGATAAGTTGATGAAATAAATAAAAAAGAAAATATATTTTTGGTTCGTGCTGTAATGTGGAACATAGACAGAAGCGACAAAATTACTTTTATTTTATTTTCTGACCATTGGAGTTTCTAGAATATTTACTTTTCTTAATTATCTATGAATATTCTAATGTAGAACTATTTCTTTTAAGTATATTGATAAAGTTAAAAACAGAATTCACAACTAGATAATTTGTACTATTTAGACTTGCTAAAAATGCGCACTCCTGGTACAAATATTTAGATTTTAATATGAATAAATATATTAAATTAGAAAGACTAGGGAAATTAGATAAAAACACAACAATGATTAATCCTATTGATGAATTATTCTAATTAATTTCAAAATAAAATTACACATAGTATTACTTTTAATATGTTTGGGAATAAAACAATGATATTAGAAACTAATAACAGCAAGTAATTATTTATTAAACAAGGCTTTGTTAAAACCGGTACGCAAATTATTTACACCATATACGTCTTCGGCATAAAATAACCCAATGGGTTGACAGGCCGTAAAACAAACCAACCAACCAATAAAATTTTCATGTCACATCTATAGGTAACATAGATAAAAACTCTTTTTTCAAATATGTGTTTAAAACATGTATTTAAAATGATTACTACCCCACAATAATGAATTTTAAAAAAACTACTTCGGCATAAGATAACCCAAGGTTGACATGCCATAAAATTAAACCAAGAAACCAACCAAATGTTAGGGTCCTATATCTGGGTTAAATAGAGCGAAAATTTTTTTTAATTTGACGAAAACATGTATTTAAAAGAATTAAATACCTATCAAAAATAATAAAAAAAAACGTCTCTCGACATAAAATAACCAATGGGTTGACATGCCATAAAATTAGCCAAGCAACCAACCAAATGTTAGGGTCCTATATCTGGGTTAAATAGAGCAAAAAATGATTTTTTTAATTTGATGAAAACATGTATTTAAAAGAATTAAATACCTATCAAAAATAAATAAAACAAAAACGTCTCTCGACATAAAATAACCCAAGGGTTGACATGCCATAAAATTAAGCCAAGCAACCAACAAATGTTAGTCCAGAGGGGGAGGGTCCTATATCTGGGTTAAATAGAGCAAAAAATGATTTTTTTAATTTGAGGAAAACATGTATTTAAAAGAATTAAATACCCATCAAAAATAAATAAAACAAAAACGTCTCTCGACATAAAATAATCCAATGGGTTGACATGCCATTAAATTAAACCAAGCAACTAACCAGGGGTTAAATAGATCAAAAATGATTTTTTTAAATGTGTTTAAAAAATGTATTAAAAAACTGAATACCTATCTGATTTAATGTTTAGACATTCAATTTTCAACGGGGTGAACATCGTTAACATAGATCATAAAAATTGCTCCCAGGTCCACGCTGACTCAGACTCGTACTACCTGTTAGGGTCCCGTCTATGAATTAAAAATAAGTTTTAAAAAAGAATACTCTACAAAAATGAATAAAACAAAAACGTCTTCGGCATAAAATAACCCAAAGGGTTGACATGCCGTAAAATCAAGCCAACCAATAAACAAACCAGCCAACCAACCAACCAGCCAACCAAATTTTCTGTGGAGAGATTAATGTTCTGCGTTTTCAAATAAATTAATGCACTGTAGTTTTTCGTATATCAATAATAAAAAAAAAATGAAATCAGTAATTGATAGTAATTTATCCCAAGGTCTTAAGATTTTGTGGGCAAATAAGCGACGTTCTCTCCGATTATTTATCAGTTGTTTTCTTTTCTTATTTAATTTTTTTCCTTAAATAATTAGTTTGTTAACTGAAGCAGATTTTCATGGAGCCGGGATGGCAGATTATTTTCGAGAAAAAAATGTTTTAGTTAATTCTCTCATTCAGTTAATAACATATCCCGGCAGAAAATTCTTAATCGCCAGCGTTTAAATCAGACATTTTTTTTAACAGAAAGAATTAATAGGTTGACAAAATTATTAGCCAATCATGAAATATTCTATTTATTTGTTAATTTATTTAGTTATTAATTCCTTCTTTCTTTTTTCCTTCTTTCTCATTTTCATTCCTTCTTTTTCTCCCTTCTTTCCTTCTTTCTTTCTTTCTTAGTTCTTCACATTCTCTTTCGCTTCGTTTCTTTTTGTTTCTTTCTTTGTCTTTTGGTTCTTACTCTCTTTCTTTCTTTCTTTCTTTCTTTCTTTCTTTCTTTCTTAGTTCTTTAATTTCTCTCTTTCTACCTGATTTTATTTCTTTCTCTCATTTTTCTTTCGTTCTTTCATTCTTTCTTTCTTTCTTAGTATTTTGCTCCTACCTGTCTTTCTTATTTATTTCATTTTTTATCTTTTGTTTCTTTCTTTTTTCTCACTGACTTTTTTCTTTCTTTCTTTCTCTTCTCTTCTCTTTTTTTCCTCTTCCTTTCGTCCTTTCTTTCTTTCTTTTCTTTCATTCTTTCTTTCTTTCATTTCTCTCTCTCTCTCTCTTATTTTACACTTAATTTCTTCCTTTCTTCTTTCGTCCTCTTTTTTTCTTTCTTTCTCTTCTCTTCCCAATATCCTCTATCTCTTTTTCCTCTTTCTTTCTTTCTTTCTTTCTTTCTTTTCTATCAGCAAAAATGTTTCTAATTTCTTTCATCATTCACCCTTTCCCTCTGGGGAATCGGCTACCTATTATTCAGGCAATGAGAAGCAGCTCTGCGCATGCGCGTCGGCCATTTTTTATTTTACTTTTTTTCAAAAGATGATCAATAAAGAGTCCAGCAATAATAATCATTACCAGATATCATTAGAATTAATTCTTAATTATCTTCTAATTATTTCTTTTTAAAAAACTACAAAACTAGGTTTTCCCGATAGAAATGTACCCACTCAATCATAGTCAGACTTGCGTGAAGGGAAAACACACATTTACGAACAGCAAACGTGAAATAAAAATGTAATTACCACTTGGGGGGGAGGTCAATTAGGTGCTTGTTATGGAATTATTATCAAATATTCAGTGTGGCTATTAATAGAGGCTTGCGATTACAACATATTTTATTAATAACTAGAAGCGGCTACCCGGCATTGCCTGGGTAGAACGGGAATTTTTTTTACAGTTAATCCCGCTGATCCGTTAATCCTTAATCGTGAGTTGAATCCTCGTTGGATGCCCCATTTAAATACCTATGTTAAAAAAAAGACCTTTACATTGATCCAGCTACTCTGAAATGAAAATGAAAAAAGAAATTCCATGCTGTTATCATTTAAATTTTATTTTTTTAATTATCTTCATGAATATAAATCAAATCCCTATTATTTTTGCTCGAAAACCAAGCCCTGGTGATATTTAATGTGTATATATATATTTACTTTGTCGTTAATTGTTTTATTTTCGAAGTGTCTTCCGGACATACATATACACACAACTGCCCTTTA
Organism: Doryteuthis pealeii; assembly: GCA_023376005.1. NCBI lineage: Eukaryota > Metazoa > Mollusca > Cephalopoda > Myopsida > Loliginidae > Doryteuthis > Doryteuthis pealeii. The sequence goes on along the minus strand of CM042166.1, from coordinate 32,763,302 downwards.
TATATGTATAGATGTTCGTTACACATGCTAGTAGATATATCTCATTATAATAGAGATTATGTAACTGCCTTTCTGTAACTGAAACTACGTCACCACTGTCGTCACGATTTCTTTGATTATATTTATATTATATTCTCAACGATAATGAAATAGTCGTAACTTAGTCTTAATTAACATCAACGATGTCTTTATTAAATGCGTTATTCGGAGTATTGTCCTCATCTTCTTTTTTATTGTACAACATTTCGGCCGATGTGCCCTTCCGGCCTTCTTCAGATATTTCTTGTCGGAGTTGGGAACCTTCTTTTCGAACTCGGGAACCTTGTCGTAATCGGGAACCCTCTTGTCGTAATCGGGAGCCATCACGGAACTTTGAACTTAACACTTTATTCAGTCCACGGGAGTATCCTGTTCTCGTTACGCTAACTGTTATAGGTGATATAACCTATGGACATAAATGGAATGCGCCGACGACTACTATAAGTAGCAGGAACAATTGTGGCTTGACACGAAGCAATGCTAGTCAGCTCGTAACTGTATGGTCAGACGCAATCTCCACTTTCTTTGCTGTAATTTCTACTCCTTTTTGTTCAATATTTTTGTATCCATTTTTACCAGTCGTTTGTCTTATTTTTGACACTTAAAACCCCCACAACACTAACGATAGTCCGAATAACGCAGATAATACTAATCATCAAGCCTCATCTCAAACATTCAGAGAAATAGTCTTTATCAAAGTATAACTGTGCTAGATTTGCCTCAAAACTGCTCATATTATTAATGTAGTATTTACCACACATCCCACTTATGCGAGTCAGACATAAGGTCCTATTAATGTGGGGCTAACAACGAACCAAAGCTCATGGCACAAAAAATGCGTGGACTCCTTGGCATTCCCCCTCAAGGGGGCACCTCAAGCACTGGACAATAAACCCAGTCTTGTCCCTTTTAAGCAAGGGGGCAGGTATTGTCTGTGGGATGACCCCCCAGGATCAAGCTGTTAATTTCATTAATAGTCCAGTGGCCGAAGCAACCTGACCCACAGGCCCCGAAGAGCCCGTGTTATTAATGTAAGTAAAATCCTGAAATATATGTTGTATATCTCTAAGAAATAGAGATTTACATAGTATATAGTGGGAATAATTCGCTTAATGATTTTAACAAAACAGGGTTTAATAAATAGTTATTTGTTGCTACTGATTTTTAATACTATCATGTTATTCTCAAACGTATTACAAGCAATCCTATATATAATCTGATATAGAAATCAAGTAGAATAACATTAAAGTAAGTGTCATCATCATCATCATCATCATCATCATCATGTCACGCAAGTAGCACGGATATCCATGACAATCTCTCGCCAACGTTCCCTATCTTTCATTGACCCTGGGAGGTCTTCTGCGTAACAACCAGCATCCTCGCAGAGTTGGTCAATGTAGGTCCTTGGTGGGCGGCCCACATTAGCATGTCCATGTGTTGGCTTCCACAGGGGAACGTAAGTAATTGTACTATTTTTATATTCGTTCTTATTTAGTTTCGCAAGTCCTCCAATTATATATAGTATATTATTAAATTAAAACGTACATACTTGCGCCCAGTGAGGGGCGCATACGTTTGCTAGTACCTTTAAGAATAGTAGAAAATCACTAATAATTAACTAATACAAGAGAGAAAAAAGACAATTGTCGGATTTTTTCTGGCGATTGTTGGGAGAGGGTGACGATCGGACTACTGGCAACACAGTAACGTTGAAACTCTAGACTCGATGTGAAAAAGAGGATAAAGGTTGATCTCTGACTTGCTTCTTATCGGACTCCTGGGTAATAAAGTAGTAGGTTGTAACGAACTACCTTTTGAGTCATTGCTTAAAGAAACGTACATGCGTCCTTGTAAAATCATAAGTGCAATTTATGTAACCGATGAGTAAACATGTAGCGGAATAAGTACAAGCTAGACGGGTAACAAAAATCGGTTATTTCCTATAAGTCTAAAATGATCAAAGGGGAACCACTCTTGACTGATAAATTATTTATTTTCCCATTAAACTAACCCTAAACCCTAACCCTAAACCCTAACCCGTCCTCTTTTTTCCTCGTATATCAATAAATAAATAGTTTATCAGTCAAGAGTGTTTCCCCTTTATCATGTTAGACTTATAGGAAATAACCAAAAAATATTTCTTTTTATTCCCTTTCAAACTATCTTGGAAAAATGGAGTCTCACCCAATCAATTGTGATCTTGTTGGCACCTTTCCGTCCACTAAGGACGATGACGTAGTGTCCAATAAATAAATAAATAAAAATAAATAAATAAATAAATTATCTACATCTGCGAAAGTGACTCTGTAGGCCAATTCCTGAGTGACAGTGCTTGGTGCACTGAATGCACACAAACTAATCACAAATGTGACCTATGAGAATAAAAAGTGGTGAGTGGAAAAATTAGATTCCCCGTTTCTTGGTTAGGAAGCTAATCTCGCAGAACAATTACTACTGAATAGCGAGTTCGATTCCTCGCTGGATGCCCCATACTTGCGATCCTGTGTCATCTTACCTTTGGCGAACGGGTTGAGTAAATAGATCGCGGATCCATTATTACTGAATAGTGAGTTCGAATCCTCGCTGGATGCCTCATACTTGCGATCCTGTGTCACATCCTACACTTGGCGAACTGGTTGATTAAATACATCGCAGACCCATTACGACAGAATAGCGAGTTCGAATCTTCGCTGGATGCCCCATACTTGCGACCCTGTGTCATTCTACCCTTGGCGAACGGGTTTGGTAAACAACTACGTAATTTACCCGGTTATTTGTTAAAGGAATTATGCAAATAGAAAAAATATGTGAATTCTGGAAAAATATTTTTGATTTCATAACAAAAGTGGAACCACTTTGATTTCTGGTAATATCCAAGAGGCATTTCTAAATATACCATTTTTCAGGAATGTTAGTAAACATGAATCGAAGACAAAAGGTTCTTAAGAATTCTAAGAAGATTCTGGAGACAATTCTGTTTTTAGAATCGTTCTGTCCATTTAACACAGGTCAGAGAGTTTGTTTCTGCTTCGTGTTTAGTAGATTCCAAAAATGTTTTTGCTGTAGAAGACAGAATATAATTGGTGAAAAACTTATAAGTGAAGTCAGCATTTAAACTAGTGATTCCCAACCTTTTCTTCCGTGTGGCCCGCTTTTTAGTCTCAAAGAAATTTCCGGCCCACATAAGCAGAAATAGAAATTCTGCGTAACAGTAATTTTTTTGTTTTTTTGTTTTTGTTTTTTACTTATAAAAGCAAAATGTTTGCCCCTATGCTAATCGTGGTTCTGGATGAGGTGACTTAATCTGTGACTACTACATGTGGCTCCGGTTAGCTGCTCAACAGATGATTATGTGCCCACGCTGTGTTTTTCAAAGATCAACAGAACTTGGTATAGACGTAACATCCTCGGAGCTTTCACATTAGGTTGGTCGGCTGTTGATCGGAACAGGTTGCCGGGTGTTGGCAACTCAAAAGACAAGATAAACTCTCCGTAGAATAATGACAATTATTTATTGGAACAGAATTGCGCAGATATGAATATACTGGGATAGATTACCTGAAATTGAGCAGAATGTAAGGAGACTTTGAATTGGAAAGAAAAATCTTTGTGTATAAGTGTATGTAAGTGAGATAGTCCTTGTGAGAGAAAAGCTTTTGTAAAAGGAATGTCTTGTATGTGAGCATGTGGTGTATTTTTCTGGCAGTATCATAAATGTATTTGCTTATCAACTCTGTTTGGCCTGTCCACAAGTGAATGTGTGTCTACCAGTGTTCTTGTTTGGTAGCGAATTGTAGATTGTATTATAGATAATATAACATTTGTTTTGAAGACAGGAGACAGTAATTATTTACCCATAACTGGAGATAGAATAATTTTATTAAAGTGACAAAGCCAGCAGACTGTAGGTATTTTGCCTGGTGCTGTTTTGCGTAAATACCACTGCTGATGGTTGGGTCCGGGAACTATGTGGTTTTTCATTTTCCTATAGAGCCGTTTTAGTATTTTGGAGAGAATTATTTCTTCTTTCGACTTGGGTTGAGCTTGGTCTTTAATTCTCTCGTTTTTTTTCACTCTCTAGTTGATCACTTTCTAGGGGTTCCTCCGGAAAAACCGGGAATTCCAATTTTCCTCTTGGGAGGTACCCATAATATCATTGGTTACACACTCAAACTCCATATAGGAGCTTGTTTAATTCAGGCTCTTCGTCAACGCCTTTTGAAAGGATTATTGGGAGAACTGACTCTTCAGTTTGTGTTATTTGTATTATTCGGACTATTGTCCTCATGTTCATTGTTATTAGTACAACGTTTCGGCAGATGTTCCCTCCTGCCTCATTCAGGTATTTCTTGTCGGACTTGGGAACCTTCTCCGACCCGAGAACCATCTCGAACTCGGGAACCTTCTTGTCGTAATTGGGAACCTTCTTGTCGTAATCGGGAGCCATCGCGGAACTTTGAACCTAACCCTTTATTCAGACCACTGGGGTATCCTGTTCTCATTCGGCTAACCATAGCTGGGGTAGAGGTGTTAAGCTGTGTTAATTATTTTTCTATGTTACTGCTGCCCTTGGCCAGGATTGAACCTGCTGTCTAGATAACTGTCACTTAGAACTGTCTTAACCTAACTCCTTTATGTGTCCAATTGGACAAGAAATACATGAAGAAGACCGGGGGGGCACATCGGCCGAAACGTTGTACAGGTAACAATGAATAAGAGGACAATAGTCCAAAAAAATACAAAAAAGCACTAATTATCAAGCCTCATATAAAAAGTTCAGACTTCATTTGTATTGCTCAATTTTTCCTTTGAAATAAAAACATTTCTTTTGGCAGATATTAAATTCCACAACAATATCCTTGATAAAATGAAAATTGAAATGCCAATGTCATATTTTTTAAACTGACATCTATTAATAATGGAGATTCGCTTCCGGTTTTTGTCTTTAACAAAAATTACGTCACTGATTACGTCACATTACCCAAAATCGTCATAACATAGAATAAATACACTCAAAATTTGAACATGCAACATTAGATAGTCCTTATTGTTTTTTAAAACAAGTTTTAATAAATACATGACTGGTATTATATATCTATATATAGTTTGTTTTATTTTAATACATATTTAAAGTTTACATTTCAAATTGTTTTATTTTTTAATCCTTTAATGACTTTGATGATTTTACTTACTTCGGGTACAAACTCGCCGACATTGAATTTTTTACTGCCACCCCTCAGGCAATATGTTTCAAAAATCTATTTTTTCATCGCCTGGAGGGTTTTTTTTATTTTGTAATAGTTCTTGTATATATTTTTTGACAAAATCCATGCCATATTTCTCTAAATAACATTCTTGTTAGTTGAAGTGTACAATATGCAGTCATCATTGTAACTGCCTGTTTATCGCCTATCTTTAAAAAATTAATCGGCATTTACCTCATAGTATTTATTTATTTTTTATAACCAGATAGCTTAAGGGGTATTTTTATATAATAGGCAATTGTAAAGATATATAAGGATGTGGGTAAATATCAATTTAATTTCCTTTTAGGTCACCGTTTTTGACGGCATATAAGACGCAAGAGCATATATGACACACACCCATTTCAGCAGGTCAGATTCAGGAAAAAAAAAGGTTTTAGTGAATTTAAGCATATATTGTTGAAAACACTCTTGCGGTGCATTACACAAGTAGAAACATGACTGTATAAAAGCAATTTGGAGTTTAGGGTAGGTAAAAGTACTGAGCGTAAGCTGGGTAAGTAAGCATAATAGAGAAGATTAGCCTAGGCCTACAGGAAGTCTCAAACTTCAACTACGATGTATAAGAGGCAGGGCAATTTTTTGAGCCAAAATTTTGGGAAAAAAAACTGCGTCCTATATGCCGTCAAATACAGTAGATTGTAAACCTAGTGGTAATATAATAATCACCCGAGACGACGCTTGAACTCAATGATGAAGACTTTATTCTAAAGTAAATAAGAAATACTTTATTATAGGTATAACCAATTTGTCGAAAAATCTGTTTTTACAAAACAAATTTACCCCCCCCTCCCTTTTGGGAAAAAAAATACCAAAAACCAGGGAATTATCCAATTTTAATGACATTTTTTTGTTGATTTATAAATGAATGAATTTTATAATTTTTGGGTAAATTTCAAAATATTGAATTTTTCTTATTTTTTCATGTTAAAGTTATTTTACTGATTTACGAAAAATGCCATTTAATTAAAAAAAACTTTTTCGCACAAATCGAAATATCTCCCTTAATGTCATGAATGTCATAAATGTAGTGTTACATAATTGATGGGCATACCGTCGGTTTCGGACGATTAGTGTGGGAGACATAGCCACGGATATCTCTCATGATGTATATATCGTGTATGTAATAAGACTGCTATATAACAGTAGTAGAGAATATATGTTTTGACAAATGACTGCACTGCTGGTATCTATCAGGTTGTCAAGTTGAACTTGCTGCTTCAGGGATAAGTGTCCTTTTTTCAATTTGAAATGAATTACGTTTCTTTGTGGGTCCATCGTTTGCTACAGAAAAGCCCGCTTCAACCAACCAGATGGAGGAAAATAAAAATAAAAATAGTCACATTTTTAATGAGAAAAGGCCAGCAATGTTTAGGCTGGTCACTGGTCAACAAGACATTGTCATACCAAGCAATTATAGAGATGTTTAGCCTTGGTCAGCAAGGCTTAGACAGGTCACTGGTCAACAAGACTTTGCCCTACCAGACAGTTATGGAGGAGGGGTTTACCCTTGGTCAGCAAGGCTTAGACTGGTCACTGGTCACCATGAGTTTGTCCTAGCAATCAATTATGTAGGAGGTGTTTACCCTTTATCAGCAAGACATAGACTGGTCACTGGCCAACAAGACATTGTCCTAGCAAGCATTTATGGAGGAGGTGTTTACTCTTGGTCAGTAATATATTTGATATGCATAGATAGATATATGATAAAAAAACATTTACCCTACATGTAGTATTTGACAAAAGGTCACATGTATGGGGCATTCAGCGAAGATCGAACGCGATTTTTACTGACAATGAATTTGCGAAACGAGCGTGCAAACTACATCATGATGAACTGCCAAAGATATATGATATAGGATATATGAAGACATAACGATAGCCAAGGGAAGAAAGATATATATATATACAACGTGTGTAAAAAAAAGTATACAGATTTGCGGTACTTTTTGTCACACCTTGTATTCGGAAAAATTAACGTTCATTTCATTCTTCATTTCTGTCTTAGTAAATACAGCTTTAAAATCTGTATTTTTTTACACACCGTGGATTCTGAAAAAAATAACGTTATATTTATTGTTCATTCCTATCTTGGTAAAGACAGCTTCAATCTCGATACTTTTTGACACAATTGTATAGACTGGGAGACATAGATAGATAGATAGATAGATAGATAGATAGATAGGAATATACTTAATGAGATACATAGAAAGATATGAACAGAGTGGTTGTGATAGATAGATATATAGATAAGAATATACTTAATGAGATAAATAGAAAGATATGAACAGACTGGGAGTGATAGATAGATAGATAGATAGATAGATAGATAGATAGATACTTCATGAGATACATAGGAAGATATGAACTGACTGGCTGTGATAGATAGATAGATGGATACATACATACATACATACATACATAGAAAGATATGAACAGACTGGGAGTGATAGATAGATAGATAGATAGATAGATAGATAGATAGATAGATAGATATGAATATACTTAATATGATACCTATAAAGATATGAACAGACTGGGAGTGATAGATAGATAGATAGATAGATATGAACAGACTGGGAGTGATAGATAGATATATAGATTGATAAATAAATAGATAGATAGGGATATTCTTAATGAAATACATAAAAAGATATGAACAGACTGGGAGTGATAGATAGATAGATAGATAGATAGATAGATAGGAATATACTTCATGAGATACATAGAAAGATATGAACAGACTGGGTGTGATATATAGATAGATAGATACATACATACATAGATATATAGATAGGAATATACGTCATGAGATATATAGAAAGATATGAACAGACTGGGAGTGATAGATAGATAGATAGATAGATAGATAGATAGATAGATAGATAGGGATATTCTTAATGAAATACATAGAAAGATATGAACAGACTGGGAGTGATAGATAGATAGATAGATAGATAGATAGATAGATAGATATGAATATACTTCATGAGATACATAGAAAGATATGAACAGACTGGGAGTGATAGATAGATATAAAAGATTGATAGATAAATAGATAGATAGGGATATTCTTAATGAAATACATAGAAAGATATGAACAGACTGGGAGTGATAGATAGATAGATAGATAGATAGATAGATAGATAGATATGAATATACTTCATGAGATAATAGAAAGATATGAACAGACTGGGAGTGATAGATAGATAGATAGATAGATAGATAGATAGATAGGAATATACTTAATATGATACATAGAAAGAAATGAACAGACTGGGAGTGATAGATAGATAGATAGATAGATAGATAGATAGGAATATACTTCATGAGATACATAGAAAGATATGAACAGACTGGGAGTGATAGATAGATAGATAGATAGATAGATTAGATATCATGAATATACATAGAAAGATATGAACAGACTGGGAGTGATAGATAGATAGATAGATAGATAGATATATTGATAGATATTGATAGATAGATAAATAGGCAGATATAT
>CM042166.1:32739491-32751991 GCA_023376005.1 Doryteuthis pealeii | reverse complement strand
GTATGACACGTTTTTCATGTGTGTCCTCCATGTGTGTTTCTATATCTTTATCGGTGTGTATGTATACGCACGTGTGTGTGCATGCCTGTATTCGTACGTCTAAAGGAAGATGTCTAGAGTATATAGAGTCAATAAGATTACACAATAAAACTTTCTATTTTTACTCGTGCACCACACTCTATATGTGTACACTGTTTGTATGTGTACATGTATGTGCTGGAGTCTGTATGTGTGTACGAATATGTGGTTGCCTGTCCATTGTGTGGAAATGTATGTATGTGTGCGTTTATGTATAAAGATTGGTCTTAGTATGGACGTATATATAGATGGTTTGCATTCGTTTGTTTTGTTTTACGGCATATCAACCTCAGTGGGTTATTTAATGCCGACAAAGTTGTGAAATAAATTAATTCTTAATGCATAATACAATTTTGTTTATAAACTCATGGTTTTCAATTCAACCCATAGATGGGACCCTAACAGGTACTACCACTCCGGGTCAGAGTAGACAAGGGAGCAATGGTGATGAAGGGGTGCTCCACATTCTCAAAACCTCCAGAACTGGAACCTCACCATCCGATAGAGTTTAACGTCCTTCCCAGGACATGTAGACTCTCAGCCACCGACTTCTAATACCCATATGATAAGAAGGATTGGGGGTTGTCATAAGGGCAATAGGGTTGGGGCAATCATATAGGTGCTAGGGCTTGACGTGGCCAGCCGATTGATCGGAGGGGGCCTCTCCGACCGACTGTCTAACCCAAGAAAAGTCTAAAGTGGAATATTGCAAGCCATGTACTACTCAGCCACCTAGGTTCTATCCTTAAGCATCACGGGTCGCCACCCACGGACAACAGGTGGTCCCATTGTGGGAGGCTTACCCCTCTGTAGAGGTGCAGTCGGTGCATTCTAACGCTCTAGGGCGGCGTATATATAGATGTGTATGTGTATGTATATATGTAAATGTGTGCATGTTTAGGTGCAAGACGTATGTGTGTGTGCTTATTGATACGTATGTAGATATATTTTACGTATGTAAATGTGTGTGCTGCAGTCTATGTGTATACGGATATGTGTATGCATATTCAATGTGTTACCATGGATGTATGAGCGTTTATGTGTGCGTTTATGTATATAAATCTGTCTTAGTATGTACGTATATATAGATGTGTATATGGTGGTGTATAAGCATCAATTTTTATCATCTGATTCATCTGAATCAACGGGAAAGAGATCCTTCCTATGTCATATTTGCATCAAACTTTGTGTGTCTGCAGTGGGTTTGATGAGTCAGGGATCATGAGAGGAAAGGTTCTGGTGGTGGAGTTATAGGATTGTGAGGGACGGCAGTTATCAGTAAAGATTATGCTATTGCTATGTATATGCATGTATATATGCAAATGTCGCTATGTCTCTATGCTAGCCGTATGTGTGTGCTTATTGATACGTATGTAGATGTATATGTAAGTATGTAAATGTGTATACGTCCATGTGGTATGTCTGTGTGGGCTGACTCTGTGCATGTGCTTATCGGTACAAATGTTGATGTGTATGTGTATGTACGTTTGTAAATGTGTATATGTCTATGTGTAAGTAGTGTGTGTGTGTGTTGGGTCTCTTCGTGCGTATGTGCGTATGTGCAAGTGGTGTGTGTATGTGTGTGTGTGTGTGTGTGTGTGTATACTCGCTTTCTAAGCTTTCCCGTTTATGGGTACGTAAGTGTGTTTGTAATTCTGTGTATATTTTAGTTAATGTGTGTTGTGTATACTTGTGCACGTGTTTGTATACGCGTGTTTATGCGGGTGTATGCGTATGTGTGCGTGTGTGCATACATCTTTGTGTGTGTGTACTTGCTTTCTAAGTTTTCCACTTCATGGATACCTAAGAGTATGTGTATGTGTGTATCTGTGTATATTTTTGTTTGGAAGTGTATGTCTCTGCGTTTATGTGTGCCTGTATGTATCTATCTATCTATCTATCTATGTATTTAAGAAATGGATATAAAGTAACCTACTCGAGTTTCATCATCTGAATCGTCAGGGTTACATCCGCTGAATTAATCGATACTGGATACTGTGCGCTCCCAACGATCGTACCGGTACCTACCGGTAAGCCACTACTCATACATTAACGCATATCTATCTATGTATATATATATATCTGCCTGAGATTGTGTATATATGTATGTGTGTAGTGTATGCTTGTGCATGTTTTTTTTGTATATGTGTGTGTATGCGTGTGTATGCGAATGTGCATCTTTGTATGTGTATCAGCTTTTCCCTGACTTTTGAGCTTTTTTAATTTTTATTTATCTTTTTTTTCTTTGTTTTTTTTTTTTGTTGTTTTTTTTATGTTTTTTTGTTGTTTTGTCTTTTTGTACTGTGTTGCCAAAGTTTGTTAAACTTTTTCCCTTCCCGCTTTGACCTGGGCTGTTCTTTTACATCGCAAAAAAAAACATATGATTTAATAATAGTGTTATTGTCTTTTTCAGCCGCTTCAAATGCCTCCACCCTTTTCCGAGCTCTCAAAGTCTACACTACCTCTTTCTTCACCCCCTTCTATCTCTACTTCTCTCTCTCTCTCTCCCTCTCCCCACCTCTATGTCTTTCCACCCCCTCTCTCTCTCTCTCTCTCTCTCTCTCACTTCTCGTATCTATTGATTCTCTTTTTTTCTCCTCATTCCCTGTGTCTATCTTTCTACAGGTCTTCACCCATTTCTCTATTATTAAATTCGAAAAAGTCTGCGGTCCCCCGTACCTTCCTTTCTCTGTCTCTGTCTCTCTTTGTCTGTTTCCGTGTACCCCATTTTGCAGTCTTTCTATTTTTGGTTATCTCTCTCTCTCTCTCTCTCTCTCTCTCTCTATATATATATATATATATATATATATATATATATTATATATATATACGTTTTCTTAGCATCGATTTTTTTTATTCTTTCTCTTTCCTTTGCATGTTTTACACCTTTCTTTCTATTTTTCGTTCTGCCATTCCTCTCTATCTTTTCATTCTTTCTTTCTTTCTTTCTTTCTTTCTTTTCCCTTCCTTCCTTTTCTTCTTTCTTTCTTCTTCTTACTTTGCTTCCTTATTTCTTTCTTTCTTTCCATTGGCTCCTCAGTAGATTATCTTTGCTTTAGGCTCCACCCCCTCCACCCCCTCTCTCTCTCTCTCTCTCTCTCTCTCTCTCTCTCTCTCTCCCCCATTTCGTTGCATATATCTTTTTATTCTTTCTCTTTCCTTTGCATGTTCTCCACCTTTCTTTCCTTCCTTTCTATTTTTCGTTCATCCTTTCCCTGTTCTTTCAATGCTCTCTTACTTTCTTTCTTTCTTCCTTTCTTTCATTTTTCTTTTCATCCTTCTTTCTTTCTTTCTTTCTTTCTTCTTCCTTTCCTTCCTTCTCTCTTTCTTTCAACTTTCTTTCCTTCCTTCCTTCTTTCTTTCTTTCTTTCTTTCTTTCATCTTCCTTTCCTTCCTCTTCTCTTTTCTTTCAACTTTCTTTCCTTCTTTCTTTCTTTCTTTCTTTCATCTTTCTTTCCTTCCTTCTTTCTTTCTTACTTTCTTCTTCCTTTCCTTCCTTCTTTCTTTCTTTCATCTTTCTTTCCTTTCTTCCTTCTTTCTTTCTTTCTTTCTTTCATCTTCCTTTCCTTCCTTCTCTCTTTCTTTCAACTTTCTTTCCTCTTTTCTTTCTTTCTTTCTTTCTTATTCTTTCTTTCCTTCCTTCTTTCTTTCTTTCATCTTCCTTTCCTTTCTTTTTTTCTTTCTTTCATCTCCTTTTCCTTCGTTCCTTTTTTCTTTCTTTCTTTCTTTACTTCCTTCTTTCTTTCGTTCGTTCCTTCCTTCGTTCCTTCTTCTTTCTTTCTTTCTTTCCCATTGGCTCTTTCATATATTCTCTTTGATTTAGACTCTCTCTCTCTCTCTCTCTCTCTCTCTCTCTCTCTCTCTCTCTCTGCGCGCGTGCGTGTGTGTGTATTTTCCAAAAATCTCTCCACATTTTTTTCTTCCTTTCCTATTTCATGTTTTCCCGCCGCAAAACCTTTGGGGCCTCCTGTCCTTTCATCTTAAAGGTTAAAGGTTCTCCTTTTTATCATGAGTTTTTTTTTCTTTCTTCTCTTTTCTACCTGCACTTCTGTCAATTATTTGTGCTTCACAAATGTCCATATTTTTTTTTGGAGCAACATGCTTTTCCGTCAATATTGCAAACATCTACCCTTCCGTATAGATCCAGTTCCCAAACTTATTTCGTTGCCACCCCCCCCCAAAAAAAAAATGCATACAAAATATAAAATTAAAGGATACACGGAATAAATAAAGGAAGGTGTAGTTCAAGAGTACTGAATAGTGTAAGGATGTTGGCGTAATACACTAAACCAATCTCCTTCTCTCTCTCTCTCTCTCTCTCTCTCTCTCTCTCTCTCTCTCTCTCTCTCTCTCTCTCTCTCTCTCTCTCTCTCTCTCTCTCTACTATATATTTTTTTCAACACATATTGCATTTATATTACACATACGCACAATGCTTCAAAACATACTATAAAAAAACTTTATTTTCACTATGCCTGAGCATAAAAAGAAAAAAGAAAAAAAAAAGAATTTCGAACAATCTCATGAGCGCAGGAGCAGCCGAACGGACTTAACATCACGGAAATAACCGATTTAACATCACGGAAGTAACCGAAAAAGAAAAAAAATCAAATATACGGCGTTCCTCAACTTCTTAAAACAAGAGATGATTACACCATCGCCGTGGGATAAGTACTATAAAAAAAACACCTAGTACTTTTAATAACTCTGATTATGGAATTTTATTCCGAAAATATTTAGAATTAAAAAAAAGTTAAATAAATATAATTTTCAACACATATTGCATTGTAAATTGCCTTCACAAATCTTTATATTACACATACGCACAATGCTTCAAACATACTATAAAAAAACCTTCATATATATATATATATATATATATTGTTTAAGGTGGGTTTGTTTTGTTTAATATATAAGGCTTCCAGTATTTAACATTATCAATGTTGCTTATAGCACTAGCTTCGAAAATTTATCTAAGTCTTTTGTTGTGGGTATAAGCCAACATATACGCATTATCGAAATCGAAATTATGTTTATCATTTAGTATATGTTGGAAGAGACATTTTTTTTTTCACATGCAATGATCACGTCATCTGTTTTCGTATATAAACGCACATATAAAAAAAATAACGGTAAATAACATTATATTCACAAATTCACCATATACGTAATATTTTTCATTTTTCACCCTTACAAAGTTTCTTTTGCATTGTCCTGATGAAAGTTTATCATAAACCGAAATACTTAAGTATAGACATATATTTTTTTCTTTTGATTGTAACATCCTGTGTCTGTTATATTTTTGAAAACATTTTCTTCACACACACACACACACACACACACATATATAAATATATATATATATATATATATATATATAGAGAGAGAGAGAGAGAGAGAGAGAGAGAGAGAGAGAGGGGGAGAAACAAAGAAAAAAACTTCAAATACTCGAAGCCTTATATATTAAACAAAACAACCCACCTTAATTGTCGGAATAATTTCCTCATCGTATTTCCATATATATATATATATAATATATATATATATATATATATATATATATATGTGTGTGTGTGTGTGTGTGTGTGTGTGTGTGTGGTATCTTGTTTAAGGTGGGTTTGTTTTGTTTAATATATAAGGTTTCAAGTATCTAAAGTTTTTTGTCTGTTTCTTTTTTTTCTTTGTGCTGTATAAGTGTATTTTCAGTTAAAAATTTTCGGTAGGTAATACCACAGTCAATAGTGCCACCCACAACATATAATCAGATGCACCGAAACTATAAACCGGATGAAACTGCGTTAAAGAAATAATTCGTAATAATGTTTATTCCACCGACATCAACAGCAAATTATCTATATCAAAAGTTTAAAACCGCTAATCTTGTCACATGCAACAACTCATCCCCCCATACTAATCATCTTAATGAGACCAATCTCTCTCATATATAAATTTAAATGTCCAGTAGGAGACTGTCTCTCCAAAGAGAGTATATTGGTCACACGACGACCACATTATCACGCCAATTAACACTACACCTAACTGATACAAGATATATGATGCAACACGTAAAATCACATTCATACCCCTCTACTTACCGAAAAAATTTAACTGAAAATACACTTATACTGCACAAAGAAAAAAAAAACAAAGGAAAACTTTAAATACATTTATATATGGGGGGGGGTGAAGATAATATGGGTACTATATTTCTAACATGACAGTGCTCAATATATTTGATAGAGCTTTTATATTTGAGTTAAGGTAGCGTGGACATGGAGTCAACACCTGGTTACTGACAGTTTCTCGCCCTATGCGATCTTCAGCGTAACTCAGTTTATTCCATATCTACGCTACTTTAACCCATATATATATATATATATATATATATATATGAGATAAAATATATATGAGATAAAGTAGCGTAGATATGGAATAAACTGAGTTTATATAATATATATATATATATATATATATAATATATATATATATATATATATTGTAATATTATTATTATTTATATTTTTTTTGCTTGAAAGGTAGTTACAATGCGTATATCGTATAAAATTCAAGAATTTAATGAAAAATAATCATGACAAGCGAACTCGGCAAATATCGCCCCTACGTAGACAATCGTACAGCTGTTTCAACTTTATTTAGTCTCATCAGCGATATATACAATGCTTCTAAAGCAGATTATCTTAATCTCATATATATTATATATATTATATATATATATATATATATATATTATAAATAAATATTTTTGAAGGCGAAATAATGCAAATTTATGTTTAAAAACATATTTATTTAATTTTTTTTAAAATTTTTTTTTGTTCCCTTTTGTTATATATTTATATATGAAATGATTTTCAAAACATCCCGCGAAACAAGATGCCGCACGGGATCTAACGGAGTTTCACTATCTTTGCCGAATAGAACTTTCAATATTTGCCGAACGTTTGCATTTACATTAAAAAATTCAACGGATTAACATCACAGTTGAGTTTAACAAATACAGGTGAAATTAAAAAAAAAATTTTCAACTCTCTGAAGATAGGCATAGCCTGAAAATATTAAGGGAACAAAAAAAAAAGAAAAAAAATTAAATAAATATGTTTTTAAACATAAATTTGCATTATTTCGCCTTAAAAAATATATTATTACATTTTAATTAATGCTTCTAACTCACTATAAAAATGATTTTTTTTAATCTTTATATATATATAAATATATATATATATATATATATATATATATTTATATATATTATTTGAGTTAAAATAGCGTAGATATGGAATAAACCGAGTTACTCTGAAGATCGCGTAGGCGAGAGACTGTCAGTAACCAGGTGTTGACTCCATGTCCACCATTTGTCTTCGCTTCTTTCAATAACTGGGTTTATATATTTTTTAATTCTTTCTTTGATGTTGAATTTAGAATCTCTGTTAAAATCGTGACCGTATGAGCAGAAATGATATTGCACAAGTATTAATTTACTGTCATCCATACATTTGATTCTGAGTCTATAGTTGTTTATTCTTAAATAGAATCGGCATCATGACTTCCCAGCATATTATTTTTTGGTGGCGTGTTCAGTTCAGTAATTAAATTACAAGTTTGGTTATGCAATTTGATTCGTTGAAAATTTTAAAATTCTTATTCCTTGTGAAGTTAGTGAATGTGTTAGTTGATTTTAGATGTTTGCAGCATAGCTTGTTCTGTTATATACCCCTTTGTTATCGGGTATATAAATGGAGAGTGAGAGACAGAGACAGAGAATGAAAGAGAGGAGAGTTGATGTTCGTATGTGGTTCTACAGAGTGTCCACAAAGTCTGGGTACATGAATATTTCACTATTGTATTTATGTTATTTTTCCGAGAAAGCAGACATGGTAATTTAGCAGTAAATAAAATCATAATATAAACAATTAAATATTAGAAATAATAATTTTCCTCTTTTTACTTTTGTTTAAATTAAATAAAAAATGTATTAATCCCCATGTTACCAGACTTTGTGGACACTCTGTATATCGGCGGCGGCCATCTTCTTCTTTAGGGTTGATTTCTTCCTCTGCTGGGCTGGGTTGTCTGTGCTTCTTTCGTTCTTTGTAATAATGAAGCAAGGCTTAATTATTCTACAAGACGTCTTTATTAAAAACCCGAAGTCCAAAAGAGTATTCTAACCGCGTGGGGAGAAGATGGCATTTTGTGAGAGACGAACATATCACGTCTAATCCCTTTGACCAAGAACATCTTTTCGTTTTTTTTTTTAATTCGGTTTCTTTGGTTCGGTTTTATTTGTTTAATGATATATCGACCTTTGTGTGTTATTCAATGCCAAAGCCATCTTAGTAGAAAAACAATAGTGGTACTATTTAACCAATTGCTGGGGACGGAGGAGTCATACCTTTCCTTAGGATATTAATACGAAAATGAACATAAAGGTTCAACTGGAGTTCGAACTCACTTAATATGTGACACGATGCTCATGACGTAGAACCATAATGGTGGTTTGACTCATTAGTAAGGGAAAAGTTTGAGTAGTGGCGTGATCAGCAAAGGAAAAGTTTGAATGATGATATCAGCTTGGACGAGTGGCATAGTTTTGATTGGACAAGGAATGATAGTTTTGATTGGATGAGGAATATACGTGGTGAAGGGGGGAAAGGAAAAGTGTGAGGTGAGAATAGTGAGATTCAGCCTGGCCGTCGAAGGGTTAAGACGTGCTGAGGCCGGTCTTTCCACGAGGTGATCATGGGGTAGATAAAATAAAAGCTCTAAATAAAAAAAAATGTCTTGTTAATTCAATTGCAATGACCAAATCAACCCTTAGAAAAACAGCCCTTAGTTAAGAAGAAGTTAGAAGTCACCCAACTAGACAACAAGATGGCAGCAGGAGATGGTAGGAGGATCAGCAAGAAAGAAATAAGATCTCCTCACCAAGTAAGTCTAATCTGTCTGTCTGTCTGTCTGCCTCTCTCTCTCTCTCTCTCTCTCTCTCTCTCTCTCTCTCTCTCTCTCTCTCTCTCTCTCTCTCTCTCTTCTCTCTCTCTCTAATATCTCTCTATCACTGAATAACTTTCTTATCAAAGAACTCTCACACAAATTAATAATAATAAATGATATATATACATACATACATACATATAATATATATATATATATATATATTATATATATATATATATTATTATAATTTAAAATCACAATAAGAACAATGACGACAAATAGTGATGCCGTTGAATGATGAAAGCGAAATGCAGGAGCTATTAACGGATCGCGTGGATACGTGCCGGGAGTTGAAAACTGTCCAAAATTTTTTTTCAAAAGTCAAACGCCTCTGAAGACGAATAACACCAAAAAAGGGTTATTCAGAAACCAATGGTAGGAGCGACTTTGTAATTTAAATAAATAAATAATAAATATTATATATATATATTATATATATATATAATATATATACCAACAGGGAGCGATACAAGGTCAATTTCTTAAGCGGGGTTTAAAAGGTTTGAATTCAGAGATTTCCTTCTCCTCGACAGGTTTCCGTCCAGTCTGCCCTACTATTTACCCATATCTGGAGGGAGTATAGTTGGATTCATAACTTTCCCAAGGGTATTACTGCTATTTTAAATGCAAACAGCCTTGTCCCTAGGATTTGAACTCGGGTCGACGGATCCATTAGCGATGTCAATGTGGGTATGTGACACGTATCCCATTTGGTACCGTGACCAACATAGTATCAAATTTGGTACGTACGCAACAGAAGTTCATAACTACGACAGCATGCTGTATCCTTTTATAGTCCCCGAAACGTACTTGATAAACAAACATTCATAAAGGTCGGATTATTATGACTCTGTACGTCCTGATTTGTCAGGATATTCTATGACAGCATATTTCTTTCAAGATTCTTTCTTTGAGACATTCGTTCCGTTTTATGTTCCCCAATTCTTCAAATGTTCCCAAATCTTTGTATCAAACGTTTCTTGTCCGTTGCTTACCAAAATCAGATTCCTCAGATTGACGGACATTGGCAGATCATCAATCTTATTCTTTCTTTTATTTATGATCCAAGACCTAAGATCTAAGATTTATAAAAATGCTTTGCATATCTACGGTAACATCTGTGTTAGCATATATATATATATATATATATATATATATATATTAACAATGGAAAGGTGTAACCTACTCGAGTTTCATCGATTGATTCTTCAGGGTTACATAGTTAAAATTAATCGAGTTTTCGATTAATCTTAGACGGTATAAATACATGCCCGTTGGAATGGGTTGTCTATTAAGGATAAATCCCATTCCAACTGGCATGTATTATACCATCTAAGATTAATCGAAAACTCGATTAATTTAACTAATGTAACCCTGAAGAATCAATCGATGAACACGAGTAGGTTACTTCTTCCCATTGTTAAAATAAATTTTTTGCTCTACATTGTATTGAGCACTTTGTATTTGTTTTTTCTCAATCTTAACCTCTGGATACTGTGCGCTTCCAACGATCATACTCATACCCACCGGTAAGTTACTACTTATACATTAATAAATAAATATATTTATATATATATATATATATATATATATATATATATAATTAAGTAAATTCGTCGAGATGGCCTAAAGTCAGTATCAGGCAATCAGCGAGGAAGTCTATCCCTTTTTCTCTAGCGCTAGACCAAGGAGATTGTTATTTTGTGAGTCTGGGGTGGAGCGCCATACCTACCATCAGCTCCTTACTTTACCGCACAGATCCCTGTGCTACTCATACGCTGAGGGTCTGTATCGAACTAGGAATCTTGTGGTTTCTAGCCGAACGCTCTACCGACTGAGCTAACCCGGCCTTTGTGGGTATCATAATATAGATATTTTGAATAAAACTTTTTATTACTTTTTCAATTAACATCTTGTCCATCATTTTCACAATCAATTGTCAAAAGATTTTTCGTTGTCTTGACAGATTTCATTGTTTTATGGATCGAATCTAACTCTATCTGAGCGTAAAAACGACTGTCCAGAAAGTGGCGAGATTGTATCCTATGAAAATAACAATAATATTACAAGATAAGGAGTCTTAGAAATAATAGCTGTAATGATATTAATAAAAAGGCCTCTCACTGATAAATAACCGTTATAGATAAGACTCGTTTCGCAATTTTAATTATTTCTTCTAGAATTATCGACAATAAATTCTTCCTATTTTGGGAGACTGGTGACCAGCTTTAAGAAAGTCTAGAAAGGAACAAGTCAGGTCCTGATTACGCATTATAGACTTGAACAAAAATAGAGTTGCTTCCCTTTTGCTTTGTTGATATTTTTTAATGTTGGCACGCTCAGCGTTCTCAGTTACTGGTTAAGTCGTCTGTGAGTTAGAAAGCATTTTTCTACTCTGTGTTCTAATAAATCCTTTGTTAATTTTCCAATAACCTTGCCTTGCATTTATCATTTCTATTTCATATAATTTCATCTGTATATTATCAAAAACATAACAGTTTTATGGATCGAATCTGACTCTATCTGAGCGTGAACGGCTGTCCAGAAAGTGGCGAGATTGTATCCTATGGAAATAACAATAATATTACAAGATAAGGAGTCTTAGAAATAATAGCTGTAATGATATTAATAAAAAGGACTCTCACTGATAAATAACCGTTATAGATAAGACTCGTTTTGTAATTTTAATTATTTCTCCTAGAATTATCCACAATAAACTCTTCTTAATCAAACCCGCTTTGTGAGACTGAAGACCAGCTTTAAGAATGTCTAGAAATGAACAATCCATTGTGTCCCGATTACGCATTGTACACAAGACTTTGAATTCAGAGTTTTCCATCTCCTAGACCGGTTGCCTAACCAAGGTTAAAGAGCCCAGTCTGCCCTAATATCTGCCCATAGCTGGAGGGAGAGTAGGATTCATACCTTTACCAAGGGTATTAGCGTAAAGTGAAATGCAATTACCACGTCCAGGATTTGAACTCGGAGCGACGAGTCCATTTTCCATGACTATAACCATTACACCACGCGCTTCCTCATTTTTATCATATATGTGCTAAAAGGCGGTGGCTTAGGGTCTTAGCGTCGTGGGTATGACGTTGAACTCTATCTGATGGGGAAGTTCCGTATGAGAAGTTGTGGATCGATTTTTGCAAAAACTGTTTTGGTTTTTCTTAAGGATTTTCTCTATTTCAGGTCGGACGCGATTAAGAATGGCATTATATATCTTAGCACCAGTCCAAATATTTCAAATCACTTCTCTACTCTAAATCTGGTAGTCTTAGACCATCAATATATATATATATATATAATATATATATTATATATATATATATATTGTGTGTGTGTGTGTGTGTGTGTGTGTGTGTGTGTGTGTGTGTCTGTTGTGTATTTTGGCAGTATTTTCTCTTTAA
>CM042166.1:32714491-32734491 GCA_023376005.1 Doryteuthis pealeii | reverse complement strand
TAAGACACGCAAACGTGTTGTACTGGAGCCAAAACACGATCACCACGTGGGTGTAGGGGTGGGGAGTCGATAGGGGTCGGATAACTGTTCGGCACCCCCCGGGCCATTCGGTCATCCAATTCTGTTCTTTGCTGCCAGAGTTTCGAAATTGACGAGCGATAAACACGCACACAGTGGGATATAAACACATTGGTGGTGGTGGGGGGAAGGGATTGTTTCCAAGTTTCTGGAAGGGTGGGGGTGGTTGCAAAAGTAAAATCTGGGAGGGGTGGTGGTGGTTGTAAAAGTAAATCTGTCAAATTCGAAGCCAAACGCAGAGAAAACAAAATGGCAGCTCAACGTTTTACAGCCGGTGCGCTGGCAACGACGGACACCCGAGGATCGAGTTTAGCCTGGCCATTGGAATTTCGCACTTTTTATTTTCTTTGTTTTTTTTTTTCTTCTTTTTTTTCTTTTCTTTGTGTGTGTGTGTGTGTGTGTGTGTGTGTTTATTTTATTTATTTTCTTTTTTTTATTTTCCTTGCTGGATTTTAAGAAAATACACCGTCAAAAATAAAACCATCCACCAGAATAAGTCGACGCACCAAAAATTATTGTACCTTGACGGCTGAGGCAGTAGAATAAACCGACTGCACGTCTTCACAGAGGTAAAAAAAAAATCTCCCCCAAATAGGCACCACTCCAGGTTGACCTTAACTTAGGCTAGACGGGTAGTCGGAAAGGCCAAACCGATCAATCTACTGGTCACGTCAAACCCTCAAAACCTTTCATCATATATGGGGTAAAAGTCTGATCAATAGTGTCAAAACTTTTTAAAAATCATAACTTATTACACCAGCCTAAAATAAGTGAAAGTAATATGTGAATATTAGAAATTGGCTAAAGAGCAACTATAACAAAATGGAAATAGTTTTTATCTAATGAAAATGCTACATTTCTTTTCTCTCTAGTGGTTAGAATTTTAATAAGTGAATGACAAAAAATGCAAGGAGAAATTATTCTAATTTCTACATGCATTTTTTTGCAATTCATTTTTTTTAATTTTATTTGGGGTTAATTTTATTCATAGACGGTTCTTATGTATGATGAATATTAATGTTACATAATTATTAGATACATAATGATTATGGGTAGAAATAATAGTGTAGAAATCATAATTGCGATTAGTGCAGCTGATGGCCTTGAGAGTGAGTGACAGCGCTTGACGTCACTCTTACCTTGCTTTCTGGGGATAAATCGTGAGAACCGGAAGGCATAGAAGACCCTGTTCCGGTTTAAGGATACTAAGTAACTCAGTCAGTTAGGAGTTAGAAGCCGAGCTAGCAAGATGTAAGGATCTGTGCAGACGTCTGGTTTGGGGATTTATAAATAAAGTAACATCAACGTAAATCGAAGTCTTGTGTTTATTACCTAAAACCTAACAATAACACAGGGCTTCTGATAAGGAGAAATCCCACAGAAGACCAGACCTTAGAAGATATACCAAGTCAACACCAGACGCTAGACCAGACCAAGATGATAGACGATCAGAATAGGAAAGCCGGCCAGAAGAGAAGACAACTAGAAGTAGTAAGAAAAGGGTATACAACATATATGCTGATTTGGTACTGTGAAAACGTCAGTTCGTAACATTAAGCCATGTGATATAAATAACACATTTTGGGTGTATCAACTAGAAAATGTCAGTCCTGAACAAGCCTAATTACAAAGATCTGTATTTGGGGCATATTTATTTTAGCTGAAATTTAACAAAATATCTTGAATATGAAATCAAGTAAAAAAACAAAAACCTGTAGCATTTTACCTGAATGTGTTAGTGTCCCTCACTTTAAACTGACGTTAAATTGCATCTAGTGGGAAAATGGATATTTGGAGCGTGGAGAGCCCCTTTATCTCCATTAATCTCGGATACACTCTGACCCGGAGTGATATTACCTTTTTGGGGTCCTATCTATGGGTTAAATAGATTAAACACATTGGGCGAAAATAAAAGAATTAACAACAAAGTAAATATATACGCGCATTTAATATCATCAGTTCTTGCTTTTCGTAAAAACATTATGAAGACTAGCAACAGAAAACACCCTCCGGGCGTCGTAAAGGTGAATTTTTGAAAGACATTGCCTGAGAGGGTGGGAGTTAAAAATTCAATGTCAGAGGGTTTGTATCACAGGGAAGTAAAATCCTCATATTTATTAAAGGAGTAAAAAAAAAAAAAAAAACAATTTGAAATGAAAACTGAGCCCCGTCCCTCTCAAATAAAATGTTGCGTGCATGTAATAATCAAACAATTATTTTGAATATTTTACACATCAATTTTACACAAAATCGTAGGTATTTATTTATTTGTAAACTTTTTAGTTAAATTCTTGTTACTGTAAAAAAAAAAGGACGATAGTAAAAAACAATTTTTAAAATTGCTTACTCAAATTTTGGGTGTATATAGCATAAGAATATTGTGGCGTAAACTGTGACGTAGAGCTATGACGTAGTATTTGGTACAAACAGAAAGACAGAGAATCTCCATTATTAATAGATTTGTTTTATATTTGAAGTTATTTAAAAATTAAAATACTTTAAATATACGCTCCTACCTTTGGGGCGCTGGTGGTTGTCGTCAGTGATGTAATCCGCGTATTATACATAGAAATAGCATTAAAATTCTACTTAAAAATTCCCAGCATCTCAAAAGTCAACAAATCAATATACCATGGTCTTTTTTTAAGCCCTCCTCTATCCAGGTGATGCTGGGTGATATCACAAAACTAACGGGTTCGACTACTTTGGCAAATGCTAATAAATTTTGATCAAAATATGTATTACATAAAATTCCGTAACTTTATTCTGTCAACTTTCCAAAAAGCTGACATCGCTTACATAATCAAAAAGAAACAATTAAATGTAATTAGCTAAGTTGAAATTTACATCTAAAGAGCGAGATATATAATGTAAGTGTTGCTTATCAGGAATATAAGTTAATATACACACTATATATTATATATATATATATATATATATATATATATATATATATATATTATATATACGTATTTATGTATATGTATTATATATACACGTATGTATATATTGTATATATATACACGTATATGTATATACTGTATAAATATACACGTATATTTATATATATATATATGGATAAATATATGTATATGTATGTTATATATTTATATATACATATGTATATATATATATATATGTATATACATACATATATACATATATGTATATATGTATATACATACATATATACATACATATATATGCAAGTACCTGTATCTATGCATATGCATATATATAAACACATACGTATATATATATATGTATGTATATGTACATACATATACATATGTATATACATATATATACATATGTATATACAAAATATACAAAATATATATACATATATATACATACATACGCACATACATATATGTATATGCACATACATATATATATACCTATATTTACATAAGTATATACATACATATACATATGTATATACATAAACATACATATTATATATATATGTGTGTGTGTGTGGGAGTGTGTATGTGTGTGTGTGTGTGTGTGTGTGTGTGTGTGTGTGTGATTAATCAAAGATCTAATCATCTTTGATTAATCAAAATGATTAAAATGAACCTTTCCTTCGTAAACACGTACAAGAAACATGTAAGTGTCTGTATGCATCTACAGATTTAAAATAGAACCACAGTTATCTCTACAGCATGTTCAAAGCCAACTCTACTCCTTTGTAGATGAGCGAAAATAGGCGCGGAAGAGATTTTCTGAGCGGATAAATTAAACACTCGGTCATGTCATCGAGAACTTATCAAGTTAATACTTCAAGTTTCTCGAAATTTATAAACCAACTTTTAACACACACATACACACACACACACACACACACACACCTGCATATATATATATATATATAATATATATATATATATATATATATTTATATTTGCTGTCCAAAAATATAACAGCAAGAAATGTCTTCGCATAAACACCAGAATAATTATTAGCAACCTGATGATGGTGAAATAACCTGAAACCTGGGTAGTTGCTTATGGAAAATAATTATATTTAAAAAAATTCAACAAATAAATAAATAAAGCTCCTACAAATTTGTGGTTGAGCACTGTGATTTCTTTGTTTCATCCCAATTTTTTTTAAAAATATATCTCTCTCTCTATATATATATATATATATATATATATATATATATATATACTAGCAAAAGTACCCGGTCCATGACCGGACTTTTAAAAAATTAGTTACACCAGAGAGTGATTGAGGAGAACACAGAAGTAAGGGAGAAAATATTTGGTAAATGTTTCGACAAAACTTTAAAAAATCGCAGAGAATTTGTATAGTAGAATGTTTGCTTATTTTAAGAATTTTTTTCTTTTTGTTTATATTTAAGATATTATTTTTAAAAATGCATCCCTAAACTTTATCAAAGATTTAACGATTAACAAAGCTAAGAATTAGTGTATTTCAATATTTGTTTATTCTAAGAATAGTTTCTTTGTTGTTGTTGTTGTTTACATTTTTTAAACACTTTTTAAAGCGAACTCCCTTGCCTGTTGCTGGTAGAAATGAAATGTATCCGTTTAATTCCTTCTTTTTTTACCGTATTAAAATGTAACAATAAAATACTAAGAATAACAATTGTTCGTATTACAATTTCTTTTTTTTTTCTTTTCTTTTCTTTCTAAAACTCTTTTGTACATACGAAAAAATTAAATACTGAATAAATAGAGATATATCTTATTGTAAAATGAAAGTATTAATAATAAAAACTAAGTTGAGTTATTTTTAATCGTCAAATTAAATATTTTCATTTATTATTGTTATTTACTTCGATGTAAAAAATAATTGAATCGAGCAAACCACATACAAATTAGATATTTAGAAAGATTATTCTATTTTCTTTCTAACCAACTAAATATTTCTAAGATTAGACCGGTGATACGCAAGAAATTCCAAGCTGAAAGGATTAGTGCACAAAATTGTCAACTTCAAATTACCAGCAGCAGTGGCATTTTAAATTACGTCTGATTATAGGCAGCAGTCAAGCAATTTTTTAAATATTAGCAGCAGCAGCTATGTCCCAATTATCGCAAATCGTTTGATTTTTGATTAATTAATTAATTAATTATATCCCTTAATCAATAAATAATCAATAACCATATGTGTTTCTTAGTTATAAGAATGTCAAGGTGTATGCAAGATTTCGAATCTGAATAACATCTAGTTTTTGACTTATAAGTCGAATATATATATATATATATATATATATATTATAATATATATATATATTATAAGAGGTGTAATAATGCCACGTGCGTGGTCTAGAATGCAAATGGCGGCTTCCACTGTCTATAAGTAGTCCTATCGACGGCCTGCCATCAAAATCTGCATAATACTAAGAACGATCACTCAAAGCTACTTTTAATCAGGGGAGGTCACTTTAACCTACCCACACATGCCTCCTGTGACCACGGGATGATTTAAAGTGGTCATCTTTGCCCGGATACGTCTGAGTACCCGTGCGATTGTCCACGCATTTGTGGGGACAAGTTTCTTGGCGGTCGCACCTTGCGACGCGAGAGATGCCTTGACGGTAGGGGTTCAAACTAGATGCTCTGTGTTGTCCTCTGTTGCACCTGTGGCGTTGTCAATCTCCATTTCCTTTTCCTCGGGTTCGTTTTCAGCGCTGGGCAGTGGGACATTGAAGTCCACGTCAGTATCCATGATATCATCAGGAGGGTGTTGCTCTAAGGGCTCGAGATCCACGGCTGGGTTTATTATTTTAGGTGTGTACCACCGTGGACCGTCAACAACAGGGCATATTTTGCGGAGGAACAATGTTTCGATTTATAAAAATCATCATGAGAGCTTGTTTCTAATCAGGACTCATCGAGAGAGAAGCAGAAAATAATTTAAAATAGAAAAAAAATATTTCTTTTCTGAAAAAATCTATTGCAGGCTGACCATGAACGGGTTAAAACTCTTCCTGTTTGAAAAAGAGAATTTGTCTACTTTTAATTTTAAATATGTCTTCTTTCAAAAACTGTTACACTAAAGATATACAATTATGTCGTTGGCGGAGAAACGCGATCGCATGACTTGCACACTTTTTGGAATATCAATGTTTTCGTTTTGAATTTAAATTATTTTCTGCTTATCTCGCGATGAGTCCGGATTAAAAACAAGCTCTGATGATGATTTTTATAAATCGAAATATTGTTTAATATTAGCTATGAATATGATAATGATATAAAATATTTTCATTTTAACAGCATTGTGTGTTTTCATATCTTGTATCTATACTTATACCGTCGGATTCATTTCTTACTTGATTTATATATATATATATATATATATATATATATATATATATATATATATATATATATATATATATATATATATATATAATATGGAAAAATAAAAACATTCGTTTTTCTGAAATATGAATTATTTGTTAAGAATTTTAAAATAGGTTACTGATTTGATTTGAATTAGCAAGATCTCACCCTCGCCAAGAAATTTAACAATATCTTTCAATATTAAGTTTTAGTAATGAATCTTGAATTGCTTTAAGATGAAATTAAATTCGGTAATACATTTCTACTTTCAAAGGAAGATCTAATTCAAAAAAGAAAAATTGAATTAAATGTACATTTCTTTCTCTCTTTTTTTTCTGTTTTTTCTTTCTCTACTTTTGTTTCTCTATCCTTTTTTTTTCTTTTTTCTTTCTTTTTCTTTTAGTCTTTCTCTCTTTTTCTCTCACTTTTTTCTTTCTCTCTTTTTTTCTTTCTCTCGATATTTTCCTATATTTTTGTTTCTCTATCCTTTTTTCTTTTCCTTCTCTATCTTTTTTCATTCTCTCTTTTTCTTCCTCCCTTTTTCTTCATCTCTTTTTCTTTCTCTCACTTTTATTCACTTACTTCTTACTCTCCTTTTTCCTCTCCTTTTCATCCTCTCTTTTTCTTTTTCTTCCTCTCTTTTTCTTCTTCTCCTTTTCTCTTTACCCCTTTGTTACAAAAAAAAAATTTGTAAAAAAAATGCATTTTTCTCTCATTTTCACCCTCTCCTTTCTTTCTCTCTTCTTTCTCTCTTTTTCTTTCTATCAATCTTTTATTCTCCTTTTTTCCTATTCTTTCTTTTTTTTTCTTTTTTCTATCTATCTTTCTTTTTCTCCTTTTCTATCCATCCTTTTTCTCCTTTTCTTGCTCTTCTTTCTTCCTCATTCTTCCTACTTTCCTTTTCTTGCTCTCCTTTTCTGTCCACCTTTCTTGCTTCTCCATTCTCTTTCTCACCTTTTTCTTTACTCTCCTTTTTTGTTTTCTCCTTCTTTGTTTCTCCTGTTCTTCCTCACTTTTTATTGCTTTCTCCTTTCTTCCTCACTTTTCTTTCACTTTTCTTGCTCTCTCCTTTAGTTCCTCACTTTTCTTACTCTCCTTTTCATTACTCACTTTTCTTGTTCTCTTCTTCCTCACCTTTCTTACTCCACTTTTTCTGGCAGTCCTTTTCTTTCATCTCTCTCTAGGGCTCATTTAAACATGGCTAGATATCCAGTCTAGAGAGAAGGAAAACTCTTATTTCAAAACCTGTAACACTTCTCTTAAAAAATATGACCTTATGTCAACATCCTGCTCGTGAGAGAGTTTGATAAATATAAAATATATATATATGTATATTATGATAACATAGATACAATAAGTCAATAAAGGTTTGGCGTGCGTTTTAAAAACCAGACTAATGTATCTATTTTCGAACTGCAATGCAACTGCCTGCATACAGAATTTGAACTTGTCTCACCTTCCATGCGAGGGAGTCTATCCCCTTTTCATTTAGCGCTCGGCCAGGTGACGCTTGTTTTTTATTGGTCTTGAGCAGTGGAGCGCCACGCCATGACCGTATAGCTTCTTCACTATACGACAGATCCAGTGCCTACTCAATACCTGAGTTGTTGAGGGCCGGGTATCGACCAGGAAACTCCTTGCGGTTCAAGGAAAGGCCTATACCGACCTGAACTAAACCGGTTAAATTTATGCGGCAAATAACTCCCCGCCGCCCCGATCTTTTGACAATGGGAAAATTCTATAAAAATATACCAAAATTCTGACAATGATAGCGATCGTTTTTATTGTATTTATTAAGGAGAGAAAGAAAGAGGAGAGCAAGGAAAAAGGAGTGAGTAAGAAAAGAGAGAGCTACAGAAAAGGAGAGCAAGGAAATTGTTGAGAAGAAAAGGCAGAAGAAAAGAAAAGGAGAGCAGAAAAGGAGACAGAAATTGTGAGGAAGAAAATGGAGAGAAAAGGAAAAGGAAAGCAAGAAAAGGAAAGCAAGAAAGGAGAGTAAGAAAAGGAGATAAGAAAAAGCGTGAGGAGAAAAGGAGAGAAAGAAAAGGAGAGCAAGAAAGGGAGAAGAAAAGGAGAGAAAAAAAGCGAGGAGTAAGAAAAGGTGAGGAGAAAAGGAGAGCAAGAAAAGAGAGGAGCAAGAAAAGGAGANACGGACTTTTTTTTCAAAAGATGATCAATAAAGAGTCCAGCAATAATAATCATTACCAGATATCATTAGAATTAATTTTAATTTCTCTAATTATTTCTTTTTAAAAAAACTAAAACTAGGGTTTTCCCGATAGAAATGTACCCCACTCAAATAGTCAGACTTGCGTGAAGGGAAAACACACATTTCGAACAGCAAACGTGAAATAAAATGTAATTACCACTTGGGGGGAGGTCAATTAGGTGCTTGTTATGGAATTATTATCAAATATTCAGTGTGGCTATTAATAGAGGCTTGCGATTACAACATATTTTATTAATAACTAGAAGCGGCTACCCGGCATTGCTGGGTAGAACGGGAATTTTTTTTACAGTTAATCCCGCTGATCCGTTAATCCTTAATCGTGAGTTGAATCTCGTTGGATGCCCCATTTAAATACCTATGTTAAAAAAAGACCTTTACATTGATCCAGCTACTCTGAAATGAATTGAAAAAAGGAAATTCCATGCTGTTATCATTTAAATTTTTTTTTTTAATTATCTTCACGAATATAAATCAAATCCCTATTATTTTGCTCGAAAACCAAGCCCTGGTGATATTTAATGTGTATATATATATTTACTTTGTCGTTAATTGTTTTATTTTCGAAGTGTCCTCCGGACATACACATACACGCAGCTGCCTTTATAATATGTATAGATGTTCGTTACACATGCTAGTAGATATATCTCATTATAATAGAGATTATGTAACTGCCTTTCTGTAACCGAAACTACGTCACCACTGTCGTCACGATTTCTTTGATTATATTTAAGTTATATTCTCAACGATAATGAAATAGTCGTAATTTAGTCTTAATTAACATCAATGATGTCTTTATTAAATGCGTTATTCGGAGTATTGTCCTCATCTTCTTTTTTATTTGTACAACATTTCGGCCGATGTGCCCTCCGTCCTTCTTCAGATATTTCTTGTCGGAGTTGGGAACCTTCTTTTCGAACTCGGGAACCTTCTTGTCGTAATCGGGAACCCTCTTGTCGTAATCGGGAGCCATCACGGAACTTTGAACTTAACACTTTATTCAGTCACGGGAGTATCCTGTTCTCGTTACGCTAACTGTTATAGGTGATATAACCTATGGACATAAATGGAATGCGCCGACGACTACTATAAGTAGCAGGAACAATTGTGGCTTGACACGGAAGCTATGCGAGTCAGCTCGTAACTGTATGGTCAGACGCAATCTCCACTTTTTTGCTGTAATTTCTACTCCTTTTTGTTCAATATTTTTGTATCCATTTTTACCAGTCGTTTGTCTTATTTTTGACCTTAAACCCCACAACACTAACGATAGTCCGAATAACGCAGATAATACTAATCATCAAGCCTCATCTCAAACATTCAGAGAAATAGTCTTTATCAAAGTATAACTGTGCTAGATTTGCCTCAAAACTGCTCATATTATTAATGTAGTATTTACCACACATCCCACTTATGCGAGTCAGACATAAGGTCCTATTAATGTGGGGCTAACAACGAACCAAAGCTCATGGCACAAAAATGTGTGGACTCCTTGGCATTCCCACTCAAGGGGGCACCTCAAGCACTGGACAATAAACCCAGTCTTGTCCCTTTTAAGCAAGGGGGCAGGTATTGTCTGTGTGATGACCCCCCAGGATCAAGCTGTTAATTTCATTAATAGTCCAGTGGCCGAAGCAACCTGACCCACAGGCCCCGAAGAGCCCGTGTTATTAATGCAATTAAAATCCTGAAATATATGTTGTATATCTCTAAGAAATAGAGATTTACATAGTATATAGTGGGAATAATTCGCTTAATGATTTTAACAAAACAGGGTTTAATAAATAGTTATTTGTTGCTACTGATTTTTAATACTATCATGTTATTCTCAAACGTATTACAAGCAATCCTATATATTCTGATATAGAAATCAATTAGAATAACATTAAAGTAAGTGTCATCATCATCATCATCATGTCACGCAAGTAGCACAGATATCCATGACAATCTCGCCAACGTTTCCCTATCTTTCATTGACCCTGGGAGGTCTTCTGCGCAACAACCAGCATCCTCGCAGAGTTGGTCAATGTAGGTCCTTGGTGGGCGGCCCACATTAGCATGTCCATGTGTTGGCTTCCACAGTTGAACGTAAGTAATTGTACTATTTTTATATTCGTTCTTATTTAGTTTCGCAAGTCCTCTCAATTATATATAGTATATTATTAAATTAAAACGTACATAATTGCGCCCAGTGAGGGGCGCATACGTTTGCTAGTACCTTTAAGAATAGTAGAAAATCACTAATAATTAACTAATACAAGAGAGAAAAAATACAACAATTGTCGGATTTTTCTAGCGACTGTTTAGGAGAGGGTGACGATCGGACTACTGGCAATGCAGTAACGTTGAAACTCTAGACTCTATGTGAAAAGGAGGATAACGGTTGATCTCTCACTTGTTTCTTATCGGACTCCTGGGTAACAAAGTAGTAGGTTGTAACGAATTACCTTTTGAGTCATTGCTTAAAGAAACGTACATGCGTCCTTGTAAAATCAACAGTGAAATTTATGTAACCGACGAGTAAACATTTAGCGGAATAAATACAAGCGCTAGAGGGGTAAAAAAAAATCGGCTATTTCCTATAAGTCTAACATGATCAAAGGGGTACCACTCTTGACTGATAAATTATTTATTTATTTTCCCATTAAACTAAGCCTAACCCTAACCCTAAACCCTAACCCTAAACCTAACCCCGTCTTCATTTTTCCTAGTAGATTAATCAATAAACAAATAATTTGTCAGTCAAGAGTATTTCCCCTTTATCATTTTAGACTTATAGGAAATAATAAAAAAATCTTTCATTTTATTCCCTTTCAAACTATCTTGGGCAAATGGAATCTCACCCAATCAAATGTGATTTTGTTGGCACCTTTCCGTCCACTAAGGACGATGGCGTAGTGTCCAATGAATAAATAAATGAATTTACTGCATCTGCGCAAGTAACTCTGCAGGCCAATTCCTGAGTGACAGTCTTAGGTGCACTGAATGCAAACAAACTAATCACAAATGTGATCTATGAGAATAAAAAGTGGTGAGTGGAAAAATTAGATTCCCCGTTTCTTGGTTAGGAAGCTAGTCTCGCAGTTCCATTACTACTGAATAGCGATTTCGATTCCTCGCTGAATGCCCCATACTTGCGACCTTGTATCACATCCTACCCTTGGCGAACGGGTTGAGTGAATATATCGCAGACCGTTACTACTGAATAGCGGGCTCGAATCCTCGCTGGATGCCCCATACTTGAGATCCTGTGTCATCCTACACTTGGCGAACGGGTTGAGTAAATACATCGCAGATCCATCACTACTGAATAGCGAGTTCGAATCCTCGCTGGATGTCCCATACTTGCGACCCTGTGTCATCTTACCCTTGGCGAACGGGTTGAGTAAATATATCGCAGACTCATTACTACTGAATAGCGAGTTCGAATCCTCGCTGGATGTCCCATACTTGCGACCCTGTGTCATTCTACCTTTGGCGAACGGGTTTGGTAAACAACTACGTAATTTACCCGGTTATTTGTTAAAGGAATTATGCAAATAGAAAAAATATGTGAATTCTGGAAAAATATTTTTGATTTCATAACAAAAGTGGAACCACTTTGATTTCTGGTAATATCCAAGAGGCATTTCTAAATATACCATTTTTCAGGAATGTTAGTAAACATGAATCGAAGACAAAAGGTTCTTAAGAATTCTAAGAAGATTCTGGAGACAATTCTGTTTTTAGAATCGTTCTGTCCATTTAACACAGGTCAGAGAGTTTGTTTCTGCTTCGTGTTTAGTAGATTCCAAAAATGTTTTTGCTGTAGAAGACAGAATATAATTGGTGAAAAACTTATAAGTGAAGTCAGCATTTAAACTAGTGATTCCCAACCTTTACTTCCTTGTGGCCCGCTTTTTAGTCTCAAAGAAATTTCCGGCCCACATAAGCAGAAATAGAAATTCTGCGTAACAGTAATTTTTTTGCTTTTTTGTTTTTGTTTTTTACTTATAAAAGCAAAATGTTTGCCCCTATGCTAATCGTGGTTCTGGATGAGGTGACTTAATCTGTGACTACTACATGTGGCTCCGGTTAGCTGCTCAACAGATGATTATGTGCCCACGCTGTGTTTTTCAAAGATCAACAGAACTTGGTATAGACGTAACATCCTCGGAGCTTTCACATTATGTTGGTCGGCTGTTGATCGGAACAGGTTGCCGGGTGTTGGCAACTCAAAAGACAAGATAAACTCACCGTAGAATAATGACAATTATTTTTTGGAACAGAATTGCGCAGATATGAATATACTGGGATAGATTACCTGAAATTGAACAGAATGTAAGGAGACTTTGAATTGGAAAGAAAAATCTTTGTGTATAAGTGTATGTAAGTGAGATAGTCCTTGTGAGAGAAAAGCTTTTGTAAAAGGAATGTCTTGTATGTGAGCATGTGGTGTATTTTTCTGGCAGTATCATAAATGTATTTGCTTATCAACTCTGTTTGGCCTGTCCACAAGTGAATGTGTGTCTACCAGTGTTCTTGTTTGGTAGCGAATTGTAGATTGTATTATAGATAATATAACATTTGTTTTGAAGACAGGAGACAGTAATTATTTACCCATAACTGGAGGTAGAATAATTTTATTAAAGTGACAAAGCCAGCAGACTGTAGGTATTTTGCCTGGTGCTGTTTTGCGTAAATACCACTGCTGATGGTTGGGTCCGGGAACTATGTGGCTTTTCATTTTCCTATAGAGCCGTTTTAGTATTTTGGAGAGAATTATTTCTTCTTTCGACTTGGGTTGAGCTTGGTCTTTAATTCTCTCGTTTTTTTCACTCTCTAGTTGATCACTTTCTAGGGGTTCCTCCGGAAAAACCGGTCAATCAATCAGAATTCCAATTTTCCTCTTGGGAGAGTACCCATACTATGCATTGGTTACACACTCAAACTCCATATAGGAGCTTGTTTAATTCAGGCTCTTCGTCAACGCCTTTTGAAAGGATTATTGGGAGAACTGACTCTTCAGTTTGTGTTATTTGTATTATTCTGACTATTGTCCTCATGTTCATTGTTATTAGTACAACGTTTCGGCAGATGTTCCCTCCTGCCTCATTCGGGTATTTCTTGTCGGACTTGGGAACCTTCTCCGACCCGAGAACCATCTCGAACTCGGGAACCTTCTTGTCGTAATTGGGAACCTTCTTGTCGTAATCGGGAGCCATCGCGGAACTTTGAACCTAACCCTTTATTCAGACCACTGGGGTATCCTGTTCTCATTCGGCTAACCATAGTTGGGGTAGAGGTGTTAAGCTGTGTTAATTATTTTTCTATGTTACTGCTGCCCTTGGCCAGGATTGAACCTGCTGTCTAGATAACTGTCACTTAGAACTGTCTTAACCTAACTCCTTTATGTGTCCAATTGGACAAGAAATACATGAAGAAGACCGGGGGGCACATCGGCCGAAACGTTGTACAGGTAACAATGAATAAGAGGACAATAGTCCAAAAAAATACAAAAAAGCACTAATTATCAAGCCTCATATAAAAAGTTCAGACTTCATTTGTATTGCTCAATTTTTCCTTTGAAATAAAAACATTTCTTTTGGCAGATATTAAATTCCACAACAATATCCTTGATAAAAAGAAAATTGAAATGCCAATGTCATATTTTTTAAATTGACATCTATTAATAATGGAGATTCGCTTCCGGTTTTTGTCTTTAACAACAATTAGGTCACTGATTACGTCACATTACCCAAAATCGTCATAACATAGAATAAATACACTCAAAATTTGAACATGCAACATTAGACAGTCCTTATTGTTTTTTTTAACAAGTTTTAATAAATACATGACTGGTATTATATATCTATATATAGTTTGTTTTATTTTAATACATATTTAAAGTTTACATTTCAAATTGTTTTATTTCTTAATCCTTTAATGAATTTGATGATTTTACTTACTTAGGGTACAAACTCGCCGACATTGAATTTTTTACTGACACCCCTCAGGCAATATGTTTCAAAAATCTATTTTTACATGGCCTGGAGGGTGTTTTTTTATTTTGTAATAGTTCTTGTATTTTATTTTGACAAAATCCATGGCATATTTCTCTAAATAACACTCTTGTTAGTTGAAGTGTACAATATGCAGTTATCATTGTAACTGCCTGTTTATCGCCTATCTTTAAAAAAATTAATCGGCATTTACGTCATAGTATTTATTTATTTTTTATAACCAGATAGCTTAAGGGGTATTTTTATATAATAGGCAATTGTAAAGATATATAAGAATGTGGGTAAATATCAATTTAATTTCCTTTTAGGTCACCGTTTTTGACGGCATATAAGACGCAAGAGCATATAAGACGTTCCCCCATTTCAGGAGAAAAAAAATGTTTTAGTGAATTTAAGCATATATTGTTGAAAACAGTCTTTCTGTGCATTACACAAGCAGAAACATAGCTGTATAAAAGCAATTTGGAGTTTAGGGTAGGTAAAAATTACTGAGCGTAAGCTGGGTTAGTAAGCATAATAGAGAATATTAGCCTAGATCAACGAGATGTCTCAAACCTACGATGTATTGCCGGGCAATTTTTGGAGCCAAAATTTTAGGAAAAAAAATACGTCCTATATGCCGTCAAATACGGTAGATTGTAAACGTAGTGGTAATATAATAATCACCCGAGACCACGCTTGAACTCAAGATTATATCATCTGATGAGGACTTTATTTATAAGTAAATAAGAAATACCTGAACATAGGTATAACCAATTTGTCGAAGAATCCGTGTTTTTACAAAACAAATTTACCCACCTCCCTTTTTGGAAAAAATTACCAAAAACCAGGGAATTATCCAATTTTAATGACATTTTTTTGTTGCTTTATAAATGAATGAATTTTATAATTTTTGGGTATATTTCAAAATATTGAATTTTTCTTATTTTTTCATGTTAAAGTTATATTACTGATTTACGAAAAATGCCATTTAATTAAAAAAAATTATTCGTGCCAATCGAAATATCTCCCTTAATGTCATGAATGTCATAAATGTAGTGTTACATAATTGATGGGCATACCGTCGGTTTCGGACGATTAGTGTGGGAGACATAGCCACGGATATCTCCCATGAGGTATATATCGTGTATGTAATAAGACTGCTATATAACAGTAGTAGAGAATATATGTTTTGACAAATGACTGCACTGCTGGTATCTATCAGGTTGTCAAGTTGAACTTGCTGCTTCAGGGATAAGTGTCCTTTTTTCAATTTGAAATGAATTACGTTTCTTTGTGGGTCTATCATTTGCTACAGAAAAGCCCGCTTCAACCAACCAGATGAAGGAAAATAAAAATAAAAATAGTCACATTTTTAATGAGAAAATGCTAGCAATGTTTAGGCTGGTCACTGGTCAACAAGACATTGTCATAACAAGCAATTATAGAGATGTTTAGCCTTGGTCAGCAAGGCTTAGACTGGTCACTGGTCAACAAGACTTT
Organism: Doryteuthis pealeii; assembly: GCA_023376005.1. NCBI lineage: Eukaryota > Metazoa > Mollusca > Cephalopoda > Myopsida > Loliginidae > Doryteuthis > Doryteuthis pealeii. The sequence continues at coordinate 32,718,382 of CM042166.1, read as the reverse complement.
GCCCTACCAGTCAGTTATGGAGGAGGTGTTTACCCTTGGTCAGCAAGGCTTAGACTGGTCATTGGTCACCATGAGTTTGTCCTAGCAAGCATTTATGGAGGAGGTGTTTACCCTTTATCAGCAAGACTTAGACTGGGCACTGGCCAACAAGACATTGTCCTAGCAAGCATTTATGGAGGAGGTGTTTACTCTTGGTCAGCAATATATTTGATATGCATAGATAGATATATGATAAAAAAAACATTTACCCTACATGTTTGACAAAAGGTCACATGTATGTGGCATTCAACGAAGATCGAACGCGATTTTTACTGACAACGGATTTGCGAAATGAGCGTGCAAATAACTACACCATGAGGAAGTGCCCAAGATATATGATATATGAAGAAATAACAGTAGCTGAGGGGAGAAATATACCTATACAAGGTGTGTCAAAAAAGTATCGAGATTCTCGGTACTTTTTGACACACCTTGTATTCGGAAAAATTAATGTTCATTTCATTCTTCATTTCTGTATTAGTAAATACCGCTTTGAAATCTGTACTTTTTTACACAACTTGTATTCGAAAAAAAATAACGTTATATTTGGTGTTCATTCCAATCTTGGTAAATACAGCTTCAATCTCAATACTTTCTGACACACCATGTATACACTGGGAGACATGGATAGATAAATAGAAATAAATATACTTGATGAGATACATAGAAGATATGAACAGATTGGGAGTGATAGATAGATATATAGATAGGAATATATTTAATGAGATACATAGAAAGATAGGAACAGACTGGGAGATAGATAGATAGATAGATAGATAGTATATTCACTTAATGAGATACATAGAAATATATGAACAGACTGGGGGTGATAGATAGATAGATAGATAGATAGATAGAGATAGATAGATATAGATAGATAGAATAGATATAGATAGATAGATAATAGATACATAGAAAGATATGAACAGACTGGGAGGATAGATAGATAGATAGATAGATATAGATAGGATAGAGATACATAGAAAGATATGAACAGACTGGGAGTGATAGATAGATAGATAGATAGATAGATAGGAATTACTTCATGAGATACATAGAAAGATATGAACAGACTGAAGATAGATAGATAGATAGATAGATAGATAGATAGGAAATATACTTAATGAGATACATAGAAAGATATGAACAGACTGGGAGTGATAGATAGATAGATAGATAATAGATAGATAGGATATACTTAATAATACATAGAAAGATATGAACAGACTGGGATGATAGATAGATAGATAGATAGATAGATAGATAGATAGATAGGAATATACTTAATATGATACATAGAAAGATATGAACAGACTGGGGGTGATAGATAGATAGATAGATAGATAGATAGATAGATAGATAGATAGATATAGATAGGAATATACTTAATGAGATACATAGAAAGATATGAACAGACTGGGAGTAGATAGATAGATAGATAGATAGATAGATAGGAATATATATCATGAATACATAGAAAGATATGAACAGACACATAGATATAGATAGATAGATAGATAGATAAATAGATTGATAGATAAATATACTTCATGAGATACATAGAAAGATATGAACAGACTGGGAGTGATAGATAGATAGATAGATAGATAGATAGGAATATACTTATTGATATATAGAAAGATATGAACACACAGATAGATAGATATATGAACAGACTGGGAATGATAGATAGATAGATAGATAGATTAGATAGGAATATACTTATTGAGATACATAGAAAGATATGAACAGACTGGGAGTGATAGATAGATAGATAGATAGATAGATAGCGGATATTCTTAATAATACATAGAAAGATATGAACAGACTGTGAGTGATAGATAGATAGATAGATAGATAGATAGATAGGAATATACTTCATGAGATACATAGAAAGAATGAACAGACTGGGAGTGATAGATTAGATAGATAGATAGATAGATAGATAGGAATTACTTCATGAGATACATAGAAAGATTGAACAGACTGGGAGTGATAGATAGATAGATAGATAGATAGATAGATTAGAATTAACTTAATATGATACATAGAAAAAATGAACAGACTGGGAGTGATAGATAGATAGATTAGATAGATAGATAGTAGATAGATAGATTAGGTAGATAGATAGACAGATATAGATGATGATAGATAGATAGATAGATAGAAGTAGATTATAGAGGAATATACTTCATGAATACATAGAAAATATGAACAGACTGGGTGATAGATAGATCAGATATAGATAGATAGATAGATAGATAGATAGATAGAATATCATGAATTACATAGAAAGATATGAACAGACTGGGGATGATAGATAGATAGAGATAGATAGATAGATAGATAGATTGATAGATAGATAGATAGGCAGATAATAGATAGAATAGGCTAGATAGATAGATAGATAGATACATAGTCATGAGATACATAGAAAGATATGAACAGACTGGGAGATAGATTAGATAGAATAGATAGATAGATAGATAGATAGATAGATAGATAGGAATTACTTGATTGGATATATAGAGTTATGAACACACTGAGATAGATAGATAGATAGATAGATAGATAGAAATAATATGAACATACTGGGAGTGATAGATAGATAGATAGATAGATAGATAGATAGATAGATGGAATATACTTATTGAAATACATAGAAAGATATGAACAGACTGGGAGTGATTAGATAAATAGATAATAGATAGATAGATTAGATTAGATAGATAGGATATACTCATGGATAATAGAAAGATAATGAAGATGGGAGTGATAGATAGATAGATAGATAGATAGATAGATATGAACAGACTGGGGGTGATAGAATAGATAGATAGATAGATATGATAGAAAAGAATGAATATAGTTAAGGAGATACATAGAAAGATATGAACAGACTGTGATTGATAGACAGATAGATAGATAGAAAGGTAGATAATATAGATATATAGATATGAACAGACTGGGAGTGAAGAAGATAATAGATAGAGATAGATAGATAGATTAGGGATATTCTTAATGAAATAAAGAAATATGAACAGACTGAGAGTGATAGATAGATAGATAGATAGATAATAGATAGAAGGAACTTATACTTCATGAATACATAGAAAGTATGAACAGACTGGGAGTGATAGATAGATAATAGATAGATAGATAGATAGATAGATAGATAGATATGAACAGACTGGGGACGTGATAGATAGAATAGAGATAGATAATAGATAGATAGATAGATAGAAAGAAATGATAGATAGGGATATTCTTAATGAATACATAGAAGATATGAACAGACTGGGACTTAGTGATAGATATGATAGATAGATAGATAGATAGATAGATAGATAGGAATTATACTTCCATGAGATACATAGAAAGATATGAACAGACTGGGAGTGATAAGATAGATAGATAGATAGATAGATAGATTATGGATATTCTTAATGAAATACATAGAAAGATTTGAACAGACTGGGAGTGATAGATAGATAGATAGATAGATAGATAGAAGATATGAACAGACTGGGGGTGATATTATAGATAGATAGATAGTAGATAGATAGATAGAAAGAAATGAATATGTTAAGGAGATACATAGAAAGATATGAACAGACGTGAGATAGATAGATAGATAGATAGTAGATAGATAGATAGAATGATAGATAGATGCCGCCCTCTTAGCCGACATAAACAAGAACTTCAGCTAGTTTCGCGTAAAGTTAAGCTGAGAGACTAGAAAGAAAAATATCAAAACCGAACGAAGGAACGAGAAGATTCTGGAAACGTCAGATAATCAGCGTTCAAAGTCGTTTCGAATTTTTTCTTATTTATTTTTTTTTCTTTCTTTCT
>CM042166.1:32679491-32711991 GCA_023376005.1 Doryteuthis pealeii | reverse complement strand
TATAGATGTGTATATGGTGGTGTATAAGCATCAATTTTTATCATCTGATTCATCTGAATCAACGGGAAAGAGATCCTTCCTATGTCATATTTGCATCAAACTTTGTGTGTCTGCAGTGGGTTTGATGAGTCAGGGATCATGAGAGGAAAGGTTCTGGTGGTGGAGTTATAGGATTGTGAGGGACGGCAGTTATCAGTAAAGATTATGCTATTGCTATGTTATGCATGTATATAATGCAAATGTCGCTATGTCTCTATGCTAGCCGTATGTGTGTGCTTATTGATTCGTATGTAGATGTATATGTAAGTATGTAAATGTGTATACGTCCATGTGGTATGTCTGTGTGGGCTGACTCTGTGCATGTGCTTATCGGTACAAATGTTGATGTGTATGTGTATGTACGTTTGTAAATGTGTATATGTCTATGTGTAAGTAGTGTGTGTGTGTGTTGGGTCTCTTCGTGCGTATGTGCGTATGTGCAAGTGGTGTTGTATGTGTGTGTGTGTGTGTGTGTGTGTTATACTCGCTTTCTAAGCTTTCCGTTTATGGGTACGTAAGTGTGTTTTGTAATTCTGTGTATATTTTAGTTAATGTGTGTTGTGTATACTTGTGCACGTGTTTGTATACGCGTGTTTATGCGGGTGTATGCGTATGTGTGCGTGTGTGCATACATCTTTGTGTGTGTGTACTTGCTTTCTAAGTTTTCCACTTCATGGATACCTAAGAGTATGTGTATGTGTGTATCTGTGTATATTTTAGTTTGGAAGTGTATGTCTCTGCGTTTATGTGTGCCTGTATATATGTATCTATCTATCTATCTATGTATTTAAGAAATGGATATAAAGTAACCTACTCGAGTTTCATCATCTGAATCGTCAGGGTTACATCCGCTGAATTAATCGATACTGGATACTGCGCGCTCCCAACGATCGTACCCGTACCTACCGGTAAGCCACTACTCATACATTAACGCATATCTATCTATGTATATATATATATCTGCCTGAGATTGTGTATATATGTATGTGTGTAGTGTATGCTTGTGCATGTTTTTTTTTGTATATGTGTGTGTATGCGTGTGTATGCGAATGTGCATCTTTGTATGTGTATCAGCTTTCCCTGACTTTGAGCTTTTTTAATTTTTTTTTCTTTGTTTTTTTTTATGTTTCTTGTTTTTTGTTGTTTTGTTCTTTTTGTACTGTGTTGCCAAAGTTTGTTAAACTTTTTTCCCTTCCCGCTTTGACCTCTGCTATTCTTTTATATCGCACAAAAAAAAACATATGATTTAATAATAGTGTTATTGTCTTTTTCAGCCGCTTCAAATGCCTCCACCCTTTTTCGAGCTCTCAAAGTCTACACTACCTCTTTCTTCACCCCTTCTATCTCTATTTCTCTCTCTCTCTCTCTCTCTCTCTCTCTCTCTCTTTCTCCTCTCTCTCACTCACTCCCGCCCTCATTTCTCTCCAACCCTTCTCTCTCTCTCTCTCTCTCTCTCTCTCTTTCTCTCTCTCTCTCCCGACCCTCTATGTCTCTCCAACCCTCTCTCTCTCTCTCTCTCTCTCTCTCTCTCTCTCTCTCTCTCTCTCGTATCTATTGATTCTCTTTATTTCTCATTCCCTGCGTCTATCTTTCTACAGGTCTTCACCATTTCTCTATTAAATTTGAGAAGACTGCGGTGCCCCCGTACCTTCCTCTCTCTGTCTCTGTCTCTGTCTCTCTTTGTCTATTTCCGTGTACCCCATTTTGCAGTCTTTCCTGTCTGTCTGTCTGTCTCTCTCTCTCTCTCTCTCTTTGTCGCTCTCTCTCTCTCTCTCTCTCTCTCTCTCTCTCTCTCTCTCTCTGTGTCTCTCATTCTCTCTCTCTCTCTCTCTCTCTCTATATATATATATATATATATATATATATATACGATTCTTGGCATCTATCTTTTTATTCTTTCTCTTTCCTTTCAATGTTCTCCACCTTTCTTTCCTTTCTATTCTTCGTTCTGCCTTTCCTTGTTCTACCAATGCTCTCTATCTTTTCTTTCTTTCTTTCTTACTTTCTTTTTTTCTTCCTTTCTTTCTTTCTTTCTGTCATTTTACGTTCCTTCCTTATTTCTTTCTTTCTTTCTTTTCCCATTGGCTCTTCTGTAAATTCTCTTTGCTTTAGTCTCTCTCTCTCTCTCTCTCTCTTCTCTCTCTTCTTCTCTCTCTCCTCTCTCTCTCTCTTCTCTCTCCATTTCGTTGCATCATTCTTTTATTTTTTCTCTTTCCTTTGCATGTTCTCACCTTTCTTTCCTTTCTATTTTCGTTCTTCCATCCCCTGTTCTGTCAATGCTCTCTATCTTCTCTTTATTTCTTTATTTCTTTCTTCCTTCTTTCTTTATTTCTTTCTTCCTTTCTTTCATCTTCCTGTCCTCCTTTCTTCTTCTTTTTTCTTTCATTTCCTTTTCCTTACTCTTTTTTTCTTTCCATCTTCCTTTCCTTCTTTCTTTTCTTTCTTTTCAACTTTTTTTCCTTCTTTCTTTCTTTCATCTCATCTTTTTTTCTTCCCTCTTTCTTTCTTTCAACTTTCTTTCCTTCCTTCTTCTTCTTTCTTCTTTCATCTTTTCTTTTCTCCTTCTTTATTTCTTTCAACTTCTTTCTTCCTTCCTTCTTTCCTTCTTTCTTTCTTTCTTTCTTTCTTTCTTTCTTTCTTCTTTCAACTTTCTTTCCTTCCTTCTCTCCTTATTTCTCTCTTTCGTCTTTCTTTTCTTCCTTCTTTATTTCTTTCATCTTTTCTTTTCTTCTTTCTTTTTTCAACTTCTCCTCCCTCTTTCTTTTCTTTCTTTTCTTCTTTCTTTCATCTTCCTTTCCTTCCTTTTTCTTTCTTTCATTCTTTCTTTTCTTTCCCTTTCTTTCTCTTTTCGTCTTTCTTTTCTTCCTTTTTATTTCTCATCTTTCTTTTTTCCTTCTTTTTCTTTCTTTCTTCTTCATTTCTTTCTTTCTTCTTTCTTTCTTTCTTTACTTACTTCTTTCTTTCGGTTCCTTCCTTTCCTTCTTTCTTTCTTTCTTTCCATTGGCTCTTCCGTGTATTCTCTTTGATTTATGCCCCCACTCTCTCTCTTCTCTCTCTCTCTCTCTCTCTCTCTCTCTCTCCTCTCTCTCGCTTCTGAGCGCGCCGCGTGTGTGTATTTTCCAAAATCTTCTCCAATATTTTCTTCCTTTCTATTTCATGTTTTCTCGCCGCAAAACCTTTGGGGCTTCCTGTCCTTTTCATCTTAAAGGTTAAAGGTTCTCCTTTTTATCATGAGTTTTTTTTTCTTTCTTCTTCTTTTCTACCTGCACTTCTGTCAAATTATTTGTGCTTCAAATGATTCCATATTTTTTTTTGGAGCAACATGCTTTTCCGTCATATTGCAAACATCTACCCTTCCGTATAGATCCAGTTCCCAAACTTATTTCGTTGCCCCCCCCCCCCCCCCGAAAAAAAAATGCATACAAAATAAAAATTAAAGGATACACGGAAATAAATAAAGGAAGGTGTAGTTCAAGAGTACTGTATAGTGTAAGGATGTTGGCGTAATACACTAACCAATCTCTCTCTCTCTCTCTCTCCTCTCCTCTCTCCTCTCTCTCTCCTCTCTCTCTCTCTCTCTCTCTCATCATATTTTTTTTTCAACACATTGCATTTATATTACACATACGCACAATGCTTCAAACATACTATAAAAAAAAACTTTATTTTCACTATGCCGAGCATAAAAAAGAGAAAAGAAAAAAAAAGAATTTCGAACAATCTCCATGAGCGCAGGAGCAGCCGAACGACTTAACATCACGGAAATAACCGATTTAACATCACGGAAATAACCGAAAAAAGAAAAAAAAATCAAATATACGGCGTTGCTCAACTTCTTAAAACAACAGATGATTACACCATCGCCGTGGGATAAGTACTATAAAAAAAACACCTAGTACTTTTAATAACTCTGATTATGGAATTTTATTCGAAAATATTTAGAATTAAAAAAAAAGTTAAATAATATAAATTTTCCACGCATATTGCATTGTAAATTGCCTTCAAAAAATCTTTTATATTACACATACGCACAATGCTTTCAAACATACTATTAAAAAAAACCTTCATATATATTATATATATTATATATATATATATATATATATATATTATATTGTTTAAGGTGGATTTGTTTTGTTAATATATACGGCTTCGAGTATTTAACATTATCAATGTTGCACATAGAACTAGCTTCGAAAATTTGTCTAAGTCTTTTGTTGTGGGTATAAAGCCAACATATACGCATTATCGAAATCAGAATTATGTTTATCATTTAGTATATGTTGGATGAGACAATTTCTTTCACATGCAGTGGTCACGTCATCAGTTTTCGTATATAAACGCACATTTTAAAAATAACGCTAAATAACATTATATTCACACATTCACCATACAGTTAACAATTTTCATTTTTCACTCTTATAAAATTTATTTTGCATTGTCCTGATGAAGGTTCATCATAAACCGAAAGTATAGATATATAATTTTTTTCCTTTGATCGTAACATTCTGTTGTCTGTTATATTTTTTGAAAACATTTCTTCACTTATTGTCGGGATTAATTTCCCCATCGTATTTCCACATATAATATAATATATATATATATATATATATATATATAATATATTATTATTATTATTATTATTATTATTATTATTTTATATATATTTGAAACTACAACATTTTTTTAATTTTTTTTTTTTTGCAACATCAAGGTTTTCGTTTTGGAATTCATATCACAGGACTATAAAATTAAAAAAATTTAAAAATTTTAAATTTAAAATCTGTTTTCAAATGCCTTTAAAGTAATAAAGAATTCATCATTCGCATCTGATGAGTCGGGAGAGTTAGACACTTTGTCTAACTAAGCTCCCTGAAATAGACTATAACGCTAAATCGCTAAGTCTTTTGTTATTTCTTTACTTATATATTTGCTCTGTGACTCTAACATTAAGAGCACACATTGAGCTCTCAAACTGCGACAGGTTTTTTAAATAAAACTCTTGTGTCGTAAGGAAGATTTCTTCTCTGGACTTTTGGATTATATAATATATATTATATATATATATATATATATATATATTGGTACGATTGGTCGACACTTGCCAACAGCGATATATGCAATCGCTACGCAGTCACAGTAAGAAATAAATTCGATATCCTCCAGGAGATATCCGAAAGCTCCACACCAAACGAGGAATACGAAAACTTCGTCAATGCTCACCTAGAAGCAGCAGCCGAGTGCGTACCAACCAAACTAAGAGCCAAACATTCTGTTCCCTGGGAGACAGAAACAGTTAGAGAAAAAAGAAACGATATAAAAAAGGCAGCCCAACGTAATAAAACAAACCCAACTAGTACCAATCTACATAGCCTTAGGAGAGCCCAGATAGAACTAACCAAAACATACAAAAAGAACAAATAGAATACATACAAATACAAATAAATAATATAAGAACAATCGGTGGAGGACAGACAGTCGCGATTAGCGTGGCAAACAGTAAATGAAATTAGTGGCAGGAAACATACCTCTAAATCAAAGCTAAAGGCAACCAGCCAAGAAGATAGACTCCAGAAATGGAAAAAACCACTTCCAAAAACTTCTGGGGAACCCACCTAAAATCGTAGAAAACAATACCCAAGAGATTGTAGATAAACACGTAGATATCAAACTGGGGGATTTCACAATAGATGAAATCAACCAAGTTTTACAGAAGCTAAAAGGTGAAAGCGGCAGACTAGACGGAGTGCCCCCGGAGGTATGGAGATAGGAAAGTTCAATGACATACTGCTTAGGCTATGTAATGCAGTATATAGACAAAATAGAATAGATAAATGGACGAAAGGCTGCATTCTCCCATTTCCCAAAAGGGAGATCTCGGAATCGCTAAAAATTACAGAGGCATAACTCTTACGGCTATTGCAGCCAAGGTATTTAATGCCCTTCTTCTTAATCGCATCCGACCCGAAATAGAAAAAAATCCTTAGGAAAAACCAAAACGGATTCCGCAGAAATCGATCCACTACCTCTCAGATCCTGACTATTAGACGGATCATAGAAGGGGTACGAGCAAAGAATCTAGAGGCAACGCTGCTATTCGTAGATTTCTCCAAGGCATTTTGATTCATACATAGAGGAAAAATGGAACAAATACTACTAGCATATGGTATCCCCAAAGAAACAGTTGCAGCTATGATGATGCTATACAAAGACACTAAAGCGATGGTACGATCACCTGATGGTGACACAGATTTCTTTGACATCGCCGCTGGGGTCCTACAAGGAGATACATTGGCACCATATATATTTATAATATGCCTAGACTACGTACTCAGAACATCATTAGATACCATAAAAGAAAAAGGTTTCACACTGAAAAAGGCAAGAAGTAGGCGATATCCCGCACAAACAGTCACAGATGCAGACTATGCTGATGATCTTGCACTTCTTGCAGATACACCAGCACAGGCTGAGTCACTACTACATAGCTTGGAGGAGGCAGCAGAAAATATCGGCCTCTGTGTGAACTCCAGTAAAACGGAGTTCATAAGCTTCAAAAAGAAAGAAACATCACCACACTCAACGGCACACCTCTCAAGCCAGTAGAACAATTCACGTACCTAGGTAGTAATATCTCATCTACAGAGAGTGATGTTAATACACGAATAGCAAAGGCATGGGCGGCCACAAACAAATTATCAGTCGTATGGAGGTCCGATCTCCCTGACAAACTAAAGAGACGGTTCTTTCAGGCTGTGGTTGTATCAGTGCTGCTATATGGATGCACCACATGGACCCTAACGAAGCGTCTTGAAAATAAGCTAGATGGAAGCTGCACAAGAATGCTACGTGCAGTCTTGAACAAATCGTGGAAGCAGCACCCCACGAGGAGACAACTGTACGGTCACTTGCCCCCCATCTCACAAACTATCCGAGTGAGACGGACAAGGCATGCGGGACACTGTTGGAGAAGCAAGGACGAGCTCATAAGCGACGTTCTCCTGTGGAAGCCAACACATGGACATGCAAGTGTGGGGCGCCCAGCAAGGACCTACATTGACCAAATATGCGAGGATACTGGATGCTCCGCAGAGGACCTCCCAGGTGCAATGAGTGATAGAGAAGGTTGGCAAGAGATTGTCATGGATATCCGTGCTAATTGCGCGACATGATGATGATGATATATATATATATATCTTGTTTAAGTTGGGTTTGTTTTGTTTGAGATATAAGGCTTCGAGTATTTGAAGTTTTTGTTTGTTTGTTTTTCTTTGTGCAGTATAAGTGTATTTTCAGTTAAAATTTTCCCGTAGGTAATACCACAGAGAATAGCGCCACCCACAACATTTTACCTTAATCAGACGCACCGAAATTATAAACTGGACGAAACTGCGTTAAAGAAATAATACGTAATGTTTCTTCCACCGACATCAACAGCAAAATAAAGCTAATTATCTATTATCAAAAGTTTAAAACCACCAATCTTGCCACATGCAACAACTCATCCCCCACACTACTCATGTTAATGAGACCAATCTCGTGTATAAATTTAAATGCCCAGTAGGAGACTGCCTCTCCAAAGAGAGTATATTGGTCACACGACGACCACATTATCACCCCGGTTAACACTACACCTAACTGATACAAGATCTATGATGCAACACGTAAAATCACATTCATGCCCCTCTACCTACAGAAAAATTTTAACTGAAAATACACTTATACTTCACAAAGAAAAAAAACAAAGGAAAACTTTAAATACATATATATACATGGGGGTTGAAGATAATATGGGTACTATATTTTTTACGTGACAGTGCTCAATATATTTGATAGAGCTTTTATATTTGAGTTAAGGTAGCGTGGACCTGGAGTCAACACCTGGTTACTGACAGTTTCTCGCCTATGCGATCTTCAGCGTAACTCAGTTTATTCCATATCTACGCTACTTTAACCCATATATTATATATATATATATATATATATATATATATTATATATATATATATATATAAAATAAAGTAGCGTAGATATGAATAACTGAGTTATATATATATATATATATATATATATATATATTGTAATTATTATTATTATTTATATTTTTTGCTTGAAGGTAGTTACAATGCGTATATCGTATAAAATTCAATAATTAATGAAAATAATCATGACAAGCGAACTCGGCAAATAGCGCCCCCTACGTAGACAATCGTACATCTGTTTCAACTTTATTTAGTCTCATCAGCGATATATACAATGCTTCTAAAGCAGATTATCTTAATCTCATATATATTATATATATATATATATAATATATATATATATATATATATATATATTTGAAGGCGAAATAATGCAAATTTATGTTTAAAAAATATTTATTTAATTTTTTTTTTTTTGTTCCCTTTGTTATATATTTATATATGAAATGATTTTAAAAACATCCGCGAAACAAGACGCCGCACGGATCTAACGGAGTTTCACTATCTTTTGCCAAATAGAACTTTCAATTTGCCGAACGTTTGCATTTACATTTAAAAAATTCAACGGATTAACATCACAGTTGAGTTTAAAAAATACAGGTGAAATTTTAAAAAAATTTCAACTCTCTGAAGATAGGCATAGCCTGAAAATTTAAGGGAAACAAAAAAAAAAAAAAAAAAAATTAAATAAATATGTTTTTAAACATAAATTTGCATTATTTCGCCTTAAAAAATATGTTATTACATTTTAATTTAATGCTTCTAACTCACTATAAAAAATGATTTTTTTTTAATCTTATATATATATATATATTATATTTGAGTTAAAATAGCGTAAATATGGAATAAACCGAGTTACCCTGAAGATCGCGTAGGCGAGAGACTGTCAGTAACCAGGTGTTGACTCCATGTCCACCATTTGTCTTCCCTTCTTTCAATAACTGGGTTTATATATTTTTTAATTCTTTCTTTGATGTTGAATTTAAAATCTCTGTTAAATCGTGACGTATGAGCAAAAATGATATTGCACAAGTATTAATTTACTGTCATCCATACATTGATTCTGAGTCTATAGTTGGTTTTTCTTAAATAGAATCGGCATCATGACTTCCCAGCATATTATTTTTTGCTGGCGTGTTCAGTTCAGTAATTAAATTACAAGTTTGGTTATGCAATTTGATTCGTTGAAAATTTTAAAATTCTTATTCCTTGTGAAGTTAGTGAATGTGTAAGTTGATTTTAGATGTTTGCAGCATAGCTTGTTCTGTTATATACCCCTTTTGTATCGGGTATATAAATGGAGAGACAGACAGACAGACAGAGATAGAGACAGAGATAGAGACAGAGACAGAGACAGAGACTGAAAGAGATGGTAGTGGATGTTCGTATGTGGTTCCACAGGGTGTCCACAAAGTCTGGGTACATGAATATTTCACTATTGTATGTATTTATGTTATTTTTCCGAGAAAGCAGACATGGTAATTTAGCAGTAAATAAAATTATAACATAAACAATTAAATATAATAATTTTCCTCTTTTTACTTTTGTTTAAATTAAATAAAAAATGTACTAATCCCCATTTTCCCAGACTTTGTGGACACTCTGTATATCGTCGGCGGCCATCTTCTTCTTTAGTGTTGATTTCTTCCTCTGCTGGGCTGGGTTGTCTGTGCTTCTTTCGTTCTTTGTAATAATGAAGCAAGGCTTAATTATTCTACAAAACGTCTTTATTAAAAACCTGAAGTCCAAATGTGTATTCTAACCGCGTGGGGAAAAGATGGCATTTGTGGAGAGACGAACATATCACGTCTAATCCCTTTGACCAAGAACATCTTTTCATTTTTTTTTTAATCGGTTTCTTTGGTTCGGTTTCTCTGTTTAATGATATATCGACCTTTGTGGGTTATTCAAGGCCAAAGCCATCCTAGTAGAAAAACAATAGTGGTCACTATTAACCAATTGCTGGGGCGAGGAGTCATAACTTTCCTTAGGATATTAATAAGAAAATGAACATAAAGGTTCAACTGGGAGTTCGAACTCCCTTAATATGTAAAACAATGCTCATGACGTGGAACCATGATGGTGGTTTGACTCATTAGTAGGGAAAAGTTTGAGTAGTGCGTTGATCAGCAAAAGGAAGAGTTTGAATGATGATAATCGCTTGGACGCGTGGATAGTTTGATTGACAAGGAATGATAGTTGTGAGTGGACGAGGAATATACATGATGAATGGGAGAAAGGAAAAGTGTGAGGTGAGAATAGTGAAATTCAGCCTGGCCGTCGAAGGGTTAAGACGTGCTGAGGCCGGTCTTTCCACGAGGTGATCATGGGGTAGATAAAATAAAAGCTCTAAATAAAAAAAATGTCTTGTTAATTCAATTGCAATGACCAAATCAATCCTTAGTCAGAAGAACAGTCCTTAGTTAAGAAGAAGTTTGTTAGAAGCCAACCCAAGTAGACAACAAGATGGCAGCAGGAGATGAGAGAAGGATCAGCAAGAAAGAAATAAGATCTACTCACCAAGTAAGTTTAATCTCTCTGTCTGTCTGTCTGTCTGTCTCTCTCTCTCTCTCTCTCTCTATCACTGAATAACCTTCTTATCAAAGAACTCTCACACAAATTAAATAATAATAATAATAATAATAATAATAAATATATATATATATATATAATATATATATATATATATATATATTATATATCCAACTCCGCAGGTGCAGGAGCGATACAAGGTCAATTCTTAAGCGGATTTACAGGTTGAATTCAGACTTCCTTTTCCCGACAGGTTTCCCCAGTCTGCCCTACTATTTACCCATATCTGGAGGAGTATAGTTGGATTCATACCTTTCCCAAGGTATTAGAATTATTCTAAATGCAAACAGCCTTGTTCAGTAATTGAACTCGGGTCGACGGATCCATTAGCGATGTCAATGTGGTATGTGACACGTATCCCATTTGGTTACCGTGACCAACATAGTATCAAATTTGGTACGTACGCAACAGAAAGTTCATAACTACGAACAGCACGCTGTATCCTTTTATAGTTTCCCGAAACGTACTAATAAACAAACATTCATAAAGGTCGGATTTATTATGACTCTGTACGTCCTGATTTGTTCAGGATATTTATACAGCATATTTCTTTCAAGATTTCTTTCTTTGAGACATTCGTTCCGGTTTATGTTCCCCAATTCTTCAAATGTTCCCAAATCTTTGTATCAAACGTTTCTTGTCCGTTGTTACCAAAATCAGATTCCTTAGATTGACGGACATTTGGCAGATCATCAAATCTTATTCTTTCTTTTATTTATGATCCAAAGACAAAGATCTAAGATTATAAAAAATGCTTGCAATCTACCGGACATCTGTGTTAGCATATATATATAATATATATATATATAATATAGTTATATATATATATATACAATGGAAGGAGTAACCTACTCGAGTTTCATCGATTGATTCTTCAGGGTTACATTAGTTAAATTAATCGAGTTTTCGATTAATCTTAGACGTATAATACATGCCCGTTGGAATGGGTTGTCTATTAAGGATAAATCCCATTCCAACTGGCATGTATTATACATCTAAGATTAATCGAAAAACTCGATTAATAACTAATTTAACCCTGAGAATCAATCGATGAAACTCGAGTAGGTTACTCCTTTCCATTGTTGAAATAAATTTTTTGCTCTACATTGTATGAGCACTGTGTATTTGTTTTTCTCAATCTTAACCTCTGGATACTGTGCGCTTCCACGATCGTACTCATACCCCGGTTAAGTATACTTATACATTAATAAATATAATATATATATATATATATATATATATATATATAATTAAGTAAATTCGCAAGATGGCCTAAAGTCGGTATCAGCGAATCAGCGAGGGAGTCTATCCCCTTTCTCTAGCGCTAGACCAATGAGAATTTTTTTGTGTGTCTAGTGGAGCGCCCATACCTAGCATCAGCTCCTTACTTTACCGCACAGATCCTGTGCTACTCAACGCTGAGGGCGGTATCGAACTAGAACCATGTGTTTCTAGCCGAACGCTCTTACCGACTGAGCTAACCCGGCCTTGTGGGTATCATAATATCAGATATTTTGAATAAAAACTTGTTTTAATACCTTTCAATTAACATCTTTGTCCATCATTTTCACAATCAAATTGTCAAAAAGATTTCCATTCTCTTGACAGAATTTCATTGTTTTATGGATCGGAATCTAATTCTATCTGAGCGTGAATGGCTGTCCAGAATGTGGCGAGATTGTATCCTATGAAAATAACAATAATTATTACAAGTAAGGAGTCTTAGAAATAAAGCTGTAATATATTAATAAAAAGGACTCTGATAAATAACCGTTATAGATAAGACTCGTTCGCAATTTTAATTTCTCTAGATATTTCGACAATAAAATTCTTCTTAATTTGGAGACTGGTGACCAGCTTTAAGAAAAGTCTAGAAAGGAACAAGTCGGTCCTGATTATTACGCCATTATAGACTTGAACAAAAATAGAGTTTCTTCCCTTTTGCTTTGTTGATATTTTGAATGTTGGAAAACGCTCAGCGTTCTCAGTAACTGTTAAGTCGTCTGTTGAGTTAGAATGCATTTTTCTACTTCTGTTTCTAAAAATCCTTTGTTAATTTTCCAATAACCTTGCCTTGCATTTCTACATTCTATTTCATATAATTCCATCTGTACATTTAAAAACAAACCAGTTTTATGGATCGAATCTAATACAATCTGAGCTGTCCAGAAAGTGGCGAGATTGTATCTTATGGAAATAACAATAATATTACAAGATAAGGAGTCTTCGCCACGTCATCATTCCTCTTCCAATCAAAAACAAGGCTACGGGTCCACTCTGACATCATCCTTCAAACTTTTCCGTTACCTATACTCAAACTTTTCCTTAAGTAATGACTCAAACCACCATCATGGTTCCACGTCATTAGTTATTGTGTCACATAATCGTGATAGATAAGACTCGTTTGTAAATTTAATTATCTATTGCAACAAATGATCCAACTAAACAGTTCCGAAGTATTTAAGAAAAGTAAAATACAACTGAATTTAGATTGGAATTCTTATGAGAAACGAAATAAAAGGGATTATTTTCGGAAATTACAAGCAGAAATTTGACCAAATCGAACACATTTTTTTTTTTTCTGTTTCGTTAAATCTTCAGAGAACATTCAGATGACATTTATTTCTTTAAACCCATAATACCCTCTTAGGATTACGGTCAGTCTAGAACTATTAATAAATATTTAAGGAAAAAAAAATAAGAATAAAAATAACAGCAAAGAATGAAAAAATAGTTAAATAAAATATATAATTGAAGGCAAAACACTATGCCTTTTGCATTTCAAATATTGATTTATAATATTTAATCTATTTTGAAATTTTAAAAGGAGAATGGTTTGTTTATTGTTTTGAATTTTGCATCAATCCTAATATGTAATTTTATATGATATTTTAATATATAATTAATATAATATTTTAATCTATTTAAGTTTAAAAGGAAAAAGAGAAAAAAAGTACTCATAAAAAGATATTTTCTTAAAAAATATTGTTCATTTAAAAATGAAGAATTAATGTATATCGAAGAATGGGATGGGAGAGAGAGAGAGAGGAGGGGTGCCTTACGATGCACACGTGTGACATCAACTCAACATTTTTGGGAATTATGCCGACATTTTTAAGAAAAGTAAAATAAAGGTAAAAAGTAAAGTCGTCGGGGCGGCCTAATGTCGGTATCGGCCATACAGCGAGGGAGTCTATCCCCTTTTCACTAGCGCTAAACCAAGGAGATTATTTTTGCGTCTGAGTTGGAGCGCCACACCTACCATCAGCTCCTCACTTTACCGAACAGATCCCTGTGCTACTCATACGCTGGGTAGGCGGGGGGCGGTATCGAACCAAGAAAATTGTGATTCCTAGCCGAACACTCTACCGACTGAGCTAAACCGGCCCCTTTGTGGTCGCCCATGCCTTTCCTATTCGTGTATTAACATCGCTTTCTTTGGATGAGATATTACTACCTAGGTATGTGAATTGTTCTACTGGCTTAAGAGGCTTACCGTCAAGTGTGGAGATGTCTCCTTTCTTTTTGAAACTCATGAACTCAGTTTTATCAGAGTTCATAGAGGCCGATGTTCTTTGCTGCTTCCTCCAGGCTATGTAGTAGTGACTCAACCTGTGCCGGTGTATCTGCAAGAAGTACGGCCCCTAAAAGTAAAATAAAACAACTGAATTTGAACTGAAATTCTTATGAGAATATTTGAGATAAAAACAAATTAGAATCCTTCACTCCTACCTAAAAGCGTCAATATCATGATCGATCGCGGTTTTTAATTTCGTATATTACAAAATGTCTCATTACGTTTGTACGTATCTTTCGACCCTTCCAACAAGAGAGGGATGTGACACAGTTCCAATTTTGAAACAGAGAACAACTTTAAGGGACATGTTTAGCTCAGTCAGTAGAGCATCCGACAAGGAAACTCAAGGCTCCTGCTTCTTGTCGAACTTGGGAGCCTTCACAACGCTTCGAACGTTAAGGCTTCCAAGTTTGACAAGAAGGTTCCAGAGTTCGAAGATAATTTTTCCGAGTTCGAGAAAGTTCCCAAGTTCGACAAGAAACACATAAAGAAGGCTGGAAGGCACATCGGCCGAAACGTAGTGTATGTACCAATAAAGATGAGGACAAGCGTCCGAAAAATCCAAATAATACAAATTACCAAGCCTCTTCTCAAAAATTCATTAATCCCTTGGTTTAAACTATTGAATTTATTATATATATATATATATATATATATATATATATATATATATATATATATATATATTTAAATAAATAACAAAAGACTTAGAGATCTTGCATTATAGACTATTTCAGGGAGCTTAGACAAAAATGTCTAATTCTCCCGACTCATCAGATGCGAATGATGAATTCTTTATTTTTAAGGCATTTGAAAACAGATTTTTTTTTTTTTTAATTGTCCTGTCCTGCTCAGCTGTAGAGTAATAAAAATAGGAATAAAAATACAAATAATAGTAAACAATAATAAAACCAAAGACATCTGACCGCTTGTCAGTAATTTGTTAGGAGTTACTGTTAATTCAATTAATTCAGAATTCAGGGACACCCCTGTTCATTTATTTAGTAGTTTTTGTTTGACTTAATTTATTTTCCTTTCTTTCCATATCGCTTCAACTATACCCACCCCTACATACCTATACAAACTTATACATATACATACATATGCATACACACACATACACACACACACATACATCTATATATACACATATATACATATATATACACACATACACACACACATACATATATCTACATATACACATATATATATACATACATATATATACATATACACACATATATACATACACCTATACACACATACACACACCCACTTATACATACCTATATACAAATACACATATACACATACATCCATGGAGTTAGCCTGTTTTCTGTAAATTATCATTTAGCTAGTACAAATAATGTATTATTTCCTCCTTATTTGGAGGGTGGACCTGCAAAAGTTATATTGCATTATGTTAAATTTGAACACGCATATATACATACACACTCATATACATGCATACATAGATCCACACATAAATACGCATATATACATGTAAACAAATATATCCTGAAATTTAAATATTATTAGTCATTATACCACTCAAACTTTTTTGGGGCTACTACATCCATGCATATATATATCCGTATCCCCAACTACACATATGCATATCCACACACACATATATACATATATACACACCTATACCCATATACACACATATATACACACACACACACATATACATACACATACATACACATGTACGTATACCCGAATATACGCATATACATACATACACATACATATACACACATAGCCGAATATATACCCATACACATGCATACACATGCACCTGCACCAGGGAAGTAGTAATAATAATAATAATAGTAATAATAATAATATTAATAATAATAATAATAGTAGTAGTACTGATAATAAATAAGTAAGTAAATTCAAAAATAAATAAATAAAAAAAAATTAAAACTACAAAATATTAAGCTTTTAAAAATAATGAATAAAATCATAGAATAATATAATAAAAGAATAATAAAATAAAAATATAACCAATACAACTAAAAAAATAAATTAAAAAAAAATAAAACATATAAAAATTAATAATAGAGAAACAAATGAAATAATCAAGTAACAAAAAATATCAGAAAATGAAATTGTCAATTAGTAAAAGCTAAGACAAAAATAACCCATACCTACATGTACACACACACACACACACAC
Source organism: Doryteuthis pealeii (assembly GCA_023376005.1). Lineage (NCBI taxonomy): Eukaryota > Metazoa > Mollusca > Cephalopoda > Myopsida > Loliginidae > Doryteuthis > Doryteuthis pealeii. Next base: position 32,695,611 of record CM042166.1, on the reverse strand, counting down.
ACACACACACACACACAATATATATTACATTCACATACACACGTACATACATATCTACATTCGCCCATACATATATCCATACTCCTATACATATATATGTATACACCCTTTCTGATATTAGTAGCAATAGTAAAAGTAACTATGGGTTGCACTAGTCTATAAGGGATATTACTGACATTATATCTGGAATATACTAACATTATATTTTGAATTTTGCCTTATGTCTGCACTTGGCTATCAGTTCATTCCGTTTGTTCAGCAGTTTTCTAGAGTCCTTAAACAATATTATTTCTATTTTTTCTGCTATACAAAGCGGGCATTTGTCTTTGAAGTTAGTAGCTGAGTTTGAAGTTCTGACAATTCTCCATTTAACCACCGGGTCGTTGTTTGAGTTCTTGATTGCCCAGTAGTGCTTGGATAATTCCGTTTGGTTAGATAGTGCGGGGTTGTTAAAGGAATGCCTATGGGTGTAGTACCTTTGCTTGAATGGTCCAGCAGTAATCCCGAGGTAATGCATGGTGTTTTCCGGGCTGTTACGAGCTGATATTTGGGCTTCGTATATTATGTTGCTGGCTAGACAGTTTCTATCTAAAGAGCATTGCTGAGTCTCTCTACAATTGCATTTCCCTGTGTTCAGGTTGCTGTCTCTAGTTCTGGGGCTATTTAAGTATAATATTTAAGTATGTATATGTGTGTGTGTGTATATATGTGTGTATATGGGTATAGGTGTGTATGTATGTATATATGTGTGTGTGGATATGCATATGTGTAGTTGGGGATACGGATATATATATGCATGGATGTAGTAGCCCCCAAAAAGTTTGAGTGGTATAATGACTAATAATATTTAAATTTTCAGGATATATTTGTTTACATGTATATATGCGTATTCATGTGTGGATCTATGTATGCATGTATATGAGTGTGTATGTATATATGCGTGTTCAAATTTAACATAATGCAATATAACTTTTGCAGGTCCACCCTCCAAATAAGGAGGAAATAATACATTATTTGTACTAGCTAAATGATAATTTACAGAAAACAGGCTAACTCCATGGATGTATGTGTATATGTGTATTTGTATATAGGTATGTATAAGTGGGTGTGTGTATGTGTGTATAGGTGTATGTATATATGTGTGTATATGTATATATATGTATGTATATATATATGTGTATATGTAGATATATGTATGTGTGTGTGTATGTGTGTATATATATGTATATGTGTGTATATATAGATGTATGTGTCTGTGTATGTATGTGTGTGTATGCATATGTATGTATATGTATAAGTTTGTATAGGTATGTAGGGGTGGGTATAGTTGAAGCGATATGGAAAGAAAGGAAAATAAATTAAGTCAAACAAAAACTACTAAATAAATGAACAGGGGTGTCCCTGAATTCTGAATTAATTGAATTAACAGTAACTCCTAACAAATTACTGACAAGCGGTCAGATGTCTTTGGTTTTATTATTGTTTACTATTATTTGTATTTTTATTTCTATTTTTATTACTCTACAGCTGAGCAGGACAGGAGAATTAAAAAAAAAAATTTAAAAAATCTGTTTTCAAATGCCTTAAAAATAAAGAATTCATCATTCGCATCTGATGAGTCGGGAGAATTAGACATTTTTGTCTAAGCTCCCTGAAATAGTCTATAATGCAAGATCTCTAAGTCTTTTGTTATTTATTTAAATATAAATTTGCTCTGTGACTCTAACAATAAGAGCACACATTGAGCTCTCAAACTGCGACAAGTTGTTTTTTAAAAAAACCTATGTCGTAAGGAAGATTTCTTCTCTGGACTTTTGGATTATATATATATATATATATATATATATATATATATATATATATATATCCAGCTATGGGTTAAATAGTATGGCGGACTGGGCTCTTCAGCCTTTGGGTAGGTAACCAGTCTAGGAGAGGGATAACTCTGAATTCAAAATTCCTAAGGTCGGTCGTTGATTGGGTTTGTGGCAACCCTTGATGCACCAATTCTTTCCTATCGACTGTGCCAAAAAGTGTGGATGATCTAACACAAGCCTTCACCACTATCAACAAATCCCCGTGTGGGAGTTCATTGTGTGTATGAACCCTCATACGTCGAAAAATCGACGAAAGAGTCCATTATATATATATATATATATATATATATATATATATATATATATATATAATACATTAGACTTACCGATTTCGTCTAGACCTATTGCGTATTTAAATTTAAGATTTATATATAGGAACTAAGTCAATCGCTGGATTCCGGTTCAGAAAATATGGGAGCTAATATTGAAAAAATTGTGAGAGAAAAATAACATTAAATATGGCAACCCCTACCATTTTTATCATATATATATATATATATATATATATATATATACATTTACCAACCCCTCCGCACGAGCAGGATGTGACACAAGGTCAATTTCTTAAGCGGAGTTTAACAGGTTTGAATTCAGAGTTTTCCATCTCCTAGACCGGTTGCCTAACCAAGGTTAAAGAGCCCATTCTACCCTTCTATTTGCCCATAGATGAAGGGAGAGTAGGATACATGCCTTTCACAAGGGTATTAACGCTAAGTGAAATGCAATTACCACGTCCAGGATTTGAACTCGGAGCGACGAGTACATTTTCCATGACTATAACCATTACACCACGCGCTTCCTCATTTTTATCTTATATGTGCTAAAAGGCGGTGGCTTAGGGTCTTACTGTCGTGGGTATGACGTTAAACTCTATCTGATGAGGAAGTTCCATATGAGAAGTTGTGGATCGATTTTTGCAGAATCTGTTTTGGTTTTTCTTAAGGATTTTCTCTATTTCAGGTCGGACGCGATTAAGAATGGCATTATATATCTTAGCACCAGTCCAAATATTTCGATCACTTCTCTACTCTAAATCTGGTAGTCTAAGACCATCAAATATATATATATATATATAATATTATATATGTGTGTGTGTGTGTTGTGTGTTGTGTGTGTGTGTGTGTGTGTGTGTATTTTGGCAGCATTTTCTCTTTTAAACATGTTTGGTTAAACTCGAGTGACAATTCCTGTCGTACAAGTTTCTGTTCAATCGTTTCAAGGTGTCTGGCCATTTTTATGATGTCAGGGTGGAATTGGTGTAGCAATCCACCAAAGGTGTCTCTACGAACGCTTTCGGCATGTCGATTTGCCAACTTCAGGTTGGAAACGAGCAGTAGCGTAGGAATTGGTACAGAAACTTGAACAGAAACATGTACGACAGGAATTGTCACTCGAGTTTAACCAAACATATATATATATATGTGTGTGTGTGTGTGTGTGTGTGTGTGTGTGTTAGCTGGTACGATATTAAATATTATATTCAAAAGCATTTTGTGCGATTATGATTTATCTAGGTACGCCAACGTCGTTGTCAGTTGGTAAATTTGACTATTTTACGCTTGTATAAATAGTGTATGGAGAGCCAGCTTGATAGTAGATAGTACCTATCAAGAAATGTGTTTATTAAAAAAACATTGAGAACACATCAATGATGAATCTATTTCAAATCTTTGTCGGCATTAAATGACCCAGCGAGGTTTATATGCCGTAAAACGAAATAAACTAACAATGCAGAAGAAAACATTAAGAACTCTTTAAGTAAACTTCGATTGTGAACGATGTAAACAAACAAATAAGTCGGTGAGAGAAAAATAACATTGAATATGGCGACCAGCAAAATATTTCCTCTGCGTATTGTCGAGTTTCTTTGCCTATTTTCGCTTACAAGTTGACGTATTAATCCTTCCGGTGACGAAGAGGTCAAACATCGACAATATTTTTGGCTACTTTTTTTTCACTTCATCTGAGAGATGGTGGGGTGGGGGTAGGGGAGAGGCAGATGAGAGAGAAGGGTCGGGTGTAAGGGTGGGTCGGGGTTGGTTCTGTTTTCTTTTGCTCTCAAAACACTCCCTTATTTTTTCACCTCAATCTGTTTTTGTTTTTTTGGGTTTTTTTTTTTTACTCTTTGTCTTCGCCACCCTCACCTAGTCCCGCCCCACATACACAGAGTTTTTTCAAGTTCGTCTTCTCCACATCATCGAGGTGTCAAGAAGTGTTTGGACTCGGAAAGATGAGAGGAGATAGGTTTGCCAAAAACAATCTCTCTCTCTCTCTCTCTCTCTCTCTCTCTCTCTCTCTCTCTCTCTCTATCTATCTATCTATCTATATCTCTTTTTTTTGTCTGTCTCTCTCTCTCTCTGTTTCTCTCTCTCTGTCTGTCTCTCTCTTTTTTCTCACTCACACTCTCTCTCTCTCTCTCTCTCTCTCTCTCTCTCTCTCTCTCTCTCTCGCTGTCTGTCTGTCTGTCTTTCTCTCTCTCTCTTTCGTCCTCTCTTCTTTCTCTCTCTATTTCTTTATAACTCTCTAGTTTTTTATCTTTTTCTCTCTCCCTCTTTATATATATATTTGTCTTTATTTCACTCTCTTTCTTTCGCTTACTCCATTTATTTCTCTCTCCTCTCTCTCTCTCTCTCTCTCTTCTCTCTCTCTCTTCTCTCTCTCTCTCACCCAAACACACACTCTCTCTCTGTCTCTCTGTCTCTCCTCTCTCTCTATTTCACTGCCTCTCGCACACACTCTTTTTCTTACGTTCTCCCTTTCTCTTTATCAGTCTCTCTTTCTCTCATTCTCTTTCTATATTTTACTCTCGTTCTTTCTCTTTCTCCATTTTTTTTACCTCTCTTTATTTCTTTCTCTTCATCACACTCTCTTTCTTTCTTTCTTTCTTTCTTTCTTTCATTCTCTCTCTCTCTCTCTCTCTCTCTCTCTCTCTCTCTCTCTCTCTCTCTCTCTCTCGTTCTTTCTTTCTTTCCTTCTTTCTCTTTTCTCTCTCTTTAAGTCTGAGGTTTCTGTGGATGTTAGTTGAAAAGAGACAAGGCAATTTTTTGTGGGGTTGGCAGTGCGCAATACCGGAAGTGATCTCCGTCCATTTTCGCGTTAAATTCTGTCACTTATCCTCCATCTTGTTTTGTTGTATTTTTTCTTCTTTTTTTTTTTTTTCCTTTTTTCATATTTTTTCTTTTCATCTTTTTCTTCGGCTTTGATCTTCTTTGTTTTCTTGCCAGCATTTTTATCACTCGATATACCTTTTTATTTATTTCTTCTCCATTTTTATTTATTTTATTCTATAGAGTTTTCTATTCGATTCATCTTCCTTTATTTATTCTTTCATTCCTTCATTCTTTCATTCTTTTTTTTCCGTCTATTGATATTTTTTCTCGTATATTTTTCCAAATGATCTTTCATGATTCATTCATGTTTATTCATTCACTATTTCTTTCTGGTATTTTTTCGGTAATCTGAACATTAGCAACATAAATGTGAGTAACCTCCCCTTATTTATTTCACTTTGAGGAAGACATATGTTTTGGTCGGCCATTTTCATTTAACCGCAAATCTCATAATGCTCATCCTTGGATAGCAGTTCCGATAATCTGAATATTAGTTACATAAATGAGAGTATCCCCCTTGTTTGTTTCATTTTGAGGAAGTCGTATGTTTTGGTCGGCCATTTTCAGTTCACCATGAATCTAAACTGAAAATGCGAATTTGTTCGAATCAATACAACTGCATGTTTAAACACGAAAATATCATAAAATGTGTTTTTAAATAAAAATTAGGTTCATTTTAAATAATGTGCAAGCACAATAAAAAACACATATATAAAGGGTAGTTGTGTGTATGTATGTATGTATGTATGTATGTATGTATGTCCGGCGGAAGGTACGAAAATAAAACACTTAATGGCAAAGTAAATATATATACACATTCACTATAGGGTGGCTTATATATAACATACAAATAAAGTGTGAACTTTAATCTCCCCCTCTTACCCTCCAAACTCTCTTTACACTCAATGAGAAACTAACATATATAAGGAATAGTTTATAAGGATAGATATAGAGAGGGGGAAAATGACAGGCAAAATGATAAATAAGAAATAGGTCAGTTTTTGAATTAATTTCAAATTTTAGTATAAATGATTTTGATTTTTTTTTAAATTCTCCGACCATATTTATTTTTTTAAATTTAATTTGCTTTGAAAACTCACTTTTCTCCTGATCACAATTATTTACACAGAACTTAATGGATAACCCAGTGGGTCACTTCTTTTCTAGTATATATATATATATATATATATATATATATATATATATATATATATATATATAATCAAATATTAAATATTATGGAGTTAATATCTCGTAACACGTTTCATGCGTACTCAGACGGTCAAAATGTTAAGATTTTTAAAAGAATATTAAATCCATAATATTTAATATTTGATTTGATTAAAATTGCTCTGCTATTTTAGCATTGAACACCTTAATACGCCAAGACTTTACCCATTCTTTCTCCATTCATTCTATAATGCATATATATATATATATATATATAATATATATAATATAAGTATGTATGTATGTATGTATGTATCAATCCATGCAAATTCCAGGAACAAACAATGTGTCTTGTGCTATTTGTAGCAAGGTCTATAAGTCGGCTTCTGGTCTTAAGAGACATATGGTGGTGCATAAGCATCAATTCTTATCATTTGATTCATCTGGATAAACGAGAAGGACGTCATTTCTATGTCATATTTCCATCAAACTTTGTGGATCTGCAGCGGGTTTGATGAGTCCTTTGAGGGCTCATGCAAGTAAGGGTTCTAGTAGTGGAGTTATGGGATTGTGAGGGACGGCAATGATCTTTAAAGATTATGCTATTGCTTGCTTGCTATATATATATATATATATATATATATATATAATAATATATATATTATATATATATATATAGTGAAGAAGTAATACGGTAGCTAATGATATTTCTGTTGTTATGACCTCTCTTCTGCTTTCATCCCTCACCCTATTAGTATGGCTATTCAAAGTGGAAAAGGCCATCATATAATTCCTTAGTAATAAGATTCACTGTGGTGAAACCAACACTTTTAAATCAGCAGGGTAAGACACGCAAACGTGTTGTACTGGAGCCAAAACACGATCACCACGTGGGTGTAGGGGTGGGGAGTCGATAGGGTCGGATAACTGTTCGGCACCCCCCGGGCCATTCGGTCATCCAATTCTGTTCTTTGCTGCCAGAGTTTCGAAATTTGACGAGCGATAAACACGCACACTGTGGGATATAAACACATTGGTGGGGGGATGGGGTGGAAGGGATTGTTTCCAAGTTTCTGGGAGGGGTGGGGTGGTTGCAAAAGTAAATCTGTGGTGGTGGTTTGTAAAAGTAAATCTGTCAAATTCGAAGCCAAACGCAGAGAAAAACAAAATGGCGGCTCAACGTTTTACAGCCGGTGCGCTGGCAACGACGGACACCGAGGATCGAGTTAGGCCTGGCCATTGGAATTTCGCACTTTTTTCTTTTCTTTTTTCTTTTTTTTTCTCTGTGTTTGTGTGTGTTTGTGTGTGTTTGTGTGTGTGTGTGTTCGTGTGTGTGTTGTTTATTTTATTTATTTTCTTTTTCTTTTTTTTTTCCTTGCTGGATTTTAAGAAAATACACCGTCAAAAAACCAAAGAACCGGTCTTGACCAAAGAATACGTCGCCACCAAAAAAAAAAAAAAATAAATTACTGGTCTTCAGGCTAGACGGGTCGGAAAGGCCAAACCGATCAACTACTGGTCACGTCAAACCCTCAAACCTTTCATCATATATGGGGTAAAAGATCAATAGTGTCAAAACTTTTTAAAAATCATAACTTATTACACCAGCCTAAAAGAAGTGAAAGTAATATGTGAATATTAGAAATTGGCTAAACAGCAACTATAACAAAATGGAAATAGTTTTTATCTAATGAAAATGCTACATTTCTTTTCTCCCTAATGGTTAGAATTTTAATAAGTGAATGACAAAAAATGCAAGGAGAAATTATTCTAATTTCTACATGCATTTTTTTGCAATTCATTTTTTTTAAATTTTATTTGGGGTTAATTTTATTCATAGACGGTTCTTATGTATGATGAATATTAATGTTACATAATTATTAGATACATAATGATTATGGGTAGAAATAATAGTGTAGAAATCATAATTGCGATTAGTGCAGCTGATGGCCTTGAGAGTGAGTGACAGCGCTTGACGTCACTCTCACCTAGCTTTCCGGGGATAAATCGTGAGAACCGGAAGGCATAGAAGACCCTGTTCCGGTTTAAGGATACTAAGTAACTCAGTCAGTTAGGAGTTAGAAGCCGAGCTAGCAAGATGTAAGGATCTGTGCAGACGTCTGGTTTGGGGATTTATAAATAAAGTAACATCAACGTAAATCGAAGTCTTGTGTTTATTACCTAAAACCTAACAATAACACAGGGCTTCTGATAAGGAGAAATCCCACAGAAGACCAGACCTTAGAAGATATACCAAGTCAACACCAGACGATAGACCAGGCCAAGATGATAGACGATCAGAATAGCAAAGCCGGCCAGAAGAGAAGACGACTAGAAGTAGTAATAAAAGGGTATACAACATATATGCTGATTTGGTACTGTGAAAACGTCAGTACGTAACATTAAGCCATGTGATATAAATAACACATTTTGGTTCTATCAACTAGAAAATGTCAGTCCTGAACAAGCCTAATTACAAAGATCTGTATTTGAGGCATATTTATTCTAGCTGAAATTTAACAAAATATCTTGAATATGAAATCAAGTAAAAAACAAAAACCTATAGCATTTTACCTGAATGTGTTAGTGTCCCTCAATTTAAACTGACATTAAATTCATCTAGATATTTGGAGCGTGGAGAGCCCCTTTATCCCCATTAATCCCAGATACACTCTGACCCGGAGTGATATTACCTTTTTGGGGGTCCTATCTATGGGTTAAATAGATTAAACACATTGGGCGAAAATAAAACAATTAACAACAAAGTAAATATATACGCACATTTAATATCACCAGTTCTTGCTTTTCGTAAAAACATTATGAAGACTAGCAACAGAAAACACCCTCCGGGCGTCGTAAAAGTTAATATTTGAAAGACATTGCCTGAGAGGGTGGGAGTTAAAATTCAATGTCAGAGGGTTTGTATCGTAAGTAAGTAAAATCCTCATATTTATTAAAGGAGTAAAAAATAAAATAAAATAAAATAAAACAATTTGAAATGAAGACTGAGTCCCGTCCTTCTCAAATAAAATGTTGCCTGCGTGTAATAATTTAACAATTATTTTGACTATTTTCCACAAAATCGTAAGTATTTATTTATTTGTAAACTTTTTAGTTAACTTCTTGTTACTGTAAAAAAAAGGACGAGAGTAAAAAACAATTTTAAAAATTGCTTACTCAAATTTTGGGTGTATATAGCATAAGAATATTGTGACGTAAACTGTGACGTCGAGCTATGACGTAGTATTTGGTACAAACAGAAATACAGAGAATCTCCATTATTAATAGATTTGTTTTATATTTGAAGTTATTTAAAAATTAAAATACTTTAAATATACGCTCCTATATTTGGGGCGCTGGTGGTTGTCGTCAGTGATGTAATCCGCGTAATATACATAGAAATAGCATTAAGATTCTACTTAAAAATTCCCAGCATCTGAAAAGTGAACAAATCAATATACCATGGTCTTTATTTTTTTAGCCCACCTCTATCCAGGTGATGCTGGGTGATATCACAAAACTAAGGGTTCGACTACTTTGGCAAATGCTAATAAATTTTGATCGAAATATGTATTACATAAAATTCCGTAACTTTATTCTGTCAACTTTCCAAAAAGCTGACATCGCTTACATAATCAAAAAGAAACAATTAAATGTAATTAGCTAAGTTGAAATTTACATCTAAAAATTAGCGAGATATATAATGTAAGTGTTGCTTATCAGGAATATAAGTTAATATACACACTTTATATATATATATATAATATATATATATATATATATATATATTATATTATATTTATGTATATGTATTATATATACACGTATATGTATATATTGTATATATATAAACGTATATGTATATACTGTATAAATATACACGTATATATATATATATATATATATATATGGATAAATATATTATATGTATGTTATATATTTATATATACATATGTATATATATATATGTATATACATATATACATATATGTATATATGTATATACATACATATATACATACATATATATGCACGTACCTGTATCTATGCATATACATATATATAAACACATACGTATATATATATGTATGTATATGTACATACATATACATATTTATATACATATATATACATATGTATATACAAAATATACAAAATATATATATATATATATATACATACATACACACATACATATATGTATATGCACATACATATATATATATATATACCTATATTTACATAAGTATATACATACATATACATATGTATATACATAAACATACATATTATATATATATATGTGTGTGTGTGTGTGTGTGTGTGAGTGTGTATGTGTGTGTGTGTGTGTGATTAATCAAAGATCTAATCATCTTTGATTAATCAAAATGATTAAAATGAACCTTTCCTTCGTAAACACGTACAAGAAACATGTAAGTGTCTGTATGCATCTACAGATTTAAAATAGAACCACAGTTATCTCTACAGCATGTTCAAAGCCAACTCTACTCCTTTGTAGATGAGCGAAAATAGGCGCGGAAGAGATTTTCTGAGCGGATAAATTAAACACTCGGTCATGTCATCGAGAACTTATCAAGTTAATACTTCAAGTTTCTCGAAATTTATAAAACCAACTTTTAACACACACATACACACACACACACACACCTGCATATAATATTATAATATATATATATATAATATATTATATTTTGCTGTCCAAAAATATAACAGCAAGAAATGTCTTCGCATAAACACCAGAATATCTATTAGTAACCTGACGATGGTGAAATAACCTGAAACCTGGGTAGTTGCTTATGGAAAATAATTATATTTAAAAAATTCAACAAATAAATAAATAAAGCTCCTACAAATTTGTGGTTGAGCACTGTGATTTCTTTGTTTCATCCCAAATTTTTTTAAAAAAATATCTATCTATATCTATATCTATATCTATCTCTCTCTCTCTCTCTCTCTCTATATATAATATATATATATATATATATATATATATATATATATATATATATATACTAGCAAAAGTACCCGGTCCATGACCGGACTTTTAAAAAATTAGTTGCACCAGAGAGTGATTGAGGAGAACACAGAAGTAAGGGAGAAAATATTTGGTAAATGTTTCGACAAAACTTTTAAAAAATCGCAGAGAATTAGTATAGTAGAATGTTTGCTTATTTTAAGAATTTTTTTCTTTTTGTTTATATTTAAGATATTATTTTTAAAAATGCATCCCTAAACTTTATTAAAGATGTAACGATTAACAAAGCTAAGAATTAGTGTATTTCAATATTTGTTTATTTCAAGAATAGTTTTTTTGTTGATGTTGTTGTTTACATTTTTGAAACAATTTTTTAAGCGAACTCCCTTGCTTGTTGCTGGTAGAAATGAAATGTATCCGTCTAATTCATTCTTTTTTTACCGTATTAAAATGTAACAATAAAATACTAAGAATAACAATTGTTCGTATTACAATTTCATTTTTTTTTCTAAAACCCTTTTGTACATACAAAAATATTGAATACTGAATAAATAGAGATATATCTTATTGTAAAATGAAAGTATTAATAATAAAAACTAAGTTGAGTTATTTTTAATCGTCAAATTAAATATTTTCATTTATTATTGTTATTTACTTCGATGTAAAAAATAATTGAATCGAGCAAACCACATACAAATTAGATATTTAGAAAGATTATTCTATTTTCTTTCTAACCAAATAAATATTTCTAAGATTAGACCGGTGATACGCAAGAAATTCCAAGCTAAAAGGATTAGTGCACAAAATTGTCAACTTCAAATTACCAGCAGCAGTGGCATTTTAAATTACGTCTGATTATAGGCAGCAGTCAAGCAATTTTTTAAATATTAGCAGCAGCAGCTGTATCCATGATATCATCAGGAGGGTGTTGCTCTAAGGGCTCGAGATCCACGGCTGGGTTTATTATTTTAGGTGTGTACCACCGTGGACCGTCAACAACAGGGCATATTTTGCGGAGGAACAATGTTTCGATTTATAAAAATCATCATAAGAGCTTGTTTCTAATCAGGACTCATCGAGAGAGAAGCAGAAAATAATTTAAAATAGAAAAAAAATATTTCTTTTCTGAAAAAATCCATTGCAGGCTGACTATGAACGGGTTAAAACTCTTCCTGTTTGAAAAAGAGAATTTGTCTATTTTTGAATTTTAAATATGTCTTCTTTCAAAAACTGTTACACTAAAGATATACAATTATGTCATTGGCGGAGAAACGCGATCACTTGCACACGCGTGACTTGCACACTTTTTGGAATATCAATGTTTTCTTTTTGAATTTAAATTATTTTCTGCTTATCTCGCGATGAGTCCGGATTAAAAACAAACTCTGATGATGATTTTTATAAATCGAAATATTGTTTGATATTAGCTATGAATATGATAATGATATAAAATATATTCCTTTTAACAGCATTGTGTGTTTTCATATCCTTTTATCTATACTTATACCGTCGGATTCATTTCCTTACTCTTGACTTATATATATATATATATATATATATATATATATATATATATATATATATATATATTATGGAAAAATAAAACATTCGTTTTCTGAAATATGAATTATTTGTTAAGAATTTAAAATAGGTTACTGATTTGATTTGAATTAGCAAGATCTCACCCTCGCCTAGAAATTTAACAAATATCTTTCAATATTAAGTTTTAGTAATGAATCTTTGAATTACATTAAGATGAAATTAAATTCGGTAATACATTTCTACTTTCAAAGGAAGATCTAATTCAAAAAAGAAAAATTGAATTAAATGTACATTTCTTCTCTTTTTTTTTTTCTTTTTTTCTTTCTCCCTTTTTCTTCTCTACTTTTGTTTCCCTATCCTTTTTTTTTTCTTTCTTTTTCTTTTAGTCTTTCTCTCTTTTTCTCTCTCTTTTTTCTTTCTCTCTTTTTTTCTTTCTCTCGATATTTTCCTCTATTTTCCTTTCTCTATCCCTTTTTCTTTTTCTTTCTCTATTTTTTCTTTCTCTCTTTTTCTTCCTCTCTTTTTCTTCATCTCTTTTCTTCTCTTTTTCTTTCTCTCACTTTTATTCACTTACTTCTTACTCTCCTTTTTTCTCTCCTTTTCTTCCTTTTTCGCTTTTTCTTCTTCTCCTTTTCTCTTTACTCCTTTTTTACAAACGCACCTTTTTTGTAAAAAATGCATTTTCTCTCATTTTCACCCTCTCCCTTTCTTTCTCTCTTTCTTTCTCTCCTTTTCTTTCTATCAAATTCTTTATTCTCCTTTTTTTCCTATTCCTTCCTTTCTTTCTTTCTTTCTTTCTTTCTTTCTCTACTTTTCTATCCATCCTTTTTTCTCCTTTTCTTGCTCTCCTTTTCTTGCTCTCCTTTTCTGTCTCACCTTCCTTGCTCTCCATTCTCTCCCTCATCTTTTCTTACTCTCCTTTTCTTGTTCTCCTTTTCTTGCTCTCCTTTTCTTGCTCTCCTTTTCTTCCTCTCCTTTTCTTCCTCACTTTTTCTTGCTATCCGTTTTTTGCTCTCATTTTCTTCCTCACTTTTCTTTCTAACCTTTTCTTGCTCTTCTTTTCTTTCTAACATTTTCTTGCTCTCCTTTAGTTCCTCACTTTTCTTGCTCTCCTTTTCTTACTCCTTTTCTCCTTTTCTCCTTTTCTTCCTCACCTTTTCTTGCTCTCCTTTTCTCCTCACATTCCTTGCTCTCCTTTTCTTGCTCTCCTTTTCTTGCTCTTTTTCTTCCTCACCTTTTCTTACCTCCTTTCTTGCTCTCCTTTTCTTCCTCACCTTTTCTTACTCTCCTTTCTTGCTCTCCTTTTCTTCCTCACCTTCTTACTCTCCTCTTCTTGCTCTCCTTTTCTTCCTCACCTTTTTCTACTCTCCTTTTCTTTCTCTCCTTTTCTTCCTCACCTTTTCTTCCTCACCTTTTCTTCTCTCCTTTTCTTCCTCACCTTTTCTTACTCTCCTTTTCTTACTCTCCTTTTCTTGCTCTCCTTTTCATTCTCTCCTTAATAACATAATCAATAATAAAATCGCTTATCATTGTCAGAATTTTGGTAATTTTCATAGAATTTTCCCATTTCAAAAGATTGGCGGCGGGAGGTTAATTTGCCCCAAATTTAACTGGTTTAGTTCAGTCGGTATAGCACTTTCCTTGGAACCGCAAGGTTCCTGGTTCGATACCGGCCCTCAACAACTCAGCGTATGAGTAGCACTGGGATCTGTGCGGTATAGTGAAGAGCTGACGGTAGGCGTGGCGCTCCACCTCAAACGCAAAAAAACAACGTCCTTGGCCGAGCGCTAATGAAAAGGGGATAGACTCCCTCGCTGAAGGTTAGACAAGTTCAAATTCTGTATGAGGCAGTTGGCATCGCAGTTCGAAAAAGATTACATGTAGCTTGTTTTAACGGCACGCCAACCTTTATTGACTTATTGTATCTATGTTATCATATATATATATATATATATTTATATTTATCAAACTCTCCACTGGAGCAGGATGTGACATAAGGTCAATTTTTTAAGAGAAGTTTAACAGGTTTGAATTAAGAGTTTTCCTTCTCCTAGACTGGATATCTAGCCATGTTTAAAGAGCCCAATCTGCTCTACTATTCGCTCATGACTGGAGAGAGAGAGAGAGAGAGAGAGAGAGAGAGAAAGAGAGAGAGAGTAGTTAGATGCATATCTTTCCCAAGGGTAATAGCGTTATGTGAAATACAAACAGCTATGTCCAGGATTTGAACCCAGTTCGACGAGTCCACTTCCTACGACTCTTACACCACTCACCTGCAAATCTATTTTATCATATCTATATTTACCCAATTTACCCTCCGCACGAGCAGGATGAGACACAATGTCATTTTAAGTGGAGTTTAACAGATTTGAAATCAAAGTTTTTATTCTCCTAGACTGGTTGCCATACCAAGGTTAAATAGATAACTCTGTCCTACTCTCCCTAATTCTACTCTTTCTCTATATGGGTGTAGGTATTTTTTTATTTGAGAAAGGAAAAAAAGAGTGCCCAATTATTTCCTATAGTGTACAAAATGATTATAAGGGTAATTGTTATTATTAGTTTCAACGCAGCTTACTAGCCACTTATAATCAAACCAACGCTCCTGGGAAAAACAAAAATGCTTTTTTCACAGGGGGGGGGTGAAGATAAGTGTCTAGTACGCTGCTTTGAAACCAATAGTTACAATCACCTTTTAATTGTTGGTTTGTTGGTTTGTTTTGTTTTACGGCATATCAACCTCGGTGAGTTATTTAATGCCGACAAAGTTGTGAAATAAATTCATTCTTAATGCATAATACAATTTTGTTTATCAACTTATGTTTTTCTATTGAACCCATAGATGGGACCCTAACAGGTACTACCACTCCGGGTCAGAGTGGACCAGGGAGTAATGGTGATGAAGGGGTGCTCCACATTCGCCAAACCTCCAGAACTGGAAAAATAGAGTTTAACGTCATTCCCAGGACATGTAGACCCTCAGCCGCCGCCTTCTAGCACCCATATGATAAGAAAGATTGGGGATTGTCATAAAAGCAATAGGGTTGGGGCAGTCATATAGGTGCTAGGGCTTGACGTGGTCAGCCGATTGATCGGAGGGGGCCTCTCCGACCGCCCGTCTAGCCTAAAGTGGAATATTGCAAGTCATGGACTGCTCAGCCACCTAGGTTCTATCCGTAAGCATCACGGGTCGCCACCCACGGCCAACAGGTAGCCCCATTAAGGGAGTCTTACCCCTCTGCAGAGGTGCAGTCGGTGCATTCTAACGCCCCAGCCGACAGGGCGGTTTTTAATTGTAATGTAGATTATGATATATATATATATATATATATATATACACCAACCCCTCCACACGAGCAGGATGCGACACAGGGTCAATTTCTTAAGCGGGTTTTAACAGGTTTGAATTCAGAATTTTCCTTCTC
>CM042166.1:32669491-32676991 GCA_023376005.1 Doryteuthis pealeii | reverse complement strand
AGTATATTTTTACAATTAAACTATTTGTTGGGTCTTTTCTTACCGCAAGGGTTTACCAATAATTTTGGTATATTAAATTATATATATATATATATATATATATATATATTATGTGTGTGTGCGTGTGTGTGTGTGTGTGTGTGTGGTAAGACATTTAATTACTATTGATGACAATTTATGAAAAGCTAGAGCCATTTAGAAGCACTTAATATTTAGTAGGTTATCCATTAGCATCAATTACAGCCTGACAATGTCTAGTGTAGCTTTCAACAAGTCATAGACAAAGATCATGATGTATGATCGTGATTCAATTTCTTTGCAATATCACGAATGGACAATTCGCAAGTATAGTATTCCACAATTTGACCATTTTCAAAACTCACACAACTGCTTACTAATGACAAATTAGGATATGAAATCAAGGAAAATTCTAAAAAAAATCACTTTTTTCTTTTTTTTCTTTTCTGGTGGTCTGAAAATTGAGATACCCACTATGTAAAATATGTTATGTAGTTCAATTTCTTCACTTGCCACTTCACTTCTGTTGAGCACTCTTATTGATGTCAAAATTGAATAAAATGTCTAATTCTATTATTATTTCACTCCATTTGAGTTTTTCACAACCGTGTTAGCCAGTGGTTCACTGGAAGCTGAGTGACAGCAAGTCTCTTCAGGTCTCCATGACTTTTCTGAGTATTCCAGCCGATCTCAACAATGCTATAGTCAGGATGGTCTCGATTCTTCCTCTGATTTCCAGTTCATCTAGACTTTTTTTTCCAGATACCTGGAGACCATTCCCAGGGCACCAATCACTATTGGAACGATCTTCTCCATGTTCCACAGCTTTCTTAGTTTTCTGGAAAGATCCAAGTTATTATTATTATTATTATTATTATTATTATTATTGTTGTTGTTGTTGTTGTTGTTGTTGTTATTGTTATTATTATTATTATCATTATTATTATTATTCTCTCCGTGAGAGTTCTTCACACCTGCTTTAGCTGGGGGCTAAGTGACAGCAAGCCTTCTCAGGTACCAAGACTCTACTGAGTATTCCAACCGATTTTAGCAATGCTCTTGTTTGGATGCTTTAGATTCTTCCTCGGATTTCCAATTCCCCCAGACTTTTTTCCAAACGCTTTGGGACCGTTCCCAGGGAACCAATGACGATTTCTTCAGCTCTCTGGCCAGGTCCAAGTACTTTTTATATCTTTTTTACTTTGTTTCACTTTCACTCTCTGATCTGCCGGGACGGCAAAATCCACGAGTTGATAAGTTTTCTTCTTGTTAATAAACATTAGGTCGGGTCTGCTAGCCGGGATTAGGTGATCCGTCTGTATCTCAAAGTCTCAAAGGTTTTCATGCGTTTCCTTTTTTAGAACAGATTCTGGTTTGTGCATATACCATTTGGTAGCATGGTGAAAATTTAATTTTTTGCACAATTTCCAATGGATCACCTTTCCAATGGATCACCTTTCTACCTTCATAACAATCTCATTACATTGAATGTATTTAGCCAAAAGCTTCACCATGGACATGCTTTGCCTTATAATTGTAATATTCATATTCGATAGAATTACCCCGCCCCCAAAAAAAATACACACACTTAACTTTTAGCCTGTCAAATTTCCCCTACGGCTATATCAAATTTTCTATTATTATTATTATTATTATTGAGTTTTTTACACCTGCCGTAGCTGGTGGTTTACTGGAGGCTGAGTGACAGCAAGTCTCTTCAGGTCTCCAGGATTCTTCTGAGTATTCTAGCCGATCCCAACAGTGCTGTAGTTTGGATGGTCTCGATTCTCCTTCTGATTTTCAATTCCCCCGAATTCTTTTCTAGAGCTTTGGGGATCGCTCCAATTGCACCAATTACAATTGGTATTACCTTCACCTTCATGTTACAAAGGTTCC
Organism: Doryteuthis pealeii; assembly: GCA_023376005.1. Taxonomy (NCBI): domain Eukaryota; kingdom Metazoa; phylum Mollusca; class Cephalopoda; order Myopsida; family Loliginidae; genus Doryteuthis; species Doryteuthis pealeii. The sequence goes on along the minus strand of CM042166.1, from coordinate 32,675,077 downwards.
TCAGTGCTCTGACAAGGTCTAAGTATTTGTCCATCTTTTCGCTTGGCAAAATCCATGAGATGACAGGTTCTCTTTTTCTTATCAATCAATACAAGTTCCGGTCTCCTGGCCGGGATTAGGTGATCCGTCTGTACCTCGAAATCACAGAGAATTTTATGCGTCTCATTCTTTAGGAGAGCTTTAGGTTTGTCCATATACAATTTGGTTTATGGTGAAAATTAAACTTCTTGCACAATTCCCAGTGGATTACCTTACATAGAGTCGTGCATAGTCTTGTACTCTCTTTTTGCTAGTTTGCTGCATTCGCTTATTATATGGTTGACCGTTTCGTTTCTATCTCCACATATACATTATTGTTATTATTATTATTATTATTATTATTATTATTATTATTATTATTATTTACTCCTTTTTAGTTTTCACATCAGCTTTAGCTGATGGTCTTTTTACTGGAGTCTGAGTGACAGCAAGTCTCCTCAGGTCTCCAGGACTCTTCTGAGTATTCTGGCAGATTGCAGCAGTGCAGTGTTCTGAATGGTTTCAACCCTTCCTCTGATTTCCAAAGATTCCAGACCCTTTTCTAATCCTTTTGGCACTGTTCCAAGTGCACCAACTACAATTGGTATCACCTTCACTTTCATATTCCATAACTTTTTTAGTTCTCTGGCAAGGTCCAGATATTTGTCTATTTTTTTATTTTCCTTTGGTTCACCCTGTGATCTGCTGGCACTACAAAATCCACCAGTTGACAAGTTCTTTCTTTTTTGTTTATCAACACTAGGTCTGGTCTTCTTGCTGGGATAAGGTGATCCGTTTTTATCTCAAAGTCCCAGAGAATTTTGTGCGTTTCGTTCTCAAGAACAGATTCTGATTTATGCATATACCATTTTGTTGTGTGGTCAAAATTAAATTTTTTGCATAATTCCCAGTGGATCACCTTCCCAACCCAGTCGTGTCTAGTTTTGTATTCTCGTTGTGCTAGTTTGCTACATTCGCAGAGTATATGGTTAACAGTCTCATCTCTATTACCGCAAAGTCTACATTTACTATTTTGTTGGGTCTTATCAATTTTCGCTTTGATGTAGTTTGTCCTTATGGCATTATTTTATGCAGCAATTATAAGTGATTCTGTTTCTCTTTTGAGGTTTCCCTTTCTTAACCATGTCCAAGTCTTTTCATGTGCAACCTCTTCTATTTGTCGTTTGAAGCGTCCATATAATTGTTTTTCTTCCCTTTTTTTTTTTCTGATTGTCAATCTGTCGCCATCTGTCATTATTATTATTATTATTATTATTATTATTATTATTATTATTATTATTATTATTATTATATTAATATATTATTATTATATTATTATTATTATTATTATTATCATTATTATTGTTAATATTATTATCATTATTATTATTATTATTATCATTATTATTATTTTGTTAGCCGGGTTTTTTATTTATTTTATTTTTTATATATTATTACTATAATTATATAATATTATAATATAATATATTAAATAATAATAATAATAATATTATAATATGATAATAAATAATAATGATAATCAAATATTAACAATAATAATAATGATAATAATATAATAATAATGATATATATTAACAATAAAATGATAATAATATATAATATAATATTAATAATAATAATATTAATAATATAATATCAATAATATAATAATAATATAATAATAATATAATAATATAATAATGGACAGATGGCGACAGATTGACCAATCCAGAAAAAAAAAAAATGGGGAAGAAAAACATTTATGGACCCTTCAAACCGACAAATGAAGAGGTGCACATGAAAAGACTTGGACATGGTTAAGGAAAGGGAAACCTCAAAAGAGAAACAGAATCATCTTATAATTGCTGCTAAAATAATGCCATAAGGACAAAACATCAAAGCGAAATTGATAAGACGCCACAAAAAGTAAATGTAGACTTTGCGGTAATAGAGATGGAAGACTGTTAACCATTACTCTGCGAATGTAGCATAACCTGCACAACGAGAATACAAAACTAGACACGACGGGTTGGGAAGGTGATCCACTGGGGATTATGCAAAAATTTAAATTATTGACCAACACAAAAATGGTATATTGCATAATCAGAATCTGTTCTTGAGAACGAACGCACAAAATTCTCTGGGACTTTGGAGATAAAAAGGGATTTGACCTTTATCCGCAGCAAGAAGACCCCAGACCTAGTGTTTGATAAAACAAAAAGAAAGGAACTTGTCAACTGGTGGGGATTTTGTAGTGCCAGCAGATCACAGGGTGAACCAAAGGAAAATAAAAAAATAGACAAATATCTGGACCCTTGCCAGAGAACTAAAAAGTTATGGAATATGAAAAGTGAAGGTGATACCAATGTGTAGTTTGGTGGCACTTGGAACAGTGCCAAAAGGATTAGAAAAGGGTCCTGGAATCTTTGGAAATCAGAGGAAGGGTTGAAACGCATTTCAGAACACTGCACTGCTGCAATCTGCCAGAATACTCAGAAGAGTCCTGGAGACCTGAAGGAGAACTTGCTGTCACTCAGACTCCAGTAAAGACATCAGCTAAACTGATGTGAAAACTTAAAAGGAGTAATAATATAATAAATTAATAATATAATAATAAATAATAATAATAACAATAAATGTATATGTTGAGATAGGAACGAAACGGGTCAACCATAATAATAAGCGATGCAGGCAAACTAGCAAAGAGAGTACAAGACTTTATGCACGATCTAGTAAGGTAATCCACTGGGAAATTGTTGCAAGAAGTTTAATTTTCACCATAAACCAAATTGTATATGGACAAACCTAAAGCTCTCCTAAAGAATGAGACGCATAAAATTCTCTGTGATTTCGAGGTACGACGGATCACTCTAATCCCGGCCCAGGAGACGGAACTTGTATTGGGATTGTAAGAAAAAGAGAACACTGTCATCTCATGGTTTTTGCCAAGCGAAAAGTGGACAAATACTTAGACTTGTCAGGCCTGAGGACCCTTTGTAACATGAAGGTGAAGGTAATACCAATTGTAATTGGTGCAATTGGAGCGATCCCCAAAGCTTCTAGAAAGAATTCGGTGGAAAAAAAAAATTGAAAATCAGAAGGAGAATCGAGACCATGCCAACTACAGCACTGTTGGGATCGGCTAGAATACTCAGAAGAATCCTGGAGACCTGAAGAGACTTGCTGTCACTCAGCCTCCAGTAACCCACCAGCTACGGCAGGTGTAAAAAACTCAATAATAATAATATAATATAGAAATTTATATAGCCGTAGGGAATTTGACAGGCTAAAAGTTTAAAGTGTGTGTATTTTTTTGGGGGCGGGGTAATTCTATCGAATATGAAATATTACAATATAAGGCAAAGCATGTCCCATGGTGAGGCTTTTGGCTAAAAGTACAGTGCAATGTAGTGAATTGTTCATGAAGGTAGATAAGGTGGATGTCCATTGGATACCTAGATCCCCATTATGTGCCGTAGAGATCTTGTCAAAAAATTAAGAAGTTTCACCAGTGCTACCAAACATGGGATATATCTTTGACGTATATATATCCAGATCTGTTCCTAATATGAGGAAACGCATTGAAAAACTTTGATACCTTTGGAAGATAAGACGGATCACGCTAATCACCCGAGGCATATGCTAGACCCGAACCTAATGTGTTATTGAACAGAAGAAACTTTTATCACTCGTGGATTTTGCCGTCGCGGGCAGGAATCGAGGAGTGAAAGTGAAACAAGTAAAAAAAGATATAAAAAAGTACTTGGAGATGCCAGAAGAGCATGAGCACAATCGTCCATGTGGGTCCCTTGGAACAGCGCAGCATCGTGGAAAAGGCGTTTTGGGAAAAAGGACACGGTCTGAGAGGGAATTGGACCACTACTGCCTGTCGAACAGTAGTAAGAGCACTCCAACAAGAGCATTCTATTATCACACTGTCGGTTGGAATACCTCAGTAGTGAGTACCTGTGTACCTGAGACAGGCTTGGCTGTCACTTAAGCCCCCAGCTTAAAGCAGTGTGAAGAACTCTCACGGGAGGAATAATAATAATAATGATAAATAAATATAAAACAAACAAGCAACACAACACAACAACACAATAATAATAATAATAAATATAATAGAATAATAATAACTTGGATCTTTCAGAAAACTAAGGAAAGCTGTGGAACATGAGAAGATCGTTCCATAGTGATTGGGTGCGCCCTGGGAAATGGTCTCCAAGATGAGNCCAGTAGATCACCTTCCCAACCCAGTCGTGTCTAGTTTTGTATTCTCATTGTGCTAGTTTGCTACATTCGCAGAGTATATGGTTTACAGTCTCATCTCTATTACCGTAAAGTCTACATTTACTATTTTGTTGGTCCTAATCAATTTTCGCTTTGATGTAGTTTGTCCTCATGGCATTATTTTGTGCAGCAATTATAAGTGATTCCATTTCTCTTTTGAGGTTTCCTTTTCTTAACCGTCCAAGATTTTTCATGGGCAACCTCTTCAATTTGTCGTTTGAAGCGTCCATATAATTGTTTTTCTTCCCATTTTGTTTCTAGTCTTGTTGTTTTTCTGTTTGTCCATCTGCCGTTTCTACTATTGTTGGCCGCCATAAGTAGTTTGTCTTTGCTCTTCTTGTGTAATCTTCAGTTGTTGGATTGTTGTTTCTATGCAGTCCTCTATGTTGGCAAGTCCTCTTCCTCCTTTTTTTCTTGACACATCCAATCTATCTCTATCATCTCTAGGGTGGAGAGCCTTGTGCATAGTCATAATTTTCTCGTCGTTTGGTCTATCTGTCTGAGTTCTTCTTTTGACCATTTAAGAATGGTCCTGAGTATCTTATAATGAGACAGCCCAGGTATTAATTCCTTTGATTCAGATTCTGCTGTTAAGTTTTGTTTCTAGAAGTTTTCTAGTTCTCCTGAGATATTCTTTTTTAACTTTTCCTTTCATTTCTGTTTGCTTAATATTGTCCGCTTCTAAAATTCCTAAGTATTTGTAACTTCATTTTCATCAAGTGATTTTATGGTATCCTGATTTGGTAGTTGTATCCATCATTAGTTTTTCTTCACCACTTTTTTTACAAGCATAGCAATTTTCGATTCCAAATTCCATCCCTATATCCTGGCTATATATTCAATAGTTTGTACTAGCTCTCCAATTCTTTTTCATTTTTGAAAAATTTTAATGTCATCCATGTACATAAGGTGGTTATCTTTTCTTGTGGTTAGTGAACTTGTATCCCCTGTACATTTTAAGTATATGATTAAGCGGCATCATTGCTATAATAAAGAGTAGTGGTGATGACGAGTCTCCTTGGAAGATACCTCTTTGGATTTTACGTCTGCCAGGAATTGTTTCCAGCTTTTAATTGAACTCGCCAGTTTCCATGGCTTTTTAATGAAGTTTATAATGTTGTTGGAAATTTTGTACATCTGTAGGCATTCTAAAATCCAGGTATTATTATTATTAGTATTATTATTATTATTATTATTATTATTATTATTATTATTATTATTCCGAATGCATTTCTTCAATCTCTTTTGTTATTTAATTCTAGATTTGATTTGATTGCC
>CM042166.1:32659491-32664491 GCA_023376005.1 Doryteuthis pealeii | reverse complement strand
ATCCCTCTCTCTCTCTCTCTCCTCTCTCTATATATATATATATATATATATATATATATATATATATATATATATATATACTAATGTGCTGATGACGAAGAGATCGCATGACTTGCACGCTTTTTGGAACGTCAATGTTTTTCGTTCTGATTTTAAATTTTTTGTGCTTCTCTCTCGATGAGTCCGGATTAAAAACAAGCTCTGAAGATGATTTTTATAAATCGAAATATTGTTCAATATTAGCTATGAATATGATATAAAATAGTTTTATTCTAACAGCATTGTGTGTTTTCATATCCTTTTATCTATCTATCTATCTATCTATCTATCTATATATATATATATATATATATATATATATATATTATATATATATATATATATATATATATAGGATCCATCTATGAGTTCAATAGATAAAAATGAGTTTTAAAAAATTGAGTTGGAAAAGAATTTGAATACACAACAAGAATGAATAAAACAAATGTCTTCGCCGCCCCCCCCCCCAAAAAAAAGAACAACCTATAAGGGTTGACGTGCCTTAAAACCCAACCAATCAAATAACCCACCAACCAAATACATATATTTACATACATAATTACATATAGATTAACAGAAAGTTTGTTAAATTTCTAATAAATTAAATATATATTATATATATATATATATATATATATATATATATATAATTTATTAAAAATTAGATGTCCTGTTTATAAAACAAAACAGTTTATGCTTAGAGGGTGAGCCAGACCTAGAATTATAATCAGAAACTGTTGAGCAAGCACACACACACACACACACACACACAAACACACACATAAACACATACACACATGCACGCGTGTGCAGAGAGTTTGGAAAACAAAAGACAAAACCAAACGGACAGCCACTAGCAAAAACTCTAGTTTCGGAGATCTTCTGTAGATGTGATTCTCATCTCGAAATATTAAGAATAAATCACAGTTTAACAAACAACACCATAGTTACCTTCTTTTTTCTTTACACTTGCATTGTGATAGCCTTCAAAACCAACCACCAAACCAATGTAAACACAATGCTCAAGCAAATTATATAACCGTATTATATATATATATATTATATATATATATATATATAAGACACATTAATGCCCCCCCCCAACCTACAGAAAAATTTTAACAGAAAACACACTCACACTCCATAAAGAAAAAACAAACAAAAACTGCAAATAATGGAAGCACTCTATATCAAATTAAAAAACCTACCTTAAACAAAATAAACTTTCAAACCAGTAAACACGTCCTCCAATGCTTATAAAAAATCCCACTCTAACCATTCCCGCCTCCCTTCCTCACAATTCTGTATCCCCCTCAAAAACCCATTAATCCATTGTTTCGTACTAACTACCATCACCACTCTTAAGCTACTACTCGTTCTTCTATAAAAACGAGGCACTTGAAAACTTAACATCGTTTCCCCACCTGATGATGGCTGATAAACCAGCCGAAAGCGCTCGAAAAAAACAAGGATTTGGTGGACTATTACAACTTCTCCACCCAAACACGAAAAAATCGCTAGAAAATTGAAAGGACCAAAAAAAAACTCCTCAGACTTGAATTGTCTGTGGCGTTTAACAGAACATGTCTAAAAGAAAAAATGCTGCGAAGTATATATATATATATATATATATATATATATATATATATATATATATATATATATAATCCAATATAATCCAAAAGTCCAGAGAAGAAATCTTCCTTACGACAAAAGAGTTTTATTTTTTAAAAACCTGTCGCAGTTTGAGAGCTCAATATGTGCTCTTAATGTTAGAGCAAATATATAAGTAAAGAAATAACAAAAGACTTAGAGATTTAGCATTATAGTCTATTTCAGGGAGCTTAGACAAAGTGTCTAACTCTCCCGACTCAACAGATGCGAATGATGAATTCTTTATTACTTTAAAGGCATTTGAAAACAGATTTTTATTTTTTCATTTTTTAAAATTTTATAGTCCTGTGATATGAATTCCAAATGAAATCCTTGATGTTGCAAAAAAAACACAAAAAAAACTCCCTGAAATAGCACCCTAAAATAGACTATAACGCTAAATCTCTAAGTCTTTTGTTATTTCTTTACTTATATATATATATATATATAATATATATAATATATATTAATATATATATAAGCATTGTTCACAATAAAATTATGTTATTATGAAAAATTTGCCCTAGTGGTGTATTTCGGAGATAAAATTGATATAAACCTTGTCTTATTTTCGGGGAAACACAGTATATATATATATATATATATATATATATATATATATAATATATATATATATATTATAATTTGATAAAATGTTACACGTGCATATAAATGTGCATAAGATATTTTGCCCACTATTCTCTCTCTCTCTCTCTCTCTCTCTCTCTCTCTCTCTCTCTCTCTCTCTCTCTCTCTCTCTCTCTCTGGAAAGATGTCATGTGTTTTGCAGTTTATTCATCACTTTAATGTGTCTGCAATCAATCAACCCCGTTACGCCGATCACAAGACTAAAGAAAATCTTAGAGAGCTAAAAATATGTTGGTCTTTGCCAAATTAAGCGCTTGTCGTCTGTTCATCCTCGACCCCCACCCCCAGACACACTCACAAAAAGAGACCATTTTTAGTCATCAGAATCTTCGGGAAAATCTGAAAGTTCTATAACTTACAGTCAGTTTCAGAAAAATGTTTGCAAATTTCAAAAATATAAGTTTGTATTATTTGGTTTGGTTTGTGTTGGTTTGTTTTACGGCATATCAACCTCGGTGGGTCATTTAATGCCGTCAAAGTTGTGAAATAAATTAATTCTTACAGTATACTCAATTTTTCATAAACACATTTTTCTATTTAACCCATAGATGGGACCCTAACAGGTACTACCACTCTGGGTTAGAGTGGACCAGGGAGCAATGGTGATGAAGGGGTGTTCCACATTCCCCAAACCTCCAGAACTGGAATCTCACTATCAGATAGAGTTTAACGTCATTCCCAGGACATGTAGACCCTCAGCCACCGCCTTCTAGCACCCATATGATAAAAAGGGGTTGGGGCTTGCCATAAGGGCAAAAGGTTTGGGGCAATCATATAGGTGCTAGGGATTGACGTGACCGGCCGATTGATTGGAGGGGGCCTCTCCGACCAACCTTCTAGCTTAAGTAAGGGTCTAAGTGGAGTGTTGCAGGTCATGGACTGCTCATCCACCAAGACTCCGTCTTTAAGCATCACGGGTCGCCACCCACGGCCAACAGGTGGCCCAATTTGGAGGAGTCTTAGCCTTCTACAGAGATGTAATCTGTGCATTCTAACGCCCCACCGACAGGGCTGTGTATTATTTAGATCATTCGGACTATTGTCCTCATCTTTATTGTTATCAACGTTTTGGCCGATTAGCCTTCCGGAACGCTCCCGATTACGACAAGGCGGGTACCGATTACGACAAAAAGGTTCCCGAGTCCGACAATAAATACCCGAAGAAAACCGGCCACATCGGCCGAAATGTTCTGTGGATAACAATAAAGATAAGGACAATAGCCCGAATAATCCAAATTATATAAATTATCAAACCTCATATAAGAATACAATTGTTTCCCTGAAGACAGGGCTTATATTAATTTTCACTCCGAAATATAACACAAGGGGTTATTTTCGGGGGATGTTGAGTGTTTGCACAGCATCATGTGATTGGGAAGAATCCTTATTTATTTCGTGAAATTTAGTAAAATTAACAACTGCAAGAATCAGAATCCAATTTAAAACTATTGGGACGCAAGATAGAATTTTCTTATTTTTTATATTGGAGGCGGGGCTTACATCGTCACGTGTCCGTTTTGTCAGGTGACAAGATGAGCCTTGAAATCTATCCCTCTTATCAAATCGATGTGGAACGAAACGGACGCTGAGTCCTTCTTTCTCCTGCAACTAAACACACCTGTGCCCGTCTTGTTTCCCAAAGCTCAAATACCAAGGAAATGTCTGTAAGCAGTTTAAACACCTTTTTACCTTACGCTCTCCGCCCTTTCGACTGGGGCGTTAGAATATACAGACTGCACCCCTGTGGAGGGGTAAGACTCCCCCAAATAGGACCACCTGTTGGCCGTGGGTCGCAATCCGTGATGCTTAAGCACGAAATCTTGGTGGATGATCAGTCCATTATATGCAACACTCTACTTGGACCCTTACTTAGGCTAGACGGGCGATCGGAGAGACCCCCCATCCAATCAATCGGCTTGTCAGGTCAAGCCCTATCACCTATATGATTGTCCCAAACCTATTTCCTTCATAGCAACCCCCAACTTTTTTATCATATATGTGATAGAAGGCGGTGGCTGAGGGTCTTCATGTGCTGGGAATGTCGTTAAACTCTATCTGATGGTGAGGCCCCAGTTCTGGAGGTCTGGGAAATGTGGAGCACCACTTCATCACCATTGCTCCCTGGTCCACTCTGGCCCGGAGTGGTAGTACCTGTTAGGGACCCATCTATGGGTTAAATAAGAAAATGTGTTTATAAAAAAAATTGAATATCCATTTAAGAATTAATTAATTTCAAAACTTTGTCGGTATTAAATGACCCACTGGGGTTGATATGCCGTAAAACCAAACAGACCAAACCAAATCAAACAAAACCTTACACACTTTCATGGAACATCTTTGTGTCCTTTTTATGATCTGGAATTGAACCACTGTAATCCATATATTATTGTTTTTAATAAATGCTTTGTACCTGCATAAATTGACTTCTTCTCTTCCCTACCGAATATTCCGTGTTAGGTTACCCTCTTTTGAATAACCTAATGCATTATAGGAATGCGGATGTTAGCTTAGAACTAATATCCGCTAAAGTCTTATAAATCTATTACGACCTTAATGTATTCTTTCGTTTTTTTTATTATTCATAATATTAGATTTAGATCAGTGTTGACTGACCAGAAAATACTTACATTCATCATCATTGGGAGGACACTATATACCAT
>CM042166.1:32634491-32654491 GCA_023376005.1 Doryteuthis pealeii | reverse complement strand
TTTCTCATATTCATTAAGATAAAACCAAACAATTAGAAATCAATAATACTAAGCACATATTTATTAAAATCAAATTTTAAAGATCAATATGCAAATTAGCCTTTCCATTCACACTGTAAACCGCTATTTTGTTGTATATATAAATACAATTACCTGTTATTATTATCTAGATATGGTCAATTGTATTAATGATGTATAACAATTTTATTAATAATAGAAGTTTAAATAAAAATAAAATCATGGAGAATGTGATGTAAATAACTAAGGGAATTTTGGCTTGAGTAGTAATATAGTTTCGGTTACAGACAGAAAAACACACAATCTCCATTATAATAAGATATATATATATATATATATATATATATATATATATATATATATATATATATATATATATATATATTTGACTTCCATAATACGAGAAGGGAACAAGAAAGTAAAATGAAGAAACACTGGCAAATAAAAAAAGGGATGAGCGGAAGACGAGATAGGGACATTTTATGAGTTAAAAGGGAAACTGGTTTCAAAACAGGAAACGGAAATGAAGGCTGTCACGTTGTTACCGGGGGAATAAAACCCAATCACCTGCTTTTATCAGAACGCAGGAAATTAGTCACATGGTTGGAGAAAAAAAATCACCCGGATGTAAACCGGTTGACACACAGCAAATATGTTTGGCACCAGTGAGACAATTCAATTGTCTGAATGAATCATCTATTAAATCAATGAACAAGAAATATATTGTTATCTACACAACGTTTCAGCCGATGTCTTCTCCGGACTTCTTCAGCTAGACCAGTGAGATTTTTTGCTGAGTCGGATCGCCTCACTTACTCTCAGAAAAAAAGGACGAGAGTAAAAAACAATTTTTAAAATTGCTTACTCAAATTTTGAGTGTATATAGCATAAGAATATTGTGATGTAAGCTGTGACGTAGAGCTATGACATAGTTTTTGTTACAGACGGAAATAGAGACAATCTCCATTATTAATAGATATATAGCAGAAAGTGAATATATACGTAGATATACATATTTCCTTTTTGGAATGATCATTTTATGTGACTAGCTGTAAATCTTTAAAAGACAGATAGATTCTTATTATAGGGGGGACAAATATGTTGCTAATCTTCTTGGTATGCAAATAAAATACTTATTGCAATAATCTATTGATAATGGCAGTAAAGAGAGACCATGGTAGAGATTATGTTGAATGACATTTTTATCGCACAGACCAAGTCATCCAATCTGTGCTACTCATACGTGGCTAAAGACGGTACTGCCACCCCTTCTCAACCAAATACGTTTTGCTACCTGACAGGGTATTAAAAAAAATTATCTACTAGAAGAAATTATTTTCAAAATCTTTGGTTGTTTTTAGTTGGATTTTTTTTCAGCTGTAAAAACAAAACAAAGAATGAATAAACTTATATTATCTGGATTATTCGGACTATTGTCCTCGTCTTTATGGTTATATACACAATGTTTCGGCCAATGTGCCTTCGTGCTTTCTTCAGATGCTTCTTATCGAACTCAGGAATTATTACTATTATTTATTCACTGCACCGGTGTAGACTGTTCTCTTTCCATTAACCATGACCGGGTACAAGTTATTATCACCCATGGTCAGGAGTGAACCCTCAACCTACAGATGACTGTCAATTAGAACTATATTAACTCAACCCATATATCTGTTGTGCTAATGGTCATGGTGAGCGGAATGAGAACAGTCAACCCCGATTGATTAAATAAAGAGTTTCATGAAGAATCCCCAGTTTCGACAAGAAGGTTCCCGAGTTCGCCAAGGTTCGACAAGAAGCACTTAGGAAGTTCTAATCAAAATAATACAAAGTATCAAGCGTCATCTCAAAAATTCAAAGAAAAAATGAATAAACACTCTAATCTTATAAAGATAACTCACGTTCATAAATACATAACTGATTAAATCTGTTTCATGTTCAATAATAATCCTCAGTAAATATTTTCTTCTTTTTTTTTTCATCATACAACGTGTGATAGCACGTGCGATATCGTGCACTCATCAGCCAACAACCAGGAGTGGTAATACAGTTTCGGTGGCTAAAGGCGTTACTGCCAATCTTTGCGCCACCAAAAAGCTTTTGCCATCGGACAGGGTATTAAAAATATATATTCACTAGAAGAAATTATTTTCAATTTTTTTGGTTGTTGTTGTTGTTGTTGTTGTTGTTGTTGTTGTTGTTTTTGTTGTTGTTTAGCAGGTAAAAATAAAACAAATAAAAGAATCAACAAATAAATAAATAAACACTTTAATTTTATAAAGATAAGTCACGTTCCTAAATACGTAACTGATGAAATCGGTTCCAATGTTCAGTAATAATCCTCAGTGAGAGTCCGGCTAAAAAAAAACAAAAAGAAAAGAAAAGGGCAACATATATTGAATTTTTATTTTATTTTTCATTGTACAACGTGTAATCGCTCGTACGATACCCTACACTCATCAGCCGTGTAGTAACACAGTTTCGGTGGCAAAAGGCGGTACCGCAGCTCTTTGCACCACCAAATCGATTTTGCCATCGGACAAGGTACTAAAACATTATAATTACAAGAAGAAATTATACCAGATAAAACAAAAGTAATAAAAGAATAAACAAATAAACATTTTAATTTCATAAAGATAACCTACGTCTCTAAATACAGTAATGATTAAACTGGTTCCATATTTCGTAATAATCCTCAGTGACTGTCCGGCTCGAAACCAAAACAGGATAACATGCATTGAATATTTTCTCTTTTTTTTATCATAAACGTGTGACAGCACGTGCGATACCCTGCCCGATACCCGGGAGTGGCAACACAGCTTCGGTGACTAAAGGCTGTACTGTAACTGCTGTCGCCACCAAACAGCTGTTGCCACCAGACAGAGTATTTAAAAAATATTATCATATTTACTAGAAGAAATTATTTTCAATATTTTTAGTTGATTTTTTTTGTTTTTTTACCAGGTAAAAACGAAAGTAATAAAAGACAAAATGAATAAACACTCTAATTTTATAAAGATACCAATCGGGAGTGATAACACAGCTTCGGTGACTAAAGACGGTACTGCCACTACTGGCGACACCAAACAGCTTTTGCCACCAGACAGAGTATTTAAAAAATATTATATTTACTAGAAGAAATTATTTTCAATATTTTTAGTTGATTTTTTTTTTACCAGGTAAAAACGAAAATAATAAAAGACAAAATGAATAAACACTCTAATTTTATAAAGCTACCAATCGGGAGTGGTAACACAGCTTCGGTGACTAAAGGCGGTACTGTCACTACTGGCGACACCAAACAGCTTTTGCCACCAGACAGATTATTTAAAAAATTATTATATTTACTAGAAGAAATTATTTTCAATATTTTTAGTTGATTTTTTTTTTGATTTTTTTTTACCAGTTAAAAACGAAAGTAATAAAAGACAAAATGAATAAACACTCTAATCTTATAAAGATACCAATCGGGAGTGGTAACGCAGCTTCGGTGACTAAAGGCGGTACTGCCACTACTGGCGACACCAAACAGCTTTTGCCACCAGATAGAGCATTTAAAAAATATTATTATATTTACTAGAAGAAATTATTTTCAATATTTTTAGTTGATTTTTTTTTTGCTTTTTTTTTTACCAGTTAAAAACGAAAGTAATAAAAGACAAAAAATGAATAAACACTCTAATCTTATAAAGATACCAATCGGGAGTGGTAACGCAGCTTCGGTGACTAAAGGCGGTACTGCCACTACTGGCGACACCAAACAGCTTTTGCCACCAGATAGAGCATTTAAAAAATATTATTATATTTACTAGAAGAATTATTTTCAATATTTTTAGTTGATTTTTTTTTTGCTTTTTTTTTACCAGTTAAAAACGAAAGTAATAAAAGACAAAATGAATAAACACTCTAATCTTTAAAGATACCAATCGGGAGTGGTAACACAGCTTCGGTGACTAAAGGCGGTACTGCCACTACTGGCGACACCAAACAGCTTTTGCCACCAGATAGAGTATTTAAAAAATATTATTATATTTACTAGAAGAAATTATTTTCAATATTTTTAGTTGATTTTTTTTGTTTTTTTACCAGGTAAAAACGAAAATAATAAAAGACAAAATGAATAAACACTCTAATTTTATAAAGATACCAATCGGGAGTGATAACACAGCTTCGGTGACTAAAGGCGGTACTGCCACTACTGGTTACACCAAACAGCTTTTGCCACCAGACAGAGTATTTAAAAAATATTATATTTACTAGAAGAAATTATTTTCAATATTTTTAGTTGATTTTTTTTGTTTTTTTACCAGGTAAAAACGAAAATAATAAAAGACAAAATGAATAAACACTCTAATTTTATAAAGATACCAATCGGGAGTGATAACACAGCTTCGGTGACTAAAGGCGGTACTGCCACTACTGGTTACACCAAACAGCTTTTGCCACCAGACAGAGTATTTAAAAAATATTATATTTACTAGAAGAAATTATTTTCAATATTTTTAGTTGATTTTTTTTGTTTTTTTTTACCAGGTAAAAACGAAATAATAAAAGACAAAATGAATAAAACACTCTAATTTTATAAAGATACCAATCGGGAGTGATAACACAGCTTCGGTGACTAAAGGCGGTACTGCCACTACTGGTTACACCAAACAGCTTTTGCCACCAGACAGAGTATTTAAAAAATATTATATTTACTAGAAGAAATTATTTTCAATATTTTTAGTTGATTTTTTTGTTTTTTTACCAGGTAAAAACGAAAAAATAAAAGACAAAATGAATAAACACTCTAATTTTATAAAGATACCAATCGGGAGTGATAACACAGCTTCGGTGACTAAAGGCGGTACTGCCACTACTGGTTACACCAAACAGCTTTTGCCACCAGACAGAGTATTTAAAAAATATTATATTTACTAGAAGAAATTATTTTCAATATTTTTAGTTGATTTTTTTTTGTTTTTTTACCAGGTAAAAACGAAAATAATAAAAGACAAAATGAAATAAACACTCTAATTTTAATAAAGATACCAATCGGGAGTGATAACACAGCTTCGGTGACTAAAGGCGGTACTGCCACTACTGGTGACACCAAACAGCTTTTGCCACCAGACAGAGTATTTAAAAAATATTATATTTACTAGAAGAAATTATTTTCAATATTTTTAGTTGATTTTTTTTGTTTTTTTACCAGGTAAAAACGAAAATAATAAAAGACAAAATGAATAAACACTCTAATTTTATAAAGATACCAATCGGGAGTGATAACACAGCTTCGGTGACTAAAGGCGGTACTGCCACTACTGGTTACACCAAAACAGCTTTTGCCACCAGACAGAGTATTTAAAAAATATTATATTTACTAGAAGAATTATTTTCATATTTTTAGTTGATTTTTTTTTGTTTTTTTACCAGGTAAAAACGAAAATAATAAAAGACAAAATGAATAACACTCCTAATTTTATAAAGATACCAATCGGGAGTGATAACACAGCTTCGGTGACTAAAGGCGGTACTGCCACTACTGGTGACACCAAACAGCTTTTGCCACCAGACAGAGTATTTAAAAAATATTATATTACTAGAAGAAATTATTTTCAATATTTTTAGTTGATTTTTTTTGTTTTTTTACCAGGTAAAAAACGAAAATAATAAAAGACAAAATGAATAAACACTCTAATTTTATAAAGATACCAATCGGGAGTGATAACACAGCTTCGGTGACTAAAGGCGGTACTGCCACTACTGGTTACACCAAACAGCTTTTGCCACCAGACAGAGTATTTAAAAAATATTATATTTACTAGAAGAAATTATTTTCAATATTTTTAGTTGATTTTTTTTGTTTTTTTACCAGGTTAAAAACGAAAAATAATAAAAGACAAAATGAATAAACACACTCTAATTTTATAAAGATACCAATCGGGAGTGATAACACAGCTTCGGTGACTAAAGGCGGTAACTGCCACTACTGGTTACACAAACAGCTTTTGCCACCAGACAGAGTATTTAAAAAAATATTATATTTACTAGAAGAAATTATTTTCATATTTTTAAGTTGATTTTTTTTTTTTTTTTTACCAGGTAAAAAACGAAAATAATAAAAGACAAAATGAATAAACACTCTAATTTTATAAGATACCATCGGGAGTGATAACACAGCTTCGGTGACTAAAGGCGGTACTGCCACTACTGGTGACACCAAACAGCTTTTGCCACCAGACAGAGTATTTAAAAAATATATATTTACTAGAAGAAATTATTTTCATATTTTTAGTTGATTTTTTTTTTGTTTTTTTACCAGGTAAAAACGAAAATAATAAAAGACAAAATGAATAAACACTCTAATTTTATAAAGATACAATCGGGAGTGATAACACAGCTTCGGTGACTAAAAGGCCGGTACTGCCACTACTGGTGACACAAACAGCTTTTGCCACCAGACAGAGTATTTAAAAAAATATTATATTACTAGAAGAATTATTTTCAATATTTTTAGTTTGATTTTTTGTTTTTTTACCAGGTAAAACGAAAATAATAAAAAGACAAAAATGAATAAACACTCTAATTTTATAAAGATACCAACGGGAGTGATAACCACAGCTCGGTGACTAAAGGCAGTACTGCCACTACTGGTGACAACCAAACAGCTTTTGCCACCAGACAGAGTATTTAAAAAAATTATTATATTTACTAGAAAGAAATTATTTTCAATATTTTAGTTGATTTTGTTTTTTTGTTTTGTTTGTTTTTTTTTTACAGGTAAAAACGAAAATAATAAAAGACAAATGAATAAAACACTCTAATTTTATAAAGATAACACACGTTCCTAAATACATAACTGATTAAATCGGTTCCATGTTCAGTAATAATCCCAGTGAGGTGTCGGCTCGAAAAAGAAACAGGGAACATGTTATTTGAATATAATTAAACTGTCAATCAATCTGCGTGTCGCCGCAGTGAAGGTCTCACGAGGGGAGGCGCGGTTGAATGGGATTTTAAGGAGAGACAGATTAGACGGATTTAGCAGTTGACCGGTTTTATGTTGATAATCAGTCGCTTAGGGTATTGAAAAATTCCCATCAGCACCGACAATGAAGAGACGAAGAAGAAGAAGAAGAAGAAGAAGAAGAAGAAGAAAGAAGAAGAAGAAAAGAAGAAGAAAGAAGAGCAACGAGAAGAAGAAGAAGAAGAAGAAGAAGAAGAAGAAGAAGAAGAAGCAACGAAAGCGAACACGGAAAGAGAAGAACAACGAAAGAGAACAAAAAGAGAAGAAGAAGAAGAAGAAGAAGAAGAAGAAGAAGAAGAAGAAAGAAGAAGAAGAAAGAAGAGCAAACGAAAGAGAAGAAGAGAAGAAGAAGAAGAAGAAAGAAGAAAGCAACGAAGAAAGAAGAAGAAGAGCAACGAAGAAGAAGAAGAAGAAGAAGAAGAAGAAGAAGAAAGAAGAATAAGAGCAAGAAGAGAAGAAGAAGAAGAAGAAAGAAGAAGAAGAAGAAGAAGAAGAAGAAGAAGAAGAAGAAGAAGAAGAAGAAGAAGAAGCAACGAAGAAGAAGAAGAAGAACAACAACAACAAACAACAAACAACAACGACAACAACAACAACGAAGAAGAAGAAGAAGAAGAAGAGCAACGAAAGAGAAGAAGAAGAAGAAGAACAACAACAACAACAACAACACGAAAGCGAACATGAAAGAGAAGAAGAAGAAGAAGAAGAAGAAGAGAAGAAGAAAAGAAGAAGAAGAAACGAAAGAGAAGGAGAAGAAGAAGAAGAAGAAGAACACAACAACAACAACAACAACAACGACAACACACAACAACGAAGAAGAAGAAGGAGAGCAACGAAAGAGAAGAAGAAGAAGAAGAACAACAACAACAACAACAACAACAACAACGAAAGCGAACATGAAAAGAAGAAGAAGAAGAAGAAGAAGAAGAAGAAGAAGAAGAAGAAGAAGAAGAAGAAGAAGAAGAAGAAGAAATAAATGCGATAAACCAATACGTTTTGCATTTACGTGTTATCGAAATCAACCAATCAGCTGCCAGCTTTCCATTAACCTTGAGATAGGCACGTGTGCATGGACAAATACGTTGCTCATTCGTTTGAAATTATCATTGGTTGATTTATGTAAATAATTCGATGAGGTATATTTGAAAAGAAAAAGGAAAATAAGAAAAAATGCCGGAAGTCTAGGAATGAAAGGAAGTTAAGAGAAAGAGGACAATGATCGAAATGGGGAAGAGAAAAGAATATAGAGAAAGTTGATAGTGGAGAAAGGAGTGAGTATCATGTGAGAAGAAGAAGAAGAAGAAGAAGAAGAAGAAGAAGAAGAAGAAAGAAGAAGAAAAGAGAAGAAAGAGAAGAAGAAGAAAGAAGAAGATAGAAAGGCAGAAAGAAATAAAGAGAAAGAAAGAAAGAAAAAAAAGGAAAAGGAAGGAAAGGGATAAAAGAAAGATAGGTTGAAGAAGAAGGGAGAAAAGACAGAAAAGAAGAAAGAAGAAAGAAAGAAGAAAGAAAGAAAGAAAGAAAAGAAAGAAAGGGGAAAAAAGAAAAAAAGAAAGGAGGGAAAAGGGATAAAAAGAAAGATAGGTTGAAGGAAGAAAAGGGAGAAAGAAGAAAAGGGAAGAGAAAGAGAGAGGAAAATAAAGAAAGAAAAAGTATAGGAAAGAAGAAGGAAAGAAAGAAAAGGGAAAGAAAGAAAGAAAGAAGGAGACTATGTGGTTAGAGTTTGAAAGAGTAAGAACGAAAAATGAAACATTATTTTGCAGATAAAAAGGAAGATTTGAAAGAAAGAAAGAAATCGATGAGTTTAATGAAAATACCGGAAAGAAGAAGAAGAGAAGAAGAAGAAGAAGAAGAAGAAGAAGAAGAAGAGAAGAAGAAGAAGAAGAAGAAGACAAATGTAGAAGAGACAACTGAAGAAGAAGAAGTTAGAAGAAGAAGAGGAAGAAGAAGAGGAAGAAAAACAAATGTAGAAGAGACTAATGAAGAAGAAGAAGAAGAAGAAGAAGAAGAAGAAGAGAAGAAGAAGAAGAAAGAAGTAGAAGAGAGAAGAAGAAGAAGAAGAAGAAGAAGGTAGAATAAAAAAAGAATCGATGGGAGGAAAATGTTGAATGAAAAAGAGAAAGTAAAACGGAAGAAGGAAAAAGATTGTATGAATGAGAAAAGAAGAATGAGTACAGCATACAAGCGAAAAACTAGAGAGCGAAGGAAAAGAATTAAAAAAAGAAATCATGATAAAGAAAAATGATGAAAGAAATTGAACGAGAATAAGTTGAAGAAAAGAGAAGGAAAAACACTTTAGAAAAAGAAACAGATAAAAAGAAATGAATGTGAAAGAAGATGAAGAATGAAAAAAAAAGAAATGAATAAGTATGAAGGGGAAAGAGAAAATTAGTTATGACGATTGAAAATGCCTTTCTTCCTGATTTAATTGCATTTCACTAGAAAATCATTTCCTATACATTTCAGTTTGCTCAGTTCATCTTAAACATTTCAAAGATTTAAGAATACACTTCACTGGTCACCAGGCTTAACCCGGCCTTACCATCCTGTCAGTATTGCTTGCATTAACACCTGACCTATGATAATCCCTTCATTCGTGGATTTCTACTCGATTCAAATAACAAAATCATTAAAATTATTCTTAGTAAGTAAAGTCGTCGGGGTGGCCTAAACTCAGTATAAGCCAGACAGCGAGGGAGTCTATCCCCTTTTCACTAGCATTAGACCAAGGAGATTATGTTACGTCTGAGGTGGAGCGCCACACCTACCGTCATCTCATCCCTTTACTGCACAGATCCCTGTGTTACTCAGACACTGAATTGACGAGGTTTGGCATCGAACACGGAAAACTATGGTTGATAGTCGGACGCTCTACCGACTGAGCCAAACTGGCCCTTAATAAGTATGTCCAAAAATTTACGTGTTTTGTTTTTTGTTTTTTTTTTGTTTTGTTTTTGTTTTTGTAACCTCCCACAAATCAAAATTTAAACCCTTACTCATAGAATGTGAGATTTTTTGCTCACAACACAAACCATCTTCTATTAATGGAGATTCGCTTCCGTTTTTTGTCTGTAACAAAAATTACGTCACTGCTTACGCCACATTACCCAAAATCGTTATAACATAGAATAAATACACTCAAAATTTGAACATGCAACATTAGACAGTCCTCATTGTTTTTTAAAACAAGTTTTGATAAATACATTACTGGTATTATATATCTATATATAGTTTGTTTTATTTTAATACATATTTAAAGTTTACATTTCAAATTGTTTTATTTTTTAATCCTTTAATGAATTTGATGATTTTACTTACTTAGGGTACCAACTCGCCGACATTAAATTTTTTACTCCCACTTCTCAGGCAATATGTTTCAAAAAATCTATTTTTACATCGCCCGGAGGGTGTTTTTTTATTTTGTACTAGTTTTAATGCAAGTAATATGAAATATCTATTTGAAAAAGTCAGCGTAGAAATCATTCTGTCTTTTTTTAGGAAAATAAAATTATACCATAGAATATAAACATGAACCTGATCAATACCATACAATACTAATCCCTCAACATACTAACATATCGTATAAAACTTTAACTACAAAAGTGTAAATATAGATACACAACATATATTACTTCCTAATCTTTTGGCATGAAATAATCCCAGATGGGTTGATACGCCGTTAAAATCAACGAACCAACCAACGGATTATTTTTTTTTTTAAATCGCAAAAAATAAGAGATTTTTGTAGGTGCTGAATTCACCATCCTAAAAAGAGTTGAACGATATAATCATAAAATCAATAATTGAAAGAAGGGAAGACAAATGGTTAACAATATAAAAGCCAGTATGCCTTTTGGATTTAATATGAATTTTCTATACTAAATAAAATATGGGTGTCACAAACATATATAAACTAATGCATCAGCCATTAGTCATCACCATCAAACGCACAACTCATAAATCTAATAAAAATCTCATTAGCCAGCCACCTTCACCACAGGGAAATATGTATATAAAAAGCAATTGAAGAAAATTTAACCAGAATATGGTTTTCACTCAACAAATGGATATGCCATGTCACCAG
The DNA here is from genome assembly GCA_023376005.1 of Doryteuthis pealeii. Taxonomy (NCBI): domain Eukaryota; kingdom Metazoa; phylum Mollusca; class Cephalopoda; order Myopsida; family Loliginidae; genus Doryteuthis; species Doryteuthis pealeii. The sequence goes on along the minus strand of CM042166.1, from coordinate 32,643,383 downwards.
CACATTTTTCGTCACTTCTCTTGGATAATATCAACATCTTTGAAAACATTTTTTTAATTATTTTTAATAATTTTTAAATTATTGATTAATAAGTAATTTGATAATTTTCACATTTTTTTCATTATTTTTTATCTATTTTTTTTTGGGGGGGGGGTTCTAATTATTCTCGCCAATTCTCCAATACCATCTCTCAAGCTTGCTGAATCTACTCATAAGTAGTGGAGGTTGACGGGTTCCTCTTCTCTCTTTGTGCGTTACGCTTGTCCAGCCGTTTCAAACTTTTCTATTCCTTCATACATACTTGTATATGGTAGTGTACTGTTCCCGTATTGTGCTAAAAGCCTCCGATGAATTTCAGCCCCTGACACTACATCCGACTGGAGAAAACAGGTCACTTACTTGGTACATACTCCTAGTGGAGCGACCATGTTTACACTGTAAAACAGCAAGCAAAATGGTGCGATCAAACTCAAACTTCGATCACATGACTACAACAGCACCAACTATAAGCATGCATGCGCAGAACGCAATGTGACAATAATGAAGATATGTTATGGCGAACGCGCGAGCTTGAACTTTACTCATTACTATTACATTCGCATTGGAAAGGTATGAACCTCCTTATCCCACCAGGTATGGGCTAGATAGTACTATGAGAATAGGTGTGTGATTCTTATATATATTTACTAACCCCTTCTCACCGCCCTGTCGGCTGGGGCGTTAGAATGCACCGACTGCACCTCTGCAGAGGGGTAAGACTCCCCCAATGGGGCCACCTGTTGGCCGTGGGTGGTGACCCGTGATGCTTAAGGATAGAACCCAGGTGGATGAGCAGTTCATGACATGCAATACTCCACTTTGGCCCTATCTTGGGCTAGACGGGCGGTCGGAGAGGCCCCTCCTATCAATCGGCTGGTCACGTCAGGCCCTAGCACCTATATGATTTCCCCAACCCTATTGCTTTTATGACAAGCCCCAAGCCCTTTTTATCATATGGGTGCTTGAAGGCGGTGGCTGCGGGTCTACATGTCCTGGGAATGGCGTTAAACTGATGGTGAGGTTCCAGTTTTGGAAGTTTGGGGAATGTGGAGCACCCCTTCATCACCATTGCTCCCTGGTCCACTCTGACCCGGAGTGGTAGTACCTGTTAGGGTCCCATCTATGGGTTAAATAGAAAAATGTATTTATAAAAAAATTGTATTATCCATTAAGAATTGATTTATTTTAAAACTTTATCGGCATTAAATGACCCACTGAGGTTGATATGCCGTAAAACAAAACAAACCAAACCTAACCCCTTCTCACGAGCAGAATGCTATACAAGGTCAATTTCTTAAGCAGAGTTTAACAGGTTTAAAATAAGATTTTTCTATCTCTTAGACAGATTACAGAGCCATGGTTAAAGAGTCCAATCTGCCCTGCTTTTACAAGACATGTTGGACACTGCTGGAGGAGCAAGGACGAACTCATATATATACATTTAGCAACCCCTCCGGATGCGGCACAAGGTCATTTTCTTAAGCGGAGTTTAACAGGTTTGAATTCAGAGTTGTCCTTCTCTATAGACTGATTACCTAGCCATAGTTAGAGCCCAGTCTGCACTGCTATTTACCCATATCTGGAGAGAGAATTGGATTCATACCTTTCCCAAGGGTATTAGCGCAATGTGAAATTCAAACAGCTTCATCCAGGAATTGAACTCAGGTTGACGAGTCCATTTCCTATGACTCTAACCATTAGACCACGCGCCTCCATAGGACGAACTCATAAGAGACGCCCTCCTGTGGAAGCCAACACATGGACATACTAATGTGGGTCGTCCACCACGGACCTACAATGACCAACTCTGCGAGGAAGCTGGATGCTGCGCAGAGGACCTCCCTGTGACAATGAATGATATAAAAGGTTGGCTGATTGCGCGACAGGATGATGATGATGATGATTGAATGATGATTGTAATATTCCCAGCGAGGAGACGAGACACGATGTTACACGTAATGAATTTTGATTTAACTATTGTTTTCTATCAACTTTCTATTCAAGATTCAAAGTTTTATTCAAAGAATGACCCCGTCGTTTCCTTTGCGTGACGTCTACCTGAGCATTTGCACTCATGCGTGTTGACTACCGGGAACTTTTGCACAATGGCATTCTGCCGAGTGAGACAGCTAAAGACTATAGCGTCTACTAGAAGACCTCGCCAACATAATGTTAACAAACCTACCAATATCACTTCCGGAGAAACGAGAAATCCTTAGCATGTAGACTAACACAAAATAAATTTGGAATATCTGGAATATATATATATATTATATATATATATATATATATATATATATATAATTAGCTGATCCCCGCCAAAAAATACATTATTTAAACTTTATATATATAATACACATACATATATATATATCTATTACAATATAGGTACAAGTGATAACCTACTCGAGTTTCACCATGAGGATCTTCAGGGTTAAATCAACTAAATTAATCGGGATACCGATTAATTGCAGTCAACTACACGTGTGTGTCCTTCGCGTTAAACGGTTCGTTGTACCTATATTGTAATAAATTTGCTCTACTAACGTATTGAGTACTTTGTATTTGTTATATCGCTGACTTTCCTTCCATTGTGACCATCTTCACCGGTAAGTCACTGATGAGACGTAAACATTGAAACACGTGCCTGTGGAGGACTAATATATATATTAGTCCTCCACAGGCACGTGTTTCAATGTCTACGTCTCATCAGTGCGGCTCAACTTTTTAACACCTACTTCTAGCCGGGAGCGAAACCCGAAAGAATTTTAGTCTGTCAGGCTCCTTACCCTCACGGTCGTCAGAGACTGTCAGCCAGAGGCGAACAAATAATTGATATATTTTTTACAATCACCAGAGAACTCAAGTGTGTAAACAACATGCGAGTAAATGCCTTACGCTAAACAGTGAAATTTCAATTAATGCATCCTCTAGTGCTCTACCGGATATTGGTAGCATATATATATATATATATATATAATTTTATATCATTCCGTTATCTAATCATCTTTATCATTATCAGGTCACGCTGCTAGCACGGATTCCCATGATTCTCCCGTACCAATCATGTCTGTCTGGCAGGTTATCTGCGCGGCATTAATAATCCACACAGGGCTGATTGATGTAAGTTTTTGTTGGTGTGTCCATGTGTACTTGTCCACAGAAGAATGTCACTTCTTATTCAAATTATCTCACATTTTAGCAGGATGTGTAGAAAAAGCTCAAACTTTTATAAAGTTTTTTTTCTCATCAGATATAGAAACCCATTCACCGGAAAAGAAATGGCTGGTTAGTTGGTCGGTTGCTTGGTTAAATTTTACGGCGTGTAAACTCTTGTGTTATCTTATAGAGATGACTATGACTAAACAACTAATGATAGACCATTTCTAAGTTAAGGTAGCCTAGACACAAGGTCAATAGCACTTGGTAACTGACAGTTTCTTAACATTGCGAATTTCAATATATAAATATATATACAGGGTGGACCTTAATGATGGTACACATTTTAAATTCTTTTTTTTTTTCAAATTATAAAAACGACAGAGAGTACTAAATATATTCATTACATAACTGATATACAGGAGTTTTACATCTTATCTAAGATTTGAATATTATATAAAGTTTTCATTATTTTCAGGTACTGATTTTGGTGATCCTCATAATGCCGTGGAGTCCAAAAGAAATTGCATATTTAGTCGAAGAATATCCATTGGCCATCCAGATCACCTGATCTAACCCCAGTGGATTATTTTCTGTAGGGTTACCTGAAAGATCCGGCATACGCAGGCAGGCCCCACACGACAGCGGAACTAAAAGAAAGCATCCGTAGAGAGATAATAGCTTTTCCAATTGATATGCTAAACCACACTTTACATGATATGAGAAATCGAGCTCTCGAATTATTTTGTCATGATGGTCACCATCTCAATGGCATAATATTCAAATCTTAATTACATGTACAACTCATGTGTACCAGTTCTGTAATAAATATACTTAGTACTCTGTGTCGCTTTTGTAATCTGAGAAAATAACATTTAAAATGTGTCCCTCAACTATAACTAAAATAGAAAAAATGATGTTTAACGAAATGTGTTTAAAAAATTATGTTTAAAAAACTTTCGAATCAAACATGAATAGGACCAAACGTTTTCGGTGTAAAATAACCTAGAATGGGTTGACATGCCGTAAAATGCAATCAACCAACAAATTCAACTATGGGTTGAATAGAAAAAAATGATTTTTAAAGACATGTGTTTAAAAAATTTAAGTTTAAAAAACTTTTCAATTAATCATGAATAGCACAACATTTTTCGGGATAAAATAACCCAGCACGGGTTGACATGCCGTAAAATGCAATCACCAACAAATTCAACTATGGTTGAATAGAAAGAAATGATTTTTAAAATATGTGTTTAAAAAATTTAAGTTTAAAAAACTTTGAATTAATCATGAATAGCACAACATTTTCGGGATAAAATAACCCAGCACAGGTGACATGCCGAAAATGCAATCAACCAACAAATTCAACTATGGGTTGAATAGAAAGATTTTTAAAGATATGTGTTTAAAAAATGTAAGTTTAAAAAACTTTTAAATCAATCATGAATAGGACCAAACTTTTTACGGCATAGAATAACCCAACAAGGGTTGACATACTGTAAAATGCAATCAACCAACAAATTCAACTATGGGTTGAATAGAAAAAATGATTTTTAAAGATATGTGTTTAAAAAATTTAAGTTTAAAAAACTTTTGAATTAATCATGAATAGCACAACATTTTCGGGATAAAATAACCCAGCACGGGTTGACATACCGTAAAATGCAATCAACCAACAAATTCAACTATGGGTTGAATAGAAAAAATTATTTTTAAAGAAATGTGTTTAAAAATTTGTGTTTAAAAACNAAAAATAATAATAATAATAATAATATAATTAATAATATAATAAGTAATAAGAAGAAAAGAAAGAAAAAAGAAGAAGAGAGAGAAGATACAGAATTATGATATAATAAGTAAAGATAATAATAGAAAATAGATAAAGAAGAAAAAGAAGAAGAGTAAAGAAAAGAAAGAAAGAAGTAAAAAGAAGAAGAAGAAGAAGAAGAGAAAAAAGAAGAGAAAAGAAGAAAGAAGATACGATGAAGATTAAAAAATAAGAAGAGTAATAATAAAATAATAAGACTAAGAGAGAAGAGAAGAGAGAAGAGAGAAGAAGAGAGAAGAAAGAGATAGATCAGATTTAATAAAATAAGATAATAAAGTAGATAAAGAAAGAAGTAAGAAGAAAGAAGAAGAAAGAAGACAGAAAAAGAGAAGAAGAAGATAGAGAAAAAAGATACGATTCATGATTACTAATAATAATAATTAATAATAATAATAAGAAGAAGAAGAAGAAGCAAAGAAGAAGAAAAGAAGAAGATACGATTCATGATTTACTAAAAATAATTAATAATAATAATAATAATAATAATAATAATAATAATAATAAATAATAATAATAAGAAGAAGAAGAAGAAGAAGAAGAAGAAGAAGAAGAAGAAGATACGATTCAGGATTTACATAAAATAATAATAATAATAATAATAATAATAATAATAATAATAATAATAATAATAATAAATAATAATAATAGAAGAAGAGAAGAAGAAGAAGAAGAAGAAGAAGAAGATTACGATTCATGATTTACTAATAATAATAATAATTAATAATAATAATGAAAAGAAAGAAGAAGAAGAAGAAGAAGAAGAAGATACGATTCATGAATTACTAAAATAATAATAACTAATAATATAATAATAATAAATAATAATAATAAGAGAAGAAGAAGAAGAAGAAGAAGAGAAGAAGAAAGAAGATACGATTCATGATTTACTAAAAATAATAATAATTAATAATAATAATAATAATATAATAATAATAATAATAAGAAGAAGAAGAAGAAGAAGAAGAAGAAGAAGAAGGAAGATACGATTCATTTGATTTACTAAAAAATAATAATAATAATAATAATAATAATAATAATAATAAGAAGAAGAAGAAGAAGAAGAAGAAGAAGATTAGAGAAGAAGTAAAGACAAAAGAAGACAGAGAAGAAGAAGAAGAAGAAAAGAAGAAGAAGAAGAAGAAGAAACATTCGAGTTCCTGATTACCTAAAAAAAAAAAATTTTAAACATTAAATTTGTACATAGACTTTTGATAATCCACTATTGATAGAGTTAATTACGAAACAGCAGGCGTTTATATTCATTAATCGGTATATATATTTATCAACCCCTCCTTCACGAGCAGGAGCGTTGACACGAGGTCAATTTCTTAAGCGGAGTTCAACAGGTTGAATTCTGTGTTTTCATTCTCCTAGGCTGGTTGCCTAACCAAGAGTTAAAAGAGTCCATTATGCCCTACATTTATCCATAGCTGGAGGGAGGGTAGGATTCATACCTTTCCAAAGGGTATTAGCGCAAAGTGAAATGTAATTACCACAATCCAGGATTTGAACTAGAGGCGACGAATCTATTTCCCATGAACTTTAACCTATTCACCACCCGCTTCCATAAATCGTTTATAGTTTCGTCGGTAGAACATCCGTTAGTGAACCACAAGATTCCCGGGATCGATATCGTCTATCGCCGACTAAGCGCATTTTGGGACGGTAAAGTGGGGAGTTGGGGGATGTTAGAGATGATGCTCCAACTCAGATGCAAAGACAATATATCTGATCTAGCGCTTTTAAAAAGGGATATACTCCGTCACTGGTCGGCTGATACCGACAATAGGCCAATTCCATTGACTTACATTTTCTCTTTCTCTCTCTCTCTCTCTCTCTCTCTATATATATATATATATATATATATATATATATATATATATATACTACCAGTTATCTTGAGTTAAATAGATAAAAATGATATTTTTTAAAATTGAGTTGGAAAGAATTTGTTTTGAGTACACAACAAGAATGAATAAAACAAATATCTTCGCCCCCACCCCAAAAAAAAACAACCTATACGGGTTGACGTGCCTTAAAACCCAACCCATCAAATAACCCACAAACCAACTTCATATATTTACATACATACTTGCAAATAGATTAAACAGTAGATTTGTTAAATTTGTGATAAATTATATATATATATTATATATATATATATATATATATATATATATGATTTATTAAAATTAGATAGTCCTGTTAATAAACAAAAAAGTTTATGCTGAGAGGGTGAGCCAGGCATGGAATTATAATCAGAAACTGTTGAACAAGCACACACACACACACACACACACACACACACACACACACACACACACACACACAAACAAACACACACATAAAACAAACAGACACACACACATGTGCGCGTGCAGAGAGTTTGGAAGACATAAAAACGAAACGAAACGGACAGCCACTAGCAACAACTCCAGTTCGGAGATCTTCTGTAGGTGAGATTCTTATCTCGAAATATTAAGAATAAATCACAGGTTAACAAACAACACCATAGTTACCTTCTTTTCTTTACACTTGCATTGTGATAGCCTTCAAAACCAACCACCAAAACCAATGTAAACACAATGCTTCAAGCAAATTATATAACCGTATTATATATATATATATATATTATATATATATATATATATATATATATATAATCCAAAAGTCCAGAGAAGAAATCTTCCTTACGACACAAGAGTTTTATTTTTTTTAAACCTGTCGCTGTTTGAGAGCTCAATATGTGCTCTTAATGTTAGAGTCACAGAGCAAATATATAAGTAAATAGATAAATAACAAAAGACTTAGAGATTTAGCATATAGTCTATTTCAGGGAGCTTAGACAAAGTGTCTAACTCTCCCGACTCATCAGATGCGAATGATGAATTCTTTATTACTTTAAAGGCATTTGAAAACAGATTTTTTTTTCATTTTTTTAAATTTTATAGTCCTGTGATATGAATTCCAAATGAAATCCTTGATGTTGCAAAAAAAAAAAAAAAAAACTCCCTGAAATAGCTCCCTAAAATAGACTATAACGCTAAATCTCTAAGTCTTTTGTTATTTCTTTACTTATATATATATATATATATATATAATATATATATATATATAAGCATTGTTCACAATAAAATTATGTTATTATGAAAATTTGCCCTAGTGGAGTATTTCGGAGATAAAATTGATATAAACCTTGTCTTATTTTCGGGGAAACACAGTATATATATATATATATATAATTTTGATAAAATGTTACACGTGCATATAAATGTGCATAAGATATTTTGCCCACTATTCTCTCTCTCTCTCTCTCTCTCTCTCTCTCTCTCTCTCTCTCTCTCTCTCTCTCTCTCTCTCTCTCTGGGAAAGATGTCATGTGTTTTGCAGTTTATTCATCACTTTAATGTGTGTCTGCAATCAATCAACCCCGTTACGCCGATCACAAGACTAAAGAAAATCTTAGAGAGCTAAAAATATTTTGGTCTTTGCAAATTAAGCGCTTGTCGTCTGTTCATCCTCGACCCCACCCCCAGACACACTCACAAAAAGAGACCATTTTTAGTCATCAGAATCTTCGGGAAAATCTGAAAGTTCTATAACTTACAGTCAGTTTCAGAAAAATGTTTGCAAATTTCAAAAATATAAGTTTGTATTATTTGGTTTGGTTTGTGTTGGTTTGTTTTACGGCATATCAACATCGGTGGGTCATTTAATGCCGTCAAAGTTGTGAAATAAATTAATTCTTACAGTATACTCAATTTTTCATAAACACATTTTTCTATTTAACCCATAGATGGGACCCTAACAGGTACTACCACTCCGGGTTAGAGTGGACCAGGGAGCAATGGTGATGAAGGGGTGCT
>CM042166.1:32626991-32629491 GCA_023376005.1 Doryteuthis pealeii | reverse complement strand
AGTTAATTCGATATAATATATATATATATATATATATATATATATATAATTATAATATTAAGGTGGTTTACACAAACACACACACACACACACACACACACACACATATATATATATATATATAATATATATATATATATATATATATATATATATACTAGCAAATATATGCACCCTCCGGGTGCAAGTATTTAAGTTTTAATGTAATGAAATATCGTATTAAATTAGAAAGTCTAATAAGAAGGCAGATAAAAAGAATTCGGTTGGACTCAAAAAATTCTTGCACAGACAGGTAGATGGTGTCTTTCCAGCCAGGTCTATTACAAGCTAGCTTCTCACAGTCCTCCACAGCAATAGCAGTGTTCTTCAGAGTGTCCTTGAGGCAGTCCTTAAACCTCAATCTAGGTTTGCACTGACGACGTTTGCCAGTTGAGATTTCCCCGTAAATTAGTTGTATTGGGATTCGGCAATCATTCATGCGAACTAGATGACCAGACCAGCGAAGACGTGATCTAAGTATTAAACTCTCAATACTAAGCAGGTGACATATCCACCTATATAGGTGATCATAATGATTACCCTTAAAGTATTATATATATATATATATATATTATATATATATATATTATATATATATATATATAAATATAATATATATATATATAGCAAAAAGCTTATGAACGAAATAAAAAGTATTACAATGATTTTAATATAATTTTAATTGATTTTTATCATAATATGTTTGAAAATAAAATGATAGTAGAAGAAATCAGTGATAGCAAATAATTATTTATTAAACCCAGTTTTGTTAAAATTATTATGCAAATTCTTGCCATCATATAATATGTAATTTTTTTATTTCTCAGAGATATATAAGACATATTTTAAGATTTTAAATGGATTAATAATATGGGTAGTTTTGCGGCAAATCTACCTCTGCTAGACTTTAATAGAGACATCGTCAATAAATAAGATGATAATTAAGATTAAATAATGAGTCAGTGGTGACGTTGTCAAAATTACGTCACTGCTTACGTCATATTACCAAAAATCATCATAACATAGAATAAATACACTCAAAATTTGAACATGCAACATTAGACAGCCCTCATTGTTTTTTAAAACAAGTTTTAATAAATACATGACTGGTATTATATATCTATATATAGTTTATTTTATTTTAATACATATTTAAAGTTTACATTTCAAATTGTTTTATTTTTTAATCCTTTAATGAATTTGATGATTTTACTTACTTAGGGTACAAACTCGCTGACATTGAATTTTTTACTCCCACCCAACAGGCAATATGTTTCAAAAATCTACTTTTACATCGCCCAGAGGGTGTTCTGTTATTTTGTACTAGTATATATATATATATATATATATATATATATATATATATATATTTGACTTCCATAATACGAGAAGGGAACAAGAAAGTAAAATGAAGAAACACTGGCAAATAAAAAAAAGGGATGAGTGGAAGACGAGATAGAGACATTTTATGAGTTAAAAGGGAAACTGGTTGTAAAACAGGAAACGGAAATGAAGGCTGTCACGTTGTTACCGGAGGAATAAAACCCAATCACCTGCTTTTATCAGAACGCAGGAAATTAGTCACATGGTTGGAGAAAAAAAATCACCCGGATGTAAACAGAGTGACACACAGCAAATATATTTGGCGCCAGTGAAACAATTCAAATGTCTGAATGAATCATTTATTAAATGAATGAACAAAAAATATATTGTTATCTACACAACGTTTCAGCCGATGTCTTCTCCGGACTTCTTCAGCTAGACCAGTGAGATTTTTTGCTGAGTCGGATCGCCTCACTTACTCTCAGAAAAAAAGGACGAGAGTAAAAAACAATTTTTAAAATTGCTTACTCAAATTTTGGGTGTATATAGCATAAGAATATTGTGATGTAAGCTGTGACGTAGAGCTATGACGTAGTTTTTGTTACAGACAGAAATAGAGACAATCTCCATTATTAATAGATATATAACAGAAAGCGAATATATACGTAGATATACATATTTCCTTTTTGGAATGATCATTTTATGTGACTAGCTGTAAATCTTTAAAAGACAGATAGATTCTTATTATAGGGGGGACAAATATGTTGCTAATCTTCTTGGTATGCAAATAAAATACTTATTGCAATAATCTATTGATAATGGCAGTAAAGAGAGACCATGGTAGAGATTATGTTGAATGACATTTTTATCGCACAGACCAAGTCATCCAATCTGTGCTACTCATACGTGGCTAAAGGCGGTACTGCCACTCCCTCTCAACCAAATAGTTTTTGCTACCTGACAGGGTATTAAAAAAATATTTACTAGAAGAAATTATTTTCAAAATTTTTGGTTGTTTTTAGTTGGATTTTTTTTTCAGCCGGTAAAAGCAAAACAAATCAAAGAATGAATAAACTTATATTATTTGGATTATTCGGACTATTGTCCTCATATTTATGGTTATATACACAATGTTTCG
>CM042166.1:32616991-32621991 GCA_023376005.1 Doryteuthis pealeii | reverse complement strand
CGGAAAACTATGGTTGCTAGTCGGACGCTCTACCAACTGAGCCAAACCAGCCCTTAGTATGTCCAACAATTTACATTGTTTTGTTTTTTATTTTTTATTTTTTGTTTTGTTTTTGTTTTTTGTTTTGTTTTTGTAACCACCCACAAATCAAAATTTAAACCCTTACTCATAGAATGTGAGAATTTTTGCTCACAACACAAACCATCTTCTATTAATGGAGATTCGCTTCCGTTTTTTGTCTGTAACAAAAATTACGTCACTGCTTACGCCACATTACCCAAAATCGTCATAACATAGAATAAATACACTCAAAATTTGAACATGCAACATTAGACAGTCCTCATTGTTTTTTAAAACAAGTTTTAATAAATACATCACTGGTATTATATATCTATATATAGTTTGTTTTATTTTAATACATATTTAAAGTTTACATTTCAAATTGTTTTATTTTTTAATCCTTTAATGAATTTGATGATTTTACTTACTTAGGGTACAAACTCGCTGACATTGAATTTTTACTCCCACTCCTCAGGCAATATGTTTAAAAAATATATTTTTACATCGCCCGGAGGGTGTTTTTTATTTTGTACTAGTTTTAATGCAAGTAATATGAAATATCTATTTGAAAAAGTCAACGTAGAAATCATTGTCTTTTTGTTAGGAAAATAAAATTATACCATAGAATATAAACATGAACCTGATCAATACCATAAAAAACCTAATCCCTCAACATACTAACATATCGTATAAAACTTTAACTACAAAAGTGTAAATATAGATACACAACATATATTACTTCCTAATCTTTTGGCATGAAATAATCCCAGATGGGTTGATATCCCGTAAAATCAACGAACGAACCAACGAATTTTTTTTTTTTTAAATCTGAAAAAATAAGTGATTTTTGTGTGTGCTGAATTCACCATCATAGAAAGAATTGAAAAGATATAATCATAAAATCAATTATTGAAAGAAGGGAAGACAAATGGTTAAAAATATAAAAGCCAGTATGCCATTTGGATTTAATATGAATTTCATATACTAAATAAAATATGGGTGTCACAAACACCTATATAAACTAATGAATTAGTCACTAGTCATCACCCTCAAACGCACTACTCATAAATCTAATAAAAATCTCATTAGCCAACCACCTTCACCACAGGGAAATATGTATATAAAAAGCAATTGAAGAAAATTTAACTAGAATATGGCTTTCACTCAACAAATGGATATGCCATGTCACCAGTACATAAAGAAGTCACTTACTGATAGTTAGGAGGGGGGCAAAGCCACTCCACCCACCCACTTAATGTACAGGAACACCAAATGTCTAGCCCATGTTTTGTGGATGATAGACCAAGAGAAAGCGAGCGAGATATTCCCTGGCTGCTGTTTAAATGCCCACTGAGTAGAGTCACCTGGTGGCGAAAACCTGGCGGCAAAGGAAGATAACGCTTTTGGATCCAAGTCCATCCCAGCAGGGACAGAAAATCGCTACAGTACCACTACTGTTCTTCTACAAGGATGACTTTGGCATTAGATAACCCACAAAAGAAAAAAAAAGACAAAATTCACCTTATTTATTGTTCTTCCAGGCTGTGGTTAAATCAGTGTTGCTATATGGCTGCACCACTGAGAACCTGACGAGTCGCCTGGAGAATAAGCTAGATGGGACCTGTACAAGAATACTGCGTGCGATCTTGAACAAGTCATGGAAACAGCAACCCACAAGGAAGCAGCTGTATGGCCACCCGCCCCCTATCTCACAAACCATCCGAGTGAGACGGACAAGGTATGTTGGACACTGCTGGAGGAGCAAGGACGAACTCATATATATACATTTACCAAACCCTCCGCACGAGCAGGATGCGACACAAGGTCAATTTCTTAAGCGGAGTTTAACAGGTTTGAATACAGAGTTTTCCTTCTCTATAGACTGATTACCTAGCCATGGTTAAAGAGCCCAGTCTGCACTGCTATTTACCCATAGCTGGACGGATAATTGGATTCATACCTTTCCCAAGGGTATTAGCGCTATGTGAAATTCAAACAGCTTCATCCAGGAATTGAACTCAGGTTGACGAGTCCATTTCCTATGACTCTAACCATTAGACCACGCGCCTCCATAGGACGAACTCATAAGAGACGCCCTCCTGTGGAAGCCAACACATGGACATGCTAAAGTGGGTCGTCCACCAAGGACCTACAATGAACAAATCTGCGAGGAAGCTGGATGCTGCGCAGAGGACCTCACTGGAACAATGAATGATATAAAAGGTTGGCTGATTGCGCGACAGGATGATGATGATGATGATTGAATGATGATTGTAATATTCCCAGCGAGGAGACGAGACACGATGTTACACGTAATGAATTTTGATTTAACTATTGTTTTCTATCAACTTTCTATTCAAGATTCAAAGTTTTATTCAAAGAATGACCCCGTCGTTTCCTTTGCGTGACGTCTACCTGAGCATTTGCACTCATGCGTGTTGACTACCGGGAACTTTTGCACAATGGCATTCTGCCGAATGAGACAGCTAAAGACTATAGTGTCTACTAGAAGACCTCGCCAATATAATGTTAACAAACCTACCAATATCACTTCCGGAGAAACGAGAAATCCTTAGCATGTAGACTAACAGCAAAATAATTTGAAATATATATATATATATGTATATATATATATATATATATATATATATATAATTAGCTGATCCCCCCAAAAAATATGATATTATTTAAACTTTTATATATATATACACACACATGTATATATATCTATTACAATATAGGTACAAGTGATAACCTACTCGAGTTTCACCATAAGGATCTTCAGGGTTAAATCCACTGAATTAATCGACATACCGATTAATTGCAGTCAACTACACGTGTGTGTCCTTCGCGTTAAACGGTTCGTTGTATCTATATTGTAATGAATTTGCTCTACTAACGTATTGAGTACTTTTTATTTGTTATATCGCTGACTTACCTTCCTGAATTTTGCATCAACTAACCATCGTGACTATCTTCACTGGTAAGTCACTGATGAGAAGTAAACATTGACACGCGTGCCTGTGGAGGACTAATATATATATATATTAGTCCTCCACAGGCACGTGTTTCAATGTCTACGTCTCATCAGTGCGGCTCGACTTTTTAACAGCTACTTCTAGCCGGGAGTGAAACCGGAAAGAATTTTAGTCTGTCAGGCTCCTTACCCTCACGGTCGACAGAGGCTGTCAGTCAGAGGCGAACAATTAATTAATACATACTTACGTAGATATATGTTTTTACAATTTTATATCATTCCGTTATCTAATCATCTTTATCATTATCAGGTCACGCTGCTAGCACGGATTCCCATGATTCTCCCGTACCAATCATGTCTATCTGGCAGGTTAGCTGCGCGGCATTAATAATCCACACAGGGCTGATTGATGTTGGTGTGTCCATGTGTACTTGTCCACAGAAGAATGTCACTTCTTATTTAAATTATCTCACATTTTAGCAGGATGTGTAGAAAAAGCTCAAACTTTTATAAAGTTTTTTTTCTCATCAGATATAGAAACCCATTCACCGGAAAAGAAAAGGCTGGTTAGTTGGTCGGTTGCTTGGTTAAATTTTACGGCGTGTAAACTCTTGTGTTATCTTATAGAGATGACTATGACTAAACAACTAATGATAGAACATTTTAAAGTTAAGGTAGCGTAGACACAAGGTCAATAGCACTTGGTTACTGACAGTTTCTTAACATTGCGAATTTCAATATATAAATACATATACAGGGTTGACCTTAATCATGGTACACATTTTAAATTCTTTTTTTTTCAAATTATAAAAACGACAGAGAGTACTAAATATATTCATTACATAACTGATATACAGGAGTTTTACATCTTATCTAAGATTTGAATATTATATAAAGTTTTCATTATTTTCAGGTACTGATTTTGGTGATCCTCATAATGCCGTTGAGTCCAAAAGAAATTGCATATGTAGTCGAAGAATATCCATTGGCCATCCAGATCACCTGATCTAACCCCAGTGGATTATTTTCTGTAGGGTTACCTGAAAGATCCGGTATACGCAGACAGGCTCCACACGACAGCGGAACTGAAAGAAAGCATCCGTAGAGAGATAATAGCTATTCCAGTTGATATGCTAAACCACACTTTACGTAATATGAGAAATCGAGCTCTCGAATGTTTTCGTCATGATGGTGACCATCTCAATGACAGAGTTTTCAAATCTTAGATCACATGTAAAACTCCTGTGTACCAGTTCTGTAATTAATACACTTAGTACTCTGTATCTCTTTTGTAATCTGAGAAAATAACATTTAAAATGTGTCCCTCAACTATAGTTAAAATAGAAAAAATGATTTTTAACGAAATGTGTTTAAAAAATTATGTTTAAAAAACTTTTGAATCAAACATGAATAGGACCAACGTTTTCGGCGTAAAATAACCCAGAATGGGTTGACATGCCGTAAAATGCAATCAACCAACAAATTCAACTATGGGTTGAATAGAAAGAAATGATTTTTAAAGAAATGTGTTTCAAAATTTGTGTTTCAAAACTTTTAAATCAATCATAAATAGGACCAAATTTTTTACGGCATAAAATAACCCAACAAGGGTGGACCTGCCGTAAAATCCAAACAACCAACAAACTCAACTATGGGTTGAATAGAAAAAAAAGATTTTTAAAGATATGAGTTTAAAAAATTTAAGTTTAAAAAACTTTTGAATTAATCATGAATAGCACAACATTTTTCGGGATAAGATAACCCAGCACGGGTTGACATACCGTAAAATCCAATCTACCAATGAACTCAACTATGGGTTGAATAGAAAAAAATGATTTTAACAAAATGTGTTTTAAAAAATTAAGTTTAAAAAACTCAACTGTGGGTTGAATAGAAAAAAAGATTTTTAAAGATATGTGTTTAAAAGATTGAAGTTTAAAAAACTTTTGAATTAATCATGAAT
>CM042166.1:32596991-32609491 GCA_023376005.1 Doryteuthis pealeii | reverse complement strand
GTACGTCAATCTTCGTTATTTTTTGATTTCCTCTAGCTATACACGCTATCTAATACAAATAATTTCCCATAATTCGTATTTAGACTCATTGCTATCAAAGAAAAGTCTTGTATTTCTGGGCCCATAACCTGCTACAAATTTTATTGCCAAAACAAGGTTCGTAACAAGTAATGCTCATCTAAGACCAGCCTGCTAACCATCAAGATACTTTGGACATCAAGTGCGTCAATCTTCTTTTTTTTTTGTTCTCCTAGCTATAAACGCTATCTAATACAAATAATTTCCCATAATTCGTATTTAGACTCATTGCCATCAAAGAAAAGTCTTGTATTTCTGGGCCCATAACCTGTTACAAATTTTATCACCAAAACAAGGTTCGTAACAAGTAATGCTCATCTAAGACCAGCCTGCTAACCATCAAGATACTTTGGACATCAAGAACGTCAATCTTTTTTTTTTCTTTTTTTTTTTTGTTCTCTTAGCTATAAACGCCCTTCTTCTTTAAATTTTCGTAAACACGTCTCTCGTTCGTTTTTTGTTCTCTGACCGTAAACATCGGTGATGTTTTTGGCAAGTCGAAGGGAATCGATGAGAACGACATTATCAAAACTGATTTTTATGACACAAAAACCTTCTGGTGAGATGTTGAAGTGGTCAGTGAAAGAGGACAAATATCCAGTGCTTTGGGCGGAGGAGAAGAGGGGTGAGGTTGAAGTGGGTGCAGGCATGGGGGGTGAGGCTGGACTGGGCAAGAGGTAGGGGAGAAAAGCACAAAGCAAAATGATATTGACAGAAAATATTTTTGATGGGAAAATTGAGCCTTGTAAAAGAAAAAAGAAAATAGAAACGTACGAGAGAGTTAGGGGGAGAGAGTAATACGAAAAAAATATCATAATGAGAGAGAGGGAAAGAGTGAGCGAGAGAGAGAGAGACGGAAACAGAGACAGACAGAATGACAGAGACATAGAGACAGTGACCGTGATCGAGACACAGAGAAGATAGAAAGACAGACAGACAGACAGACACAGACAGACAGACACAGACAGACAGACAGACAGACAGAGAGAGAGAGAGAGAGAGAGAGAGAGAGAGAGAGAGATGTTAAAAGAAAAACTGGATGGTTAAATACGAGAAAGTAATACGAAAAAAAAGGAATAGAGTAACAGATAGATAGATAGATAGATAGATAGATAGATAGATAGATAGATAGATATGAATAGACTGAGATAGATAGATAGATAGATAGATATGAACAGACTGAGATAGATAGATAGATAGATAGATAGATAGATATGAACAGACTGAGAGATAGATAGATAGATAGATAGATAGATAGATAGATAGATAGATAGATAGATAGATATGACAGACTGAGATATATAGATAGATAGATAGATAGATATGAACATACTGAGATAGATAGATAGATAGATAGATAGATAGATATGAACAGACTGAGATAGATAGATAGATAGATAGATAGATAGATAGATAGATATGAACAGACTGAGACAGACAGACAGATAGATAGATAGATAGAAATTAGGTGTGGAACAAGTGATAAATAAGGCAAAAGAAACAGTTGCTTTTTTGAAGATGAACAAGAAATAGAAAGGAAAGAGGGAAAATAAGAGAAAAAATGAGAGAGAGTGAGAGAGAGAGAGAAAGAGAGAATGTGTGTGTGTGTTAGAGAAAGAGAGAAAGATAGAGAGAGAGAGAGGGGGAGAGAAAGAGAGACATATACACATAGACAAATAGATAGACAATGAGTATGTGTATATTTTAGATAAAGAATACAGTAGTGTGGCACAGGATCACACTGATCTAGTAGCTATTACAGATCAGACTAACAACGGCTTTCAAGACAAGACTTTTGGAATAACAATCTCTGGTAAGGTCTTAGAGATGAAGATGTAAATATTTACAAGAAGGAGATGAGAAAAAGTTTTTCCCTTCTATCTCCAGAATTTTGGGCTGAAGAAAAACATAGGTGTTTTCTATGAAAAGAGAAAAAAGAGTAATATAAAACTAGTAAAACACAATCATGTTCATATATATATATATATATATATATATATATATATATATATATATATATATATACGTTTTTTTTAAAGAGAGTGTTATAAAAATTCCAACTTCAGTTTCATGCCGGAGCAATTCATCAGGGAATAATCACTTTTTCCAGTCATCTACTCTTATTAACATCCCGGTTGTATCCATTCTCAAGTATGTGGGTGTACCACCCTACGTAATTCCAGAACCTACTTGGCTCAGTCTATGTTTATTTAAATGTCTACATTTGTTTGTTAACAAAGATTCTCAAATATACGTGGCTCAAAGTTAACTGACCTGAAAAAATGTAAAAGTTCTTAAATAAAATAACTGGTGCATTATATTGGTTATTCTTTAATATATCAACACTAACAATTTCATTAAATTCGGTTTATTTCCTGATGTTTGGTATTTTTTTCTTTCGGCGGGGTGACATACGATGGTGGAATTTAAGTCCGTTAAGTTCGATTTAATCAATACTGCAGCACGTAATTCATTATATTCTATTTTACTGTGCTAATTTTCTTCTCTAAAGAAAACGTATCAAAAACATAAGATGTTTTGGGGAGGATGGCTGGATTTTTTGTATTCAAATGATATTCATATCCGCTGTAGTTTTACGCATTAGTTTAAATTTGAGCGTGACGAAAAAAATGTGATTTTGTCGTTTTGTAATTAAGTAATCTATACAAATATAAAGGGCAGTTTATGTGTATGCATGTCCGGAGGAAACTACGAAAGTAAAACAATTGACGGCAAAATAAATATACATACACATTCACTATCACCAGATCTTGACTTTTGAGCAAAAATAATGAAGATTTGATTTATATTCGTGAAGATAGTAGAAAAATAGAATTTAAATAGTAACAGCATGGAATTGTTTTTGCATTTTATATTGTAAATTTTTTTTTCTTTTCAGAGTGTCAAATGCCTCCCCAGGCCGAATCAACGCAAGGCCGTTTTTACGTAGGGATTCTAATGGGGCATCCTGCGAGGATCCAACTCAGGATTCAGTAATAATGGATCTGCAAGGCCAACCTTTTGCTCCCCATGTACCTAGGCAATGTCGCGTAGCCGTGTCTAGTTAATTTCTAAATATTTTTTCTGGGTTGGTTGGAGGTAAATTTTAAGTGAAATGTAACCTTTTGGAAACAAGCAAAACAGTACAAATAATCACAAAGAAGTTTCAGCCGTAATAGAATTATCCTTTATATGCGTATTATAAATTGTATCAAATGAACAACAAGTTACAAAAGTGTGGTTTGGTTAATGAATTTTCCTTTTTACAAATTTTTATTAGTGTTAAAGCTTACTTGTATTTACCAGATTCGAGGAAGGTTGTTATTTCGTGACTTGCCTGTTCGCTGGGTACTACTTTTCTGAGTGTTCTCTACAACTAGAATCTTCCTTTCCCCCGCTCTCAGAATTTCCGTTAGTTTGCGGGGGTTTGAACTTTTGGCGTCAGTCAGTCTGATTTTATCCATTTCTAGAATACGATCCATTTTTCTTTGCTCCTCCTAAACAGGTCTAACAAGAATCTACAACTTATGAACCTTTACAAATGTTATTGTGATGTGTATTAATGCTATTTCATCTTTTCTTCAATTCATTAATTCATTTTCCATTTTTTAATGTTATTTTATTCAACTTTTAGTCTTTTAATCTTTTTTTAAATATTCAATATTAAATAATAATGAAATAGATAAGAGGTGTTCCTTATAAGAATTATAAAGATTCAAATGTTCATTCTTTATTTATTTCTATTCTAGCAAATTTCAAAGTCCTACCCCTTTCTTTAGTCGCTTCTTAACTTTCTTATTTTTGTACGATCTTATTCTTCCTTCCTTCATTTTTTCTTTTTTGTTCCTTTCTTTTTCTTCTTCTAGTCATGCTTAAATGCTCTCTCTCTCTCTCTCTCTCTCTCTCTCTCTCTCTCTCTCTCTCTCTCTCTCTCTCTCTCTCTCTCTCTCTCTCTCTGTGTGTAGTAAAAGATGTTTCTTATTCTTTATTATTTTTTTCTTTTCCTTCCTTTCTTTTCATTATTCTAGTCATTCTTAAATGCAAACCTGTCTGTCTGTCTGTCTGTCTGTCTGTCTGTCTGTGTGTGTGTGTGTGTGTGTCTGTGTGTGTGTGTGTGTGTGTGTGTGTGTGTTTGTGTGTGTGTGTGTGTAGTTAATTATGTTCTTATTCTTCATTTCTTTTCCTTATTCAAGTCATTCTTAAATGCTAATCTCTCTGTCTGTCTGTCTCTCTCTCTCTCCCTCTCCCCCCTCTCTCTCTCTCTCTCTCTCTCTCTCTCACACACACACACACACACACTCACACCTCACTCACACACACACACGGTAGTAAATGACGTGCTCTATCGTCATGAGGTCACCAATACGACAAGGTTATAAATGCCTTTCCTTATATTCACCGAAGCCATCTTCCATAACCCTTGCACTTGGCTCTCTATTTTCATAGAATCGCTATCCTATATTCCTGGCAAATGGCGAGGGAATAGCGCCATTTTCTGCCATTCTTTCCTCCTATGACGCTTAGCAACAGCGTCTAAACTCCGCTCACTTCTTAAGAACCCAACTGAGATTAATGGACGCACAATATGCTATATTCATCGAGAACATTTATTGTTGAAATTTAAGAAGTGGTTTAAACTGCTTCCTGGCATATTAAATTGTCTTAATATCGAAGAGTTAATATGGCGAAGAATCGTTTCTGACGTGATTGTATCAACTTTTCAAGGTGGATGAAGGAATACTTTACAGGGTTAGTCAAAGTTAGAATTACAACAGTTGCTCTAAAAGTTTAGTTGGCTGGTTGGTTGGTTGGTTGATTGGTTGGGCTTTACGGCAGGTCAACCATTGTTGGGTTATTTTATGCCGAAGACATTTTGTTTTATTAATTCGTGATGGGTATTAGATTCTTTTTAAAACTCGTATTTTTAAACTCATATTTTTTCTATTTAACCCTAATAGGTATTACCACTTAGAATCGAGCTGGCTGGCTGGCTGGCTGGCTGGATTTTACGGTAGGTCAACCATTGTTGGGTTATTTTATACCGAAGACATCTTGTTTTATTCATTCGTGATGGGTATTAGATTCTTTTTAAAACTCGTATTTTTAAACTCATATTTTTCTTTTTAACCCACAGATAGGATCCTAACAGGTACTACCACTTAGAATGGAGCTGGCTGGCTGGTTGGATGGATGGATTTTACGGCAGGTCAACCATTGTTGGGTTATTTTATGCCGAAAACATTTTTGTTCTTGATGCGTATTAAATTTTGTTTTAAAAACTCAATTTACATAATGGCACATTTCATTTAACTGCTGACTAAGCTCTGGACTTTCCGTTTCCAAAGTCGACTGGAAAGAAAACCACATTATTACCTATCTATCATCCAACCCTACGGATTTTGAATTTCAACAACTTTTAATTCAAAATCTTACCACACTAACTGTCAAAAAAATGGTTTATTAATATTCAACAATTGGAGATATTTGGATGATCCTCAAGGTAATATCACAATAAAAACTCGTTTTCTTCTATTTAATCCATAGATGAGACCCTAACAACTGCTACCACTCCGGGTTAGAGTCCTGGGAAGTCTTCCACGCAGTATCCAGAATCCGCTGAGAGCTGATTGATGTAGGTTTATGCTGGTTGGTTTACACTGGTATGTTCATGTGTAGATGTCCAAAGGAGAACGCCACTTATATTCGTTGCATATTAAATTGACTAATATCAAATATTGCCCTTCTTCTTCTTCTTCTTCTTCTTCTTCTTCTTCTTCTTCTTCTTCTTCTTCTTCTTCTTCTTCTTCTTCTTCTTCTTCTTCTTCTTCTTCTTCTTCTTTTCTTCTTCTTCTTGTCTTCTTCTTCTTCTTCTTCTTCTTCTCTTCTTCTTCTTCTTCTTCTTCTTCTTCTTCTTCTTCTTCTTCTTCTTCTTCTTCTTCTTCTTCTTCTTCTTCTTCTTCTTCTTCTTCTTCTTCTTCTTCTTCTTCTTCTTCTTCTTCTTGATTTTCTTCTCCTTCGTTTCTTTTTTCTTTCCAGCATCTTCATTAAACTCATGGATTCCTTTTTCTTTTCAATTTTCCTTGTTTTTATCTGTCTAAAGATGTTTTCATTGTTCGTTCTTACTCTTTCAATATCTTACCACATAGTTTCCTTCTTTCTTTCTTTCCCTTTTCTTTTCTTTCTTTCTGTCTTTTTTCTTTCTTTCCTTCTTCTTTCCTATCCTTTTTTCTTTATTTCTTCCCTACTCTCTTTCCTTTTTCTTTATTTCTCCCTTTCTTTCTTTCTATCATTTTTCCTTCCTTTCTTTTTTTGTCTTTTTTTCGTTCTTCTTTTTCTTTCTTTTTTTCTTTTTTCTTCCTTTTTCTTGCTTGTTTTTTTCATTCTCTTTATTTCTTTCTTCTTTTCTGTCTTTCTTTCTTCCTTCCAATCCTTTTTCATTCCTTTTTTTCATTCTTTCTTTCTTTCTTTCTTTCTTAAACTTTTCGTCTTTCATCTCGTTCCCGCCGTTTCTTCATCGCTTTATACCACTCAATTCGCCATCATTAATATCTCTTTCATTATCAATATTACCATAATTATAATAATAATGATAATAACAATCATTATTATTATTATATTATTATTATTATTATTATTACTACTACTACTACTACTACTACTACTACAATTATTGTTGTTGTTGTCTTCAGACTCTCATCCAAATTGTGAGTCTTTATAAGTACAGACACTATTTGCCAATAATGGATATTAATAGACAGTTGGATGACGCTAGTTATTGCTTTTATATTTCTCATCATCTTTTGCTTTTCTCATCACTTTCCTTGATTCCATCTAACTTCACAGATGTGGCTCTAATTCGGTAATTGTTCTTCGGCAATCATCGGCAATCATCGTGTCTTATGTAATTGTACTTCGGCAATCATCGTGTCTCAAGTGAGCGAACGAAGCCGGTCCTTAACGTCACATCTTGCGTAATTGCTACGCATTAAGAATGGATAATTATGTCGCTTTTATATTAATAAATCATTCGCCGGTCAACAGTGGATAATGATGCAGGGACCAAAAGCTAAAAATGTCCAACTCACAATGCAAGTGACTGTCTGACTGCAATGATTGCGAATACCAGGCTGCAAGGGATAAAAGGAAGCATAGTAGTCAATGAGAGACGAGTGTTACGTAATGGGTGTGGCGTGGAACCGGGTGCGTGGCCTGATGTGTGGATTAGAACGGAAAAGTTTAAGTCATGATTTGGCATGGACTTGGCGTGGTTTGATGTGTACCCATAAACGTATATGTTGTATACTCTCTTTATTTCACGCCATTTTCTTTTGGGCATGCGCGTTGATCGATTGCTTTCGGCAACATTACGTGAAAATCTAAGCAACTGCTTTTTTTCCCTTAGATATGAGACGAGATTTGTCTTTTTTTTCTGAGCCTGACTTTACCTTCAGCATCATTTATCTGTACAGATGTTTGTTTCTATTTCTCTGGTTCGTGTTCGTCCTTGTGAATCTGTATCACTTTTATTGTCTCGATTCGGAAATGAGTGCAAGACGTAACGAAGAGTTGACACGTCATTATCTCAGGCATTCCGACTAGGAGAGGGTAAAGTAATAAACGTATTTAACACATACCTGCATTCCGAAAAGCAGCGCATAGTGTTACACGAGTTGTCAGCAAAAACTACTGACACTGGCAATTTTTGTTTGGCTGCTTTTTTTTTTTAGAGCTTATCATTTTTCATGATGATTGTGACATAAGCCCCCCTTACATAACATAAGTTATGCCCTATTTGAGAGCAGCAGACAGATGAAAAGGAATTAGCATACTTCATAATAGTCTTGTAAAACATCGCCGAGATGCATCAAAGGATGACAATTGGTGATGTTACACCAGTATCCTTACAGATTTCGGATTTCGCAACATTATATCAGTTCCACAGATAGATCTGGCAAGTTATTAGGCCGCCGCTTTCCAAATTCGCACTGTGTATTTAACGAATAGATCATAAATTCTTATATATTCGCCCAGGGATACGTAACAGCCACACAGAGACTTGCTCTGTACTTGTATACAATAGGAGACTTGAAAGAAATACTTAAATAAATGTTAGTCATTAAATATGTACGCACTTTATTACATTTTGGAGGGTGTCGTCAGTGATGTCAATGCTTGGTTCCTAGGGCAGTTTCGGGTCTTACAACATCAGATCCCTCTCACCAGGCAGACCCTATTAGAGAAGATGAAACTCTGATCCACCCTCTTTGAACGTCACGCAAACACTTGATATTCCCCGAAAATAAGCCCTAGTGTTATAGTTCGGAGAGAAAATGAATATAAACTTTGTCTTATTTTCAGGGAAACATGGTATTAATCATCTCATCCTTGGTAACAACAGTTTTTATCTCGATCCTTTTTTTAAATACACCCTGTATTTATTTTATATCTGTCATATGAGAATTAAAACAATACTGGTAATAATTCGGTTATATGATCACGAGTCAAAAAGTAATGCAATTTTGTTTAGGACAGGTACAATTACCAACACAGTAACATGTATCATACACCAGTCGGTCCTCTGTCGATCATATCTCTACTTCTCCAAATAGCAATGTTCCACCTTCGAATGAGAGCATGTATACCTGCTCCGTAAAATTCTGCTGACTGAACTTTGAACCACTGCTTCACTTCCTCACTTCTTCATTATGGATTTCCCTTCCTCAACCTCAGGTAAGAGGGTTTGAGAGGCAAAAATTATTCCTGTGACGAAGAAGTGAAATCTGTAGTGAAGAAGTGGCTCAAAGAACATTCAATGGAATTTTACGGGACAGGGTTACATGCTCTCCTTCGTAGGTGGAACATTGCTATTAAGAGAAACGGTGACTATGTAGAGGAGCTGGAATGTAATCCAAAAAGGACCGGCTTCATTTTTGATGTATGATGCATGTTCCTGTGTTGGTAATTATACCTGTCCTAAACAAAATGGCATTAGTTTTTGACTCTCCTATGTGGAGCAGTAAGGATGTAATCCACAGAGGACCAGCTTCATTTTGGTGTATGATACATGTTTCTGTGTTGGTATTATAACTGTCCTAACAAATGGCATTACTTTTTTCCCCTATGTAGAGAAGTAGGGATGTGATCCACAGAGAACCAGCTTCATTTTGATGTATGATACATGTTCCTGTGTTCGTAATTACACCTGTCCTAAACAAAATGGCATTACTTTCTGACTCACCCTCGTACTATGTATTTGGTAATTGTATAAGCATTTATTATACAGAAATACGTTTAAAACCCGGGGGAATATTAACGATGCAAAATATTAGATTGGAATCTTCTCGTTCTAAATTCGAAATCATTACTTAACAAGGAAAAACAACAGCAACAAAATTACAAATCTATCGAAATACGCATTTTTTTAATGTCAAGATCGCGTGGGATTTCTTAAAACAACGCCGGAGGTAAGATACGGAACTCGCAATTCCCTCTATCCTCGGAGAAAACCTAATATAATTTATTTCCTAAATAATGATCATCAAATTTTACATTTAAAAAAAAAGCTGAAGTAATTGCTAAATGACGGCATAAAAATACATTAAAATATCAAGATATGGAAATACAAAACTATCTTTGATTATTAAGATTACTTTATAAATAATAAGACTCATACGAAGTATGAGATATACAAATAACAAATAAAGAACAAAACCCGCGAGGAATAAAATAATTATATAGTTAAGTGAATGGAGAAAACTGGCATAATAAGAATACAGGAATTGGGTGGATAGAGTAAGATAATCCGGTTATTTCCTAGTTGAGTAACATGATATGACCCAGAAAAAACAGAACCCAAATTATATATTTATTTTCCCATTAAACTAACCATAAACCCCAACCCTAACCCTAACCCTAAACCTTAACCCTAACCCTAACCTTAAACCCTAACTCTAACCATTGCTGGACTTAAACTTTTAAAAAATTGAAATTAAAATTAACAGTTTTATTACCAAATTTTCAGGTTCTGTTTTTTCTGGGTCACCCAGTAATATTATGTTACTCAACTAGAGGGTGGGTTAGGGTAGCGTTAGGGTTAGGTTTAGGTTTAGGTTTAGTGTTAGGGTTAGAGTTAGGGTTTTGTTTAGGGTTAGGGTTAGGGTTGGGGTTTAGGGTTAGGTATAGGGTTTAGGGTTAGGGTTAGGGTTGGGGTTTAGGGTTAGTTTAATGGGAAAATAAATAATGTGGGTTCTGTTTTTCTGGGTCATTCTGTAATATCATGGTACTCAACTAGGAAATAACCGATAATCCATTCAGAATTGGACAAGAGATAGAAGTTTAACGATAATGATAGAGGCGCATTGTGTAATGGTTATTGTTGTAGAAAATAGACTTGGTGACCCGAGTTCAAATCCTAGACGAAGTTGTTTGCCTTTCACATAACGCTAATACCTTTCGAAAAGGTATAAATCTAACTATTTTCTTAAATTGCATCTATCAATGAGGTTTCAATTTGGAGCTTTGGGACGTGTGGAGTACCCGTTCATCGCCGTTACTCTCAGGTCGACTTTGACCCGGAGTGGTTGGTTGATTGGTTGTTTCTTTACGGCATGTCAACCCCCGTTGGTTTATTTTATGCCGAGTACTTCGTTTCATTCATTCTTGATTATTACTCAATTTTATTTAAACTCAGTTTTTAAGCATTTTTTAAAACTCATTTTTTCTATTTAACTCATCAATGGGACATTAATAGGTATTACCATACCGGGTCAAGTAGACCTTGTTGGATTGTTTTGTGTTATAAGGTAGGCTAGAAGCCACCACTTAAACTTATAGACTCTGCATGAAGCCAGCCAATCAACAGCTCGAATACGTGGATAGTTATCTACTTAATCGCCAATCTTGAAAGCCGTTTATTTGCGCGTATTCGACACGGATGAACGGATCTGTAACCAAGGACTTTGCTCAACCAGAGGATTCTACCCAACACTAAGGATCACCGAGGAACAACCAAATGATGCTATCCAACACTAAGAATGTTAAGTTTTTAAATGCCATCCTTGGCCAGTTGAAAAGGGCTTAAAGAAAGTCTTATGTTATGGAATCCTTTGGTGATCCTTTGGTAAGCGTATGAGTCCTATCCTGCGTATTGGTAAAGGTCCAGTGATTTAATCCTATGTCCGTCGTCAAAGAATGTTGCAGTAATTATCACCAGTAGGGTCGGTTTAAGTATTGTATCAACCTCAGAGTACTTCCAGTGATTGGTAAAGAGTTAGATCACATGATTCTGGCATAGTCTATAAGTAGGAGCGGGCATTTAACACACACTTTATATCTAGAAAATTCTTAACAAGGAACACCGAGGAACAACCAACAAGGATTCTTCCCTAAGGAACACAAGGAACTTCCACTGTAAAGTGTTCGCACTTGAAGCCTAAAAATGGCCACAAAAACAAACCTGGCAGTAGTGGTGATGAAGGTTTACCCCACATTTCTCAGAGTTCCAGATATAGAACCCCAACATCAGATAGAGTTTAACATCATACTAAGGACATCAAGACGCTCATCCACCGCCTTCTAGCACATATATAATAAAAAGAGTTGGAGCTTGCAGTAAAGGTAATAAGGTTGGGACAAACATATATGTGCTAGGGCTTGACCTGACCAGCCGATTGATCAGAGAGGGCTCTTCAACCACCCGTCCAGCCTAAGAAAGGACCAAAGTGGAGTGTTGCATGTTATCGATTGCTCAAGGTTTCATCCTTAAGCATCACGGATCGCTACTTACGACCATCAGATAGCTCCGTATATGTATTTTAGCGTTCTACAGAGGTGCAGTCGGTCTATTCGAAGCATCTGTCTGTTACACGATTTATGAGCAGCTTATAAATTACGTGTACCTGTAGTTAGAATATTTTGAATAGGGTCCGTTAGACTTAAAAACGACAGTTACTGGTGGTTAATAACCTTTTTAATTGACCCCCTTGAAGGCGCGTGATTGGGTGCAATGGAAATTAGTTTAGTCCAGATGCAACGCAGATTTCAGAGTGGATGGATCTGTAGGTCGCCACTCTGATGTCATTTCTTGATCAGCAGCGGAATTATGGGCTGGGTTTGGAAATAAAGCTTTATTAAGAAACAACCAAGTCTTTTTTGTTAATCGAATATTAAAAACAAGCAATGTCCAGCACACTACGAAGAAATCAACAAAGAAAATCAAACCCCAGCAGAAGTCCTGAAGAGAAGTAACCACACTAGATCGACGGGCGAAAATGGCTGCCAAGGTAGAACCATGTGAAGCAGTAAACAGAGAGTTAAAAAAAGTAGACTATCATCTCCTCTCTCTCTCTCTCTCTCTCTCTCTCTCTCTCTCTCTCTCTCTCTCTCTCTCTCTCTCTCTCCTCTGCCAATCTACGTGTCTGTCT
>CM042166.1:32580941-32586891 GCA_023376005.1 Doryteuthis pealeii | reverse complement strand
AAAAACAGAGAGAGATAGCCAGGTGATGCTGGGTAGCCGCTTCTAGACTTATTATATCAGAAAAACACAATTCAACGGCTATTATATAGTTTAGCTGTAAGATTCTACTTAAAAATGTCCAGCATTTGTAAATCTCAAAATTAACCAAATCAAAACACTACGGTCCCGCTTCTACCCAGGTGATGCTGGGTAGCCGCTTCTAGACTTATTATATCAGAAAAACACAATTCAACGGCTATTATATAGTTTAGCTGTAAGATTCTACTTAAAATATCCAGCATTTGTAAATCTCAAAATTAACCAAATCAAAACACTACGGTCCCGCTTCTACCCAGGTGATGCTGGGTAGCCGCTTCTAGTCTTATTATATCAGAAAAACACAATTCAACGGCTATTATATAGTTTAGCTGTAAGATTCTACTTAAATATCCATCATTTGTAAATCTCAAAATTAACCAAATAAAAAAACTACGGCCCCCCTTCTACTCAGACGATGCTGGGTAGCCGCTTCTAGTCTTATAATAACAGAAAAACACAATTCAACGACTATTATAAAGTTTACCATTGAAATTCCTCTTAAAAATTTTCAGCATTTGTAAATCTTAAAAGTAAACACATCAATGCACCACGATTGCTCCCTATACCCAGGCGATGCCGGGTAGCCGCTTCTTGTCTTATAATAAGAGAAAAACACAATTCAACGGCTATTATATAGTTTAGCAATAAGATTCTTCTTAAAAATTTCCAGCATTTGTAAATCTCAAAAGTAACCAAATCAAAACACTACGGTCCCGCTTCTACCCAGGTGATGCTGGGTAGCCGCTTCTAGACTTATTATATCAGAAAAACACAATTCAACGCCTATTATATAGTTTAGCAATAAGATTCTACTTAGAAATGTCGAGCATTTGTAAATCTCAAAATTAACCAAATCAAAACACTACGGTCCTCCTCTACCCATGCGATGCTGGGTAGCCGCTTCTTGTCTTATCATATCAGAAAAACACAATTCAACGGCTATTATATATTTTAGCAATAAGATTCTACTTAAAAATGTCCAGCATTTGTAAATCTCAAAAGTAACCAAATCAAAACTCTGCGTTTCCTCCCTCTACTTAGACGATGCTGGGTAGCCGCTTCTAATCTTATAATATCAGAAAAAACACAATTCAACTGCTATTATATGGTTTATAAAAGCTATTGAAAACATGGCGTCGTACATGACCTCCGTCTATCGATTTTAAACTATTCAATAATGGAGGGTGAAGTTAGCAGACGGTAAATTTTATTAAAAATTTTAAACAAGGTTACATATTTTTTATCTCAACCGAAAATAGAAATATCTTATCCGATCAACCACAATTATGACGTTACGATAACTCTCTAGTGCCGGAGATCTGAAAGTTGCTTTTTTTAAAATTTTCTTTTCTTTTCTTTATTTCTTGATATATTTAAAACTTAAAAAATGTGAATTGCGTTCTTGTGATGTCCAATTTAATTTTTTAAAGTGTTGCAGATTTACCCCCACTCTCCCCACACATAAAAAAAGATACAAATTTCATAGACAAATACATATTGTCTAAGTTTGGCTTAGCATGACATAAGGCTAAGGGGGGTTTTGGATTTGGGTTCCTCAAAAGAAATTCTGTAGATATAAGTATATACTAGCAAATATATGCACCCTCTGGGTGCAAGTATTTAAGTTTTAATATAATAAAATATCATATTAAATTAGAAAGGCTAATGAAACTGAATAAGAATGCACATAAAAAGATTGGGAACAGAGGGGGTATGATTGAAAAATAGAACAACTTTGAAAATAACTCTTCCATCATTTTCCATTACTCCCGTCTTTCATTGGTAAATTTTCCTAATTTAACTATTTAGTTAAAATAGGAAGTAAAGGATAATATTAGTTATTTTTTCTTGTTAATGAATTTCTTTTAAGATTTATCCCCGAGATTTTTGCTCATATTCTAAAAAGATAAAACCAAACAATTAGAAATCAATAATACTAAGCATATATTTATTAAAATCAATTTTTTAAGATCAATATGCAAATTAGCCTTCCCATTCACACTGTGAACCGCTATTTTGTTGTATATATAAATATAATTGCATGTTATTAGTGTGTAGATATTGTTAACAGTCTTAATGATGTAAAAGAATTCTACTAATAACTGAGGTTTAAATAAAAAAATAAAATCATGAAGAATGTGATATAAATAACGAAGGGAATTGTGATTTGTATAGTAATATAGTTTCGGTTACAGAAGACAAACACACAATCTCCATTATAATAAGATATATATATTAAGAAATTTGAAAAACGAAGTGTGAAAAAAAAATAAGATGAATTTATTTATCGACGCTTAAACGTTTCGGTTTATTTAAACCTTCATCAGGATAGATTATGGGGTGAAGAAATTTATGAATGTTTTGTCGTTGGCAGGAGTTAGAAAAATCTTCATAAAAAAATTGTAACGGTATTTGTTCAGCGTTATATTTTTGAAAGACGAGTCGCGATCCGCACACGCGAAGATGTCCTGGTTCTGGGTTCCTCAAAAAAAATTCTATGGATGTTAGTATATATATTTACTAACCCCTCGGCATGAGCAGGATGTGGCACAAGGTCAATTTCTGTTGCATCATCTGATTTACACTACCTCCCCAAAAAACAAAAAAACATAGAAATATCATAGTCATACACATATTTACTAAGTTTGGCTTAGCAAGGCACAAGGTTAAAGTGTTTTTCTAGTTTTGAGTTCCGTGAAAGAAATTAGTATATATATATATATATATATATATATATATATATATATATAGTTTCGAGTCACACACCGAGCAGTCTCACATGTCTATGACCTTGCAAATGTGACCAAATAGGTCAAAATGTACATACAAAGATTGACATGTTCTCGATTTGTTTAGCCTAACATTTGAGCATATATGCCCGCCTAAATTCATTAATTATTAACTAATAAATTTTCAGAATTACGTATGAATTCAATTGAGCAGATATCCTCGAAAAATTGTCGGCTAAAAAGGCATATAAAAAAAAAACAACACATTGCTTGTTTACTTATTTCATATATATATATATATATATATATATATATATATATATATATATATATATACTTACCCTCGGAACGAGCAGGATATGGCACAGGGACTATTTCTGCTGTAACTCTAATTTATCCCCCAACCAAAAAAAAAATCACAAATTTTATTGGCAAATACACACACACGCATTCACTCACATATTATATATATATATATATATATATATAGCCATAAATGATTGATTCTAAAAAATCTTTAATGGCCATGGTGCTGGTTCGGTTAATGGATATGGTTCGGCGTTAATTTCGCATTAGTATTAGTATAAGCAAAAATCTCCCGAACCCTAGCCATAAATGATTGATTGTAAAAAATTAACGGCCACGGTGCAGGTTCGGTTAATGGATATGGTTCGGCGTTAAATTTGCATTAGTATTAGTATAAGCAAAAATCTCCCGAACCCTAGCCATAAATGATGGATTCTGAGAATTCATTCTCGCTACGGTGCAGGTTCGGTTAATGGATATGGTTTGGCGTTAATTTCGCATTAGTATTAGTATAAAGAAAAAATCTCCCGAACCTAGCCATAAATGATGGATTCTGAGAATTCATTCTCGGCTACGGTGCAGGTTCGGTTAATGGATATGGTTCGGCGTTAATTTCGCATTAGTATTAGTATAAGCAAAAATCTCCCGAACCCTAGCCATAAATGATGGATTCTGAGAATTCATTCTCGCTACGGTGCAGGTTCGGTTAATGGATATGGTTCGGCGTTAATTTCGCATTAGTATTAGTATAAGCAAAAATCTCCCGAACCCTAGCCATAAATGATGGATTCTGAATTCATTCTCGGCTACGGTGCAGGTTCGTTAATGGATATGGTTCGGCGTTAATTTCGCATTAGTATTAGTATAAGCAAAAATCTCCCGAACCCTAGCCATAAATGATGGATTTGAGAATTCATTCTCGGCTACGGTGCAGGTTCGGTTAATGGATATGGTTCGGCGTTAATTTGCATTAGTATTAGTATAAGCAAAAATCTCCCGAACCTAGCCATAAATGATGGATTGTAAAAATCATTAACGGCACGGTGCAGGTTCGGTTAATGGATATGGTTCGGCGCTAATTTCGCATTAGTATTAGTATAAAAAAATTCCCGAACCTAGCCATAAATGATTGATTTTAAAAAATCATTAACGGCACGGTGCAGGTTCGGTTAATGGATATGGTTCGGCGTTAATTTCGCATTAGTATTAGTATAAGCAAAAATCCGAACCTAGCATAAATGATTGATTCTAAAAATTCATTCACGGCTACGGTGCAGGTTCGGTTAATGGATATGGTTCGGCGTTAATTTTGCATTAGTATTAGTATAAGCAAAAATCTCCCGAACCTAGCCATAAATGATGGATTCTGAGAATTCATTCTCGGCTACGGTGCAGGTTCGGTTTAATGGATATGGTTCGGCGTTAATTTGCATAGTATTAGTATAAAAAAAATCTCCCGAACCTAGCCATAAATGATGGATTCTAAAAAAATCATTCGGCTACGGTGCAGGTTTCGGTTAATGGATATGGTTGGCGTTAATTTTGCATTAGTATTAGTATAAGGAAAATCTCCCGAACCCTAGCCATAAATGATGATTCTAAAAAATCATTCTCGGCTACGGTGCAGGTTCGGTTAATGGATATGGTTCGGCGTTAATTTGCATTAGTATTAGTATAAAAGAAAAATCTCCCGAACCCTAGCCATAAATGATTGATTCTGAAAATTCATTCTCGGCTACGGTGCAGGTTCGGGTAATGGATATGGTTCGGCGTTAATTTTGCATTAGTATTAGTATAGCAAAAATCTCCCGAACCCTAGCCATAAATGATTGATTCTAAAAAATCATTCACGGCCACGGTGCAGGTTCGGTTAATGGATATGGTTTGGCGTTAATTTTGCATTAGTATTAGTAAATAAAATCTCCCGAACCCTAGCATAAATGATTGATTCTGAGAAATCATTCTCGGCTACGGTGCAGGTTCGGTAATGGATATGGTTCGGCGTTAATTTTGCATTAGTTTTAGTATATGAAAACATTTCCCGAACCCTTGCTATATATGATGGATTCTGAAAAATCATTAACGGCTACGGTGATGTTCGGTTAATGGATTTTTTTTCATTCTTTTTAATTTTGGGTATACAGCTTTTTAACTGTTTATTTTTACTGTTTAACACGTAGATAGAATTCTAACTGTTTTTACCACTCCGGGACAGAGTGTACTTTGGAGTAATAGCAGTAAAAGGGTACTCTATACTCCCCAGAGCTCAAGTATTTGAACTTCCCCGCAATATGCTGTTAGCCCAGGACACTAAAACACTATTCCACCGTCTTTCAGCAGATATATGATAGTGTCCAACAATCATAAAAAAATAAATATAAATAAGTTATTTACATCTGTGCAAGTGAATCTCCTGGCCAATTCTGGAGTGACAGTCTTTGGTGCACTGAATGCACACAAACTGTGATGCATTCTGGGGATGCTGTTTTTTCTTCCTCTTTCTGGCTCTCTTTGCTGTCGAAGCTGCTCTCCTTTAAGTAATAGGGTCCGATAAGTGTACTAGGATCGGGACAATCATATAGCTGCTAATTGGTCGGAGGGGGCCTCCATGACCGCACGATTTGCTATTAGTCTCGTTCTTATTCATTATTTTTAGATTAACTTTCAAAGTAAAGTACAATTTCTGAGAATACTGAACCTTACTCTATGAGAAAAAACAATGCCCGTTCTTAAATTCTTAAGTATAGTCATTTTTATCTGATGTAGACTAGCAAGGCTACCCAGCATTGCCACTCGGAATTTAAATAAACTAAAAATAAGTAAATTAGGCAGAGTGG
>CM042166.1:32555941-32575941 GCA_023376005.1 Doryteuthis pealeii | reverse complement strand
TATAAATATTTATTAATCCCTCCTCACGAGAAGGATGCGACACGAAGTCAATTTCTTAAGCGGAGGTTAACAGGTTTGAATTCAGAGTCTTCCTTCTCCTAGACTGGTTACTTAGCCATAGTTAAAGAACCCAGTCTGTCCTGCTATTTATTCATAGCTGGAGGGAGAGTAGGATTCATGCTTTTTTCAAGGGTATTAGCGCTAAATGAAATGCAATTACCACATCTAGGATTTGAACTCGGAGCGACCAGTCCATTTGCCATGACTTTAACCATTACATCATCAATATAAGGTGAATTCGGCATCTCACTGACCACTGTGCTTTGTCACTTTCACGAGCTAGCATAATGTCGTGTCCGGTGTTGTTCGGCACCTTTAAGAACTCGGCATCTAACAGCCCAGTGTGATTCGTCACCTTCACAAGGTCGGCACCTTACCAACCCGTCCTTCGAGGCGGGGTCCGGTGAGCTTTGGCCACTAGACCGGTGTTATTAATTAATAGCGCCGATCCCAGGGGACTATCCCCAGGCAATACCTACCCCCTTGATTTAAAGGGATAGGCCTGGGTTTATTGCACAGTGCCTGAGGCGCCCCCTTGAAAGGAAATGCCGACCAGATCGACGCAATTTTTTTCCACCTGCCACCCATGAGTCTCGGCTTGTGGGTGGTCCTACGTAAATAGGGTTGTGCCTGACCTTGTACAAGTGGGGTGCGAGGAAAATATACCTTACAAACCCGTGAGCTTCGGAACCTTTAAAGGGCTCGGCATCCCACTGTCCAGTGAGGTTTCTCCTCTTCACGACCCCGACAACAGCATCCAGATCTGCCAAATAGTGCCTCACATTTCTAAAATATTGCAAAAGTTTTGACTCGCCCGAAGACGCAATCGCAGCCAGCACTAAGATATCAGTGTGTATAAGTGCTACGCACAAGCGAGAAAAAAAAATTTCTTCCTTTTTGTTTTTTTGTTTTTTGTTTTTTTGAAGAGAACAAAGACAGGGGCGAAATAAACAGAAAATTCTCAAGCAACTTGGACGAAAATTTGGGCGAATCTCAACAATTTATCATTATTGTTATTATTATTTTCTTTCTTTTCTTTCTTTCTTTCTTTCATAAAAATAAAAGAGTACTAAGAAACACCTTATCCAAAATGAAAAAAAAAATCTTTTTCATAAAATATAATAGTTGTACTAAACGACCTCAATCTACATTGTTTTCACAGCCACCTCCACCCCTAACAAAAATTACACCCTGATACCATCTAACAAAATAATCACACCATACATTTATTGTCTAAAGGCTGGTTTTATTAAAAGAATTATATATATATATATATAATATATATATAGTCTAAGACGGCTTTTATTAAAACAATTATTATATAATATATATATAATATATATATATATATAGATAGATAGATAGATAGATAGATAGATGTATAATTGATTGTGCATGTCAACTCGTCTGGGCTATCAAATGCCTACATTATATATATATATATATATATATATATATATATATATATATATATATATATATATAGTCTAAGACGGCTTTTATTATATATATATATATATTACACATATATATGTGCATATATATATAAATAGTCTGAGACGGCATTTATTAAAATAATTATATATATTTATGCATATATATATTTATGCATATATATATATAATATATATATATATATATATATATATATATATGTGTGTGTGTGTGTGTGTGTGTGTGTGTGTGTGTGTGTGTATATATATATATATAGATATAGATATAGATATAGATATAATTGATTGATGCATGTCAATCCGTCTGGGTTATTAAATGCCTACATTGTACATTTTGTGTAGTTTCTTATTACGAATATGAATATATATATATATATATATATATATATTATATATATATATATATATATATATATATTAACTAATACAAATGTAATGAAAAGCAAATGAAATTATATATATATATATAGTCTAAGACGGTTTATTATATATATATATATATATATATATATATATATATATATATATAATTGATTGATGTACGTCAACCTGTCTGGGTTATTAAATGCCTACATTGTACATTTTGTGTAGTTTCTTAAGAAATTTTTAAATAGTCAAATGACATGAAATATTACGCGGAGTTTTACCGTGATGAAGCTTTTGTGATTGTTTTCAGTGATGATACTGATTGCTTGATCTATTGCACTTGCTTCTGTTGTAAAAATGGAGCATAGGGATTAATACCGAACGAAATTACGAGCAATGTTCTTATAATCTGAAAGGAAACGATAAAAATTATTCATTATATGATTCGTAAACGATAACAAGAGGCAGTGTTTTAATAATGTTATTATTGTTTAAATCCTTCTAATCTGATACATGTCCTACCAACCGAGCTCCTCTTAGAGAACTTGGGTCAATTGTTGAAATTTATTAAGGTAATGGTGATCCTCTTTCACCGGTCACCAGCAGTAGCCCTTAGGGTCACATGATGCCCACTATAAAAGAACGGTCCCTGAAGAATTCGGCCTCTTTTTGCTTCTAGCGTTGGCTAGCTTCACCGCTCCGTATCGTCAGTAGCCCCAGACGGCGAAGACCAGGAACCCCCAACACGTTGGAATCAAGAGCGGCAAACGCACACCTAATAACCAATTCTTCAGGGCCCAAACCAGTTACGTGGAACAGTAATATCAAGGATAACAGCTAAGTTTCCTCAGGCAATTTTATCTGCAAAACCTTCACTTTTAACCTATTTGACATATTCAATTCTCCTTAAATATTCTTTACCAACCAAACGCATTGAACTCTTAATTTGAACTGAACTCTATGAACATTCTTTAAAGTCGTTTGGTTGTTTCATTTTATGTATATTGATACCCCTGTTGATATTTGTTTTATGTTTTACATGTAAAGTAAACATTTTGTTTTATAAAAAGTCGTTTGTCTCCTTTCTTCAAAGCTGCACCCATCTCCTCACTGCGTCGAAGCACGGTCTATTCTCTTACAAAACGTAGGGTGTAAACAGTGCTTTTCCGGGGACAAATAATCCCCACACAATTGACCCACAAGCAGCATGTTGTTGCAGATTCCCTTGGAACGAGTCGCACGCGGTCCATTTTCCAATTCCCCAAAAACCTTTTCAATTATTTTCAATTAGCTGTAGGACAGTCATCAACTTTCTCAGCGAGTTCCCTAGCAATTCTTGGTTGGTTGGTTTATTGACTTTAACGTCATATCAAACCGTCTGGGGTTATGTCATGCCTAACGATTAGGAAATAGTATATGTTGTATATTTATATTTATACTTTTTAGTAATTGTTTTTAACAATGTGTTAGCACCATTGGGGATTATGTTATATGGTATTGATTAATATTATTATCTGCGTTATTCGGACTATTGTCCTCATCTTTATTGTTATTTGTACAACGTTTCGGCCGATATACATAACAGTAACATAGAAAAATAATTAACACAACTCCTACTCCAGCTATGGTTAGCGGAATGAGAACAGGATACCCCCGTGGACTGAGTAAAGAGTTAAGTTCAAAATTCCGTGATGGCTCCCGATTACAACAAGAAAGTTCCTGAGTTCGAAAAGAAGGTTCCCGAGTTCGAAAAGAAAGTTCCCGAGTCCGAGAAGGTTCCCGAGTCCGACAAGAAATATCTGAAGAAGGCCGGAGGGTATATCGGCCGAAACGTTGTACAAATAACAATAAAGATGAAGACAATAGTCCGAATAACGCAGATAATGCTAATCATCAAGCCTCATCTCAAACATTCAGAGAACTGGTATTGATTAAGTTCATGCCTATGGTATAATTTTATTTCCCTAGTAAGTATAAGCAAAAATGAGCTACAATGGACTGGGTTCAAATCCTCGTAAATGCCCGGTTTCACATAATCACCTCTTCGGATCAGAGCTCAGTATTACACAATATTAAAACCAAAAATATTCCTTTTTTATCTGGTGTCAGTATAACAAATGAGTACCTTATCTTCAATCTGGATTGTTTGCAGACAGGGGTCCATCTAGTCAAGCCTCCACCCACTAAAGACAAATATTCATATCGTGTTAGTATTTATTCTAAGACTAACAACAACAAATAAATGAATTAAAACCTAGTTCAATTTTAACGGTTTATTTAACAACAAAACAATGACTAAGAATACATTAGGATTAATAAGAAGTTCATATGAATACATGGATAAAGAAATATTGAAAATTTTATTCATTGCATTGGTGAGACCTTATATGGAATTTCCTATAGGAAGCGCGTGGTGCGATTGTTAAAGTCATGGGAAATGGACTCGTCGCCCCGAGTTCAAATCCTGGATGTGATAATTGCATTTCACTTTGCGCTAATACGCTTGGGAAAGGTATGAATCCTACTCTCCCTCCAGCTATGGATAAATAGTAGGGCAGACTGGGCTCTTTAACCTTGGTTAGGCAACCAGTCTAGGAGAAGGAAAACTCTGAATTCAAACCTGTTGAACTCCGCTTAAGAAATTGACCTTGTGTTGTATCCAGCTCGTGCGGAGGGGTTTGTAAAAATATATATGGAATTTCCTAATGTGGTCTGGAGTCCAAGACTAATCAAGGACATAAAACTCATTAAGGGAGTTCAAAGGAGAGCTAGTAAGGCAGTGAAGGAATAAAAAAAACCTTTCGTGTGAAGAAAGACTTGGGAGGATTGATATACCAAGTTTGGTTTATCGACGAACAAGACGAGATATGATTGAAGTCTATAAATATACCCATGGATTTTATTCATCGAGCTCTGATCTATTAAATGTTGCTCAAAAATCAATACCAGGGTCATAAATTAAAAATTTATTAAAAAAAAAAGAATGTCCTCCATGTTGACATTTTCAAACAGATCTTTCATATTGTTTGCATCAAAATAACGGTTTCTGATGTGAGCAAAAAACCTCCCCCTCCTTATCGAAATGGAGAGATGACGTGTCAAATCTCGTTACGTGTAAAAACGTTTGTTACTTTATGGCTCTTTCTTCGAATGCAGCGATGATGTGTTGATGGCACTGGTTTACAAGGAAATTGAGGCAAGCACAAAAATAGCTGTTTTAACCTAATTTGGGGGTGCAGCTGAATTCAGAATTGAAATTCGTTTTTACTCATCACCTCTAGCTTTTTAGATATGCATACTGTACATTTTGTACATATACAGTACATAAAGGCGTATATGCATTCAGGGTTAATTTCTAATATTGTGTGACTTGTGTCTTCTTTTTTAGTTATTATGCAATAAATGTAAGTGATAGCATTACATTACATATATATATAGCTATATATCAAGACGGATTTTGGCAGTTAAGCGTAGCCAACACGTCTCAATCAACAGCCAGTAGTGCACTGGCAGTCAGCAGATCATCTAAGAAAACACATTTCTAACTGTCTGCGGTACTATGAATTGTGTACATTGTGTCATCCAAGTATATTTATTCCGTCAATATTCTTTATCGATCCTGTTTTATCTGTAATAAGCTACTGCAACTGATGAAATAAGCATGTATATACTCTGTATATACTAAATGGGACTATTTAAAAGACAGAAAACTAGAGGTGATAGAGCAAAACTGTTTATAAATTTGAATTCAGCACACCCAAATTAGTAAAAAAAAACAACACCTATTCACATTCTTGCCTCAGTCAAAAAATATTTTTTTTGTAAACCAGTGTAGTAGAAATATTTACTATACTTATCTCTCTGGGCTGTTATCACAATTTGAGAGGCTAAAATCCTGTTTGTTGGGCTGCTGTTCAGTTGACTGGCAATTCTATGATGGAAACTAACATGGCGGGTAGCTGAGGGATAGCTTCCTCAGGTATACTAATAAACGGAAGCACCGTATCTGCCATTGTTTTTGTTATGAAACGGAAGCACCTTTTCAGCCTTCTTTTTGAGTTATGAATAAAAGGCGGAAGTGATCACTTCTCTTGGTTAACGTCAGCTGGACTACCCGTGTTATTTTTTTCGCTAAGCAGGTTATGTGCCATTTAGAGTTTTTAGGAATAACACAAGGCCACTTTTTTTTTCATGAGAATTTTATTTCCCGCAAAATCACAACTACCGAGTCAGGAATTCATGTCTTGCTCTGTCAGCATATTCTCCCAGATTCAGTTCACTCACTGACATCTCACTCCTCCTCTATACCACTTCGCTACATCTTCCAATGAAACCCTGCCATGTTTCTGTGCTGACTCATCATTTAAACTTTTCTATTCTCATCTAACTCAAAATTCCCGCTAAAAAACATTCCGCGCTAATTTACATATCAGGTTACTCACATGGCTCTGTGGGTTAAATCAAACTTAACGGATATAAATTTTATCATCGTGGTTCAGCTCGCCGAAAGAAAAAAAATCCAAAAATCAGGGAATTAACCAAATTTAATGAAATTTTCAGTCTTGATAAATTAATGAATAAAACATATAATGCACCAGTTATTTTATTTAAAAACTTTTACATTTTCTCGGGTCAGTTAACTTTG
Source organism: Doryteuthis pealeii (assembly GCA_023376005.1). Classification (NCBI taxonomy): domain Eukaryota; kingdom Metazoa; phylum Mollusca; class Cephalopoda; order Myopsida; family Loliginidae; genus Doryteuthis; species Doryteuthis pealeii. Next base: position 32,569,416 of record CM042166.1, on the reverse strand, counting down.
AACCACGTATCTTTGAGAATCTGCGTTACGCCTACAAAGTTAGCTGACCAGAAAAATGTAAAAGGTTTTTTTTTTAAATAAAATAACTGGTGCATTATATCTTTTATTCGTTAGTATATCAACACTACAAATTTTCTTAAATTCGATTAATTCCCTGTTTTTTTTAGTTTTTTTTATTTTAGTTTTTTTTTATTTCGATGGGGTGACATACGATGGTTGAATTTAGGTCCTTTAAGTTCGTTTTGTTAACCTGTGATTTATTCTCAATGTTTCGGGATAAAAATCCCATCTACAGGAGATTACTAGAAGTGAAGTTGTTGCTATTGGCTGTTCAAAACTGAAGTGGTTGCTAGTGGCTGTTCAAAAAAAAAAAGCAAATGAACAGAACCATAAACGCGCACACACACCCTTACACACACACACACAAACACACACATAAACAAGCAGCCCCCCCCACATACACATACATAGAATTTGGAAGACACGGGACATAACAAATGAACAGCCACTAGCAACAACTTCAGTTCTAGTAATCTCCTGTAGATGGGATTGTTATCCCGAAATATTAAGAATAAATCACAGGTTAACAAACAACACCATAGTTACCTTATTTTTCTTTACACTTGCATTGTGATAGCCTTCAAAACCAACCACCAAACCAATATAAACACAATGCTTCAAGCAAAATACAAAACCCTTTTATATATTTATATTTTAACGTGATGTTAATGTTATGTATTTGCTCTACTTAGGTATCTAGCACTCTTTACATTTTAGCTCTAAACATTCTTAGCGGCTTATGTATATATATATATATATATATATATATATATATATATATATATATATATATTATATATATATATGTATAGTGAAGAGTGAGGGAGTCAATCCTTTTTTTCCTTTTCGTAAGACAAGGGGGATTGTTTTGCTGAGGTAGGGTGCCACACCTACCATTAGCTCCAAGATGCTTTACCGCAGAGTTTAGATTACCTAAGCTGTTTAATTCATGCACCGAGTTGGAGAGAACTTGTATCGAACCCGGAAACTTGTGAATGCTTGACTAAATTACTAACCCTTTAAGTTTCAAATTGTTGATGGTCATAGTCTTTGTGAAACTATATTTATATAAAATAAGTCATGTTTCTCTCTCTCTCTCTCTCTCTCTCTCTCTCTCTCTTTCTTTCTCTCTCTCTCTCTCTCTCATATATATATATATATATATATATATATATATATATATATATATATGTATGTATGTATGTATGTATGTATACGTGTGTGTGTGTGTAAAATAAAACTGGATGTGAATCCGACGGTATGTTGAAAAAATGAATAAAGGAAAGAAAGTATAGAATGGATAATATAGGATATTTTAATCAATTTTACTTACACGTGTTTCGGTCAGGATTTTATCCATGTGTACATTATTCAAACTATTATTATTTTTAAATATAATAATTATTAAATAATAATAATTATTTCATTTCATTTGATTATTTAAAAATAATAATAGTTTGAATAATGTACACATGGATAAACTCCTGACCAAAACACGTGTAAGTAAAATGGATTAAAATATTCTATATTATCCATTCTATACTTTCTTTCCTTTATCATTTTTCAATATATATATATATATATATATACTTGGGAGTAAAATAAATGAAGAAAATAGAAATACACGAAGTACTCTAAAATATGTGTTTTACTTTTGATGGTGAAGTCGACGTTATAACATTTCGGTTTTAAGAACCTACATCAGGACTTGAGGTAGAAGAAATATGATGATGAGTCTGAACGACTTCCGAAGAATTATTGGTTGTGTGTGAAGAAGTGTTCACCTAGAAGTATCAGGGACGCGTGAACATTTTCAAAGAGTGGTGCACGGTGTGAAGTCTTCGTCAGGGTGCGTGAAAAAGAAAGAATAAAGAGTGTAAAAGAAATAAGGAAAGAAAGAAAAGAAATAAGAAAGGTAAGAAAGAGTAAAAAAGAGAAGAATCTGAAAATGAAGAAAGATTAATGGAATAAAGAGGAAAAAGAAGAGGGAAAGAAGAAGAAAGAAAGAAAGAAAGAAAGAAAGAAAGAAAGAACTAAGAAGGAAAGAAAGATAAACTGGGAAAGAAAGAAAGAAAAAAAAAACCAAGAGAGAAAGATAATGAACCGAGAAAAGGAGAAAGAAAGAAAGAAAGAAAGAAGTATGAGGAACTGGGAAATAAATAAAGAAAGAAAGAAACTGAGAGAGAGGGAGAGAGTGAGAGAGAGAGAGAACGAGAAAGAAGGAAGAAGGAAAGAAAAAGAAAGAAAGAAAGGAAAGAAATAAGAAAGAACTAAAAAAGAAAGAAAGAAAGAAATATGAGTAACTGAGAAATAAAGAAAGAAAGAGAGAAATTGAAAGAGTGAAAAAAAAGAATGAAGGATAAAGGAACTGGGAAACTGGGAAACTGAGAAAGAAAGAAAGAAAGAAATATGAGGAACTGGGAAGTAAAGAAAGAAGAAAGAAACTGAGAAAGAAAAGAAACCGTGAAAGAAGAAAAAAAGAAGAACGGAGAAAGTTAAAAAGGAAATGGAAAAAAGCAAGCAAGCAAGAAGAAAAAGACAGAAAAATAAGGAACTAAGAAACAAATAAAGAAAGAAAGGTAAGGAATCGAGAAAGAAAAAAGAAGAAGAAAGAAAGATAAGGAATCGAGAAAGAAAAAAGAAAGGAAAAGAAAGAAAAGAAAGAAAGATAAGGAATCGAGAAAGAAAAAAGAAAAAAGAAAGAAAGAAAGAAAGAAAGGTAAGGAATCGAGAAAGAAAAAAAGAAAGAAAGAAAGAAAGATAAGGAATCGAGGAAGAAAAAGAAAGGAAAAAGAAAGAAAGAAAGAAAGAAAGATAAGGAATCGAGAAAGAAAAAGAAAGAAAAAAGAAAGAAAGAAAGAAAGAAAGAAAGATAAAGAATCGAGAAAGAAAAAAAGAAATGAAGAATAAAGGAACAAAAGAGAGAAGAAAGATAAGGAAATGAAAAAACTAAATAGAAAAATGGAGAAAAAAAGAAAAAAAAAAACATTAACAATTGCAACAACAAAATAAAGAAACAAACATTAAAAAAAAAATAATTTAAAAAAACAAAAAGAAAAGAAAAAACAAATCAAAATTGTTCGGTAATCCAGACCGGAAGTCCAAGTTGAGTACAAAACACTTTAAGCTTTGTAAACATTTGAGAGAGAGAGAGAGAGTGAGAGAGAGAGAGAGAGAGAGAGAGAGAGAGAGAGAGGCAGAAGTAACAGAGAGAGAGAGAGAGAGAGAGAAGAGAGAGAGAGAGAGAAAATAATAAGAGAGAGAAAGAGAGCAGGAGGAGGAGGAGGAGAGAAAGTGAGTGAGAGGGTGATTTTTCTTAGCTAGAAAATCTTACGTTCTTGTATGGATTTTAATTGGCCGCTCTCAATGTCCTGTCTGCGACGAACTTTGGAGACACAACAAACCGTATTCTGCCAACCACAACCGTCTGTCAATGTTCCTCCTGCCCTCCAAACCCTCCTCGCCACACCCCATACCCCCCTCGCAAACCATTCCAGGGTGTCACGCTAAACCTTCTAAATATTTACAAAGTTTCAATTAGTAGGGTACAAGGCCATTCTAGATTGGCTGGTTAGTTGGATTTTATGGCATGTCAACACTTGTTGGGTTACTTTATGCCAAAGACATTTTGTTGATTCTTGTTTGGTAATCAATTTTTTTCAAACATATTTTTAATAATCATTTTTTTTTCTATTTAACCCATAGATGGGACCCTAACAGCTATTACCACTTTGGATCTGGGTGGACCTGGGAGTAATGGTGATAAAAGAATACTCTACATCCCAGAGTTTCAGAATTGGAACTTCACAACTAGATGAAGTTTAAATCATACCCAGGACATTAAGATCCTCAACCACCGCTTTCTAGCGCATATATGATAAAAAAAAGGGTTGGGAGTTTTCTATAAGCGCAATAGTGTTGAGACAATCATATACATACCTATTTACGAACCCCTCCACACAAGCAGGGCGTGACACAAGGTCAATTTCTTAAGGTTTGAATTCAGATTTTTCCTTCTACTAGATTGGTTGCCTAGCCAAGGTTAAAGAGCACAGGCTATTTATCCATAGCTGGAGGGAGAGTAATTGGATGCATGCTTTTTCCAATGGTATTAGCGCCATGTGAAATGCAAATAGCCTCGTCCAGGATTTGAACTCGGGTCGACGAGTCAATTTCTTGCAACTCTAACCATTACACCACGCGCCTCTAACTGTATATACCCTGGTGGTGTAACGTTTATCATCGAAGGAAATGGACAGGGCGACTGCAGTTCAAATCCTGGACGGGGCTTTTCGCATTTCACATAACGCTAATACCCTTGGGATAAGCTTAAATCAACTATTCTTCCCTCAGCTGTGAGTAATTAGTAGTGAGTGATGAGACGCCAAAACAATCTCCTTGGTTTAGCACTAGTGAAAAGAGAAGAGACTCCCTCGCTGCCCGGCTGATACGACTTTTAGGCCATTCCGACGACTTTACTTTAAAATCCTCTGAACACTCAAACACTATTTATCGATCTATAGTGTTTCTCGCAAATCTATCTATTTCCCAGTCTGATCACATCTATCTAGCTATCTATGTGGAGAAAGGTAGACAAACACAGGATGTTGTACAAAATGGATGTTTATTGTGGGTAGTGATCCCATGTTTGTCTACCTTTCTCCACATACTGTCGGGTTAATTTCCTCTTATTTCACCCATCCTATCTATCTATCTATCTATCTATCAGTCTGTCTGTCTGTCTATTCATATTTATCTATGCATATATCTAATATCTAACTTCTAGTCTCATCTCATCTATCTATCTATCTAAGTCTGTTCATATTCATCTATCCATATATCTAATATCTATCTTCTAGTCTTATCTATCTATCTATCTATCTATCAAAGTCTGTTCAGATCTATCTATCTATTTATTTATCTCCCAGTCTGTTCACATCTATCTATCTATCTATCTATCTATCTATCTATCTAAGTCTTTTCATATCTATATATCTCTCTTTCTGTCTATTTCTCTATCTCTCTATCTGCCAGTCTGATCACATTATCTATGTATCTATCTATCTATCTATCTATCTATCAAAGTCTGTTCCGATCTATCTATCTATTTATCTATCTCCCAGTCTGTTCACATCTATCTATCTATCTATCTATCTATCTATCTAAGTCTTTTCATATCTATATATCTCTCTTTCTGTCTATTTTTCTATCTCTCTATCTCTCTATCTCCCAGTCTGATCACATTATCTATCTATCTATCTATCTATCTATCTATCTATCAAAGTCTGTTCCGATCTATCTATCTATTTATCTATCTCCCAGTCTGTTCACATCTATCTATCTATCTATCTATCTATCTATCTATCTATCTATCTAAGTCTGTTCATATCTATATCTCTCTCTTTTTGTCTATTTCTCTATCTCTCTATCTATCTATCTGCTAGTCTGATCACATTATCTATCTATCTATCTATCTATCTATCTATCTATCTATCAAAGTCTGTTCAGATCTATCTATCTATTTATCTATCTCCCAGTCTGTTCACATCTATCTATCTATCTATCTATCTAAGTCTTTTCATATCTATATATCTCTCTTTATGTCTATTTCTCTATCTCTCTATCTATCTATCTGCTAGTCTGATCACATTATCTATCTATCTATCTATCTATCTCTCATGAAGAGTCAATCTAACTCTACCAGAAATGGCAAACCACTACGCTACGGAAAAGGATATTATCAACTCGCTAAATACTGACACTAATAACATGTTATATGGTTGCTATTAAGATTGTTCCATTTGTCCCATCAGCGCTCCTTGAAGATTATAGCATCAAGCAAAAAACAAAACAAAACAAAAAACAAAAAACAAAGCAAATACCAACGATCATCAAATTTATGGCTATATTTTTAACCAACCTCTTTTATTATTAGTCGGTTGTATGGTTAGATTTTACGGTATGTCAACTCTGCAGTTATTTTATACCCAAGCTGATTTGTTTTATTCATTTTGATTGGGTAGAAAATTTCAATTCATTTCTTAACACATTTTAAGTCATTTTTGTTTATTTAACCAATAGATGGAACCTTAACAGGAACTATCACTCCTGATCAGAGTGAACCTGGGAGTAATGCAGAATTGGAACCTCACCACGTAGATGCAGTTTAATGTCCTACCTATATATATATTTACCAACACCTCCGCACGAGCAGGATGCGACACAAGGTCAATTTCTTAAGCGGAGTTTAACAGGTTTGAATTCAGAGTTTTCCTTCTCCTAGACTGGTTACCTAACCAAGGTTAAAGAGCCCAGTCTGCCCTGCTATTTACCCATAGCTGGAGGGAGAATTGGATTCATACTTTTCCCAAGGGTATTAGCGTCATGTGAAATGCAAACAGCTTCGTCCAGTAATTGAACTCGTGTCGACGAGTCCATTTCCTAAGACTCTAACTATTAGACCACGCGCCTCCATATACGTCATACCCATAAGATCCCACCGCCTATGGGGCCATTTATTGGCCGTGGGTGGTGACCCGTGATGTTTAAGTACGGAATCCTGGTAGCTGAGCAGTCCATGACATGCAACACTCTCCACTTTGGCTCTTACTGGTGTTAGACGGGTAGTCAGAAAGGCTATATCCGATCAATAAACTTGTCGCCTCAAGCCCTAGCACCTATATGATAGTCAGACCGTATTGCCCGCACAGAAAAACCCCAACACTTTTCATCATATATATGCTGGAAGGTGTTGCCTGGCTATGATGCTAAACTTCATTTAGTGGTGAAGTTCCTATTCCGGAGCTCTGTCGGAGCTCTGTCGGAGCTTTACCGGACAGAACCGAGCTGTGCTACACATGCACTGAGTTGGCAAGAACAGGTATCGAACCCGGAACTATCTGCTTCCAAGGCAAATGCTCTATCGACTGATCTGAACCGGACCCATTATAATAGATGATAAATTATTTACGGACCTTGAAACGCAAGCAGTCTCGTCCAGTAATTGAACCCGATTCTATTTCTATTTCTATGTTTTTTCATACAGATAAAATAGGGAATACTGAATGATAATACAAGACTAGGTTGTTTGAAAATTAACAAGGTTTTATTTAACACAGGGTAAAGAATGCTTCTACCCTAAAAGTGACTTAAGGAGCAACTCTATTTTTGTTAGGTATTCCTAACCTGAACCAACTTAGTAATCGCTCGTGAAATGCGGCCTTGTGTCATACATGAATTAATTGTACTTAGCAACAAAAACAGATATACTTTAAATGCCACAGGGAAGACGAAGACTGAAAAAAAAATTCCAAAATCTTCGGGAACTGTTCCTAGCTCATAAATAACAATTGATATGACGAATACCTGATCAGCTCTCTAGCAAGATCTAAGTATTTGATTATGTTTTCTTTCATTTTCTCTCTGTAACCCGCTGGATAACAAGTTCTTTTTTTTTCTCGGTAATTAACTCTAGACCTGGTCATTTGGCCGGGATTAGGTGATCCGTTTATCTCAAAATCCAAAATAATTTTATGCGTTTCATTCTTTTGGACGTAATGTAGTTTTGACATATATCATTTTGTATATAATTTTGATTTTTCGGACTACTGTCCTCATCTTTATTGTGGTATGTAAAATCACAACGCTTCGGCAACTGGTCAAGGAGATTGAAAACTCAATTCGAACCTGTTAAAATATACATTAATTATTATTATTATTATTATTATTATTATTATTATTATTATTTACTCCTTTTAAGTTTTCACATCAGCATTAGCTGATGGTCTTTCACTGGAGTCTGGGTGACAGCAAGTCTCATCAGGTCTCCAGGACTCTTCTGAGTATTCTGGCAGATTGCAGCAGTGCAGTGTTCTGAATGGTTTCAATCCTTCCTCTGATTATTATTATTATTATTATTATTATTATTATTATTATTATTATTATTGACTCCATATATGGCGTACAAAAATAATGACGTCATTATTGAATAAGATCTTCAAACGTTCTTCGACACCTCGTTTGATCAACAGCCAAACTATTCAAAATAATTTCCTAAGTTGGGTCAATGCTATCCTCGGATACACAAGAAACACACGAGGAAGGCCGGATAATACAGCAGCCAAAAATGAGTTTGAAATATGTGTTTTAAAATATTGAGTTTAAAAAAGATTGATTACCCATTAAGAACGAATAAAAACACACCATCTTCGACATAAAATAACCCAACGAGGGTTGACATTCCGTAAAATCCAATCAACCAAAAAATGATTTTAAAATATGTGATTTAGAATATTAAGTTTAAAAAAGATTGATTATCCATTAACAAAGAATAAGACAAAACATCTTTGACGTAAAATAACCCAACGAGGGTTGACATGCCGTAACCAACCAGCAAGCCAATTTATATCAATATTCCTTAGTAAACAATTTCCGCTTCTAGTGACTATTAGGATCCCATCCATGTGTTAAAGATTAAAAATGATTTTTTAAATTTTTTTTTTTCAAAAATTGAATACCCAACAATAATGAATAAAACAAAAACGTCTTCGGCATAAAATAACCCAACAAAGGTTGACATGCCGTAAAATCCAACCAACCAGCAAGCCAATTAATATTAATATTCCTTAGTAAACAATTTCCGCTTCTAGTGACTATTAGGATCCCATCCATGTGTTAAAGATTAAAAATGATTTTTTTAAATTTTTTTTTCAAAAATTGAATACCCAACAATAATGAATAATACAAAAAGGTCTTCGGCATAAAATAACCCAACAAAGGTTGACATGCCGTAAAATCCAACCAACCAGCCAACAACTAAAGTAAATGCACTCTGAATGGCACAAGGAAGAAGAATAAAAAAAAAAAAGACAAACAAAAAGTCAAACATATAAACAAAAAACTTCCACAAAAACAAAGACGTAGATAAAATTGTTATAAAACACTCTTCGGTGTGAACCGGTTCGAACCGCTTGAAAAGATCGAAGGTGAAGTAACGGTGGGAGGAGAGCAAAAAATAGAGAGAGAGAGAGAGAGGGGAGGAGGGGAGGTAGAATGTCAAAAAAAGAGAAAGGTAGTGAGAGAGAAAAAGGTGGGGGTGGGTATGGGCTTGAGAATGGCATAAAGTCTTTGCTCTTGCTACTCCCCACCTCCTTCCTCTTGGCGTCTCACCATTGTGTCCACGTATTATGGGGATTTTGTATTCTTTAATACCCGCTATTGTGTCGCTTTATTATAGACTTCTGTCCGGAGCCTCAGCCAACAGGTGTCATTAGGGAAGTGCTAATGACATCAACACCACCGGCTTACACAATTATCGACGTGTGAGTGTGGTGGTGATAAGCGGGGATTTAACATTGTTTAGGATTTTCGTCGTTTTTTTTTTTCTTCTACTTCTGTTTACATTTCTGGTGTTTGTATATGTTTGCGCATGGGCGTGCATGCCTTTGTGTGTGTGTGTGTGTGTGATTGTGACAGGTTTTAGATTTACACTCAAGTCAGTTTGAGTGTCTATAAAATCAGAAGCAACACCCGCATATCTCTCTCTCTCTCTCTCTCTCTCTCTCTCTCTCTATATATATATTAATATATATATATATATATATATATCTGATGGTAGGTGTGGCGCTATCTATCTATCTATCTATCTATCTAAGTCTTTGCATATCTACATATCTCTCTTTCTGTCTCTGTCTCTCTCTCTCTGTCTCTCTCTGTCTGTCTGTCTGTCTCTCTCTCTCTCTCTTTCTCTCTCTCTCTCCTCTCTCTCTCTCTATATATATATATATATATATATATATATAAGGAGCTGATGGTAGGTGTGGCACTCCACCTCAGATGCTAAAACAATCTCCTTGGTCTAGCGCTAGTGAAAAGGGGATAGTCTCCCTCGCTGATTGGCTGATAACGACTTTAGGCCGCCCCGACGACTATATATATATGAGAAGTAGATACACAAGCGATGTGTTTATGATATGACTTCTTTTAGCCGACAATATTTGGGAGAATATGTGCTTAATTGAAGTCGTTCCTAATTTTTAAGGTTAACTAATTAATAATTAATAATTAATTCATTAATTAGGCGGGCATACCAATTAAATGTAAGGCTAAACAAATCGAGAAAAATCAATCTCTGTATGTACATTTCGGCCTATTAGGCCTCATCAGCAGAGCTACAGATAGAAAGACCGCCTTGTGAGTGATTCGAAACCCGACTGTCAAGGCGAGCATCTTACCCCTACACCAACCGGACTCTCTTAGATTTTTCGTTTTGTTTAGAAGTAGGTTCCTATTCCTCTTATAGTGACTTCTCTATATATATCGGTGAATATGTGCTTAATTGAAGTCGTACCTAATTTTGAAAGTTAATTAATTAATAATTAATTAATTAGGCGGGCATACCTATTTCAATGTAAGGCTAAACAAATCGAGAAAAATCAATCTCTGTATGTACATTTCGGCCTCAAGGCGGTCTTCGTATCTATAGCTCTGCTGATGAGGCCTAATAGGCCGAAATGTACATACAGAGATTGATTTTTCTCGATTTGTTTAGCCTTACATTGAAATAGGTATTACCGCCTAATTAATTAATTATTTATTAATTAACTTAAAAAATAAGGCACGACTTCAATTAAGCACATATTCTCCCAAAAATTGTCGGCTAAAAAAAGCCATATCATAAACACATCGCTGTTGTATTTACTTCTCATATATATATATATATATATATATATATATATATATGCTCCCATAGATTTGGTATGAGCTCTCTAATTGGTAATTTTAATTAACTCTCACTACTAAGCATATAAGCAATGATCGTTTCCCCGGAAATTTGATCTCTCAGTGACCATAAAATACATAAAAACAAACCTATGTATTTAATAGTTTAAAAACACAAGTCTCGCTGCAGCTGTCAGTGGACGAGGGGATAAGATATCAGGCAGGCAAACAACCAGTCTGAGTTCGACCCTAGCTCAAGGATAACTGTTGTGTCTAGCCACACTGAAGAGGCGCGAAACGCCGAAACACATGTCTGTGGATGACTTATTAACATATATATATATATATATATATATATAATTCTAGATGATTTTTTTTCAGCTTACAGAAATAATGAAAATTATGAACGAAAACAATGTTTACATTTTTGCACCGTTTAATCAATTGAAATTTAATTTTTCTTTATGACAACTCTTTATGTTCGTTATTTCTTTTTTGCGAGATCTAAAAAAAAACGTTCAAAAATATTTACCGGAACTTCTATCCAATGATGAGCATTATGAGATTTGAAAGGGTATACCTAATTTCAATCGATTACTATATAACCCGGATATGGCCGGGGACATATAGTTATTTACTAAGCTTAGCTTAGATGTGGCACAAGGCTAATGGGGCACCCAATGAGAATCAATCTCACTAACAATGGTTTGCGAATCTAGTTTGCTAACCATTACACAGGCGAGGTTACCAACTCTCTGGTGGTATCGTTATTTACTAAGCTTGGCTTAGATGTGACAAAAGGCCAGATGTATGGGGCATCCAGTGGGAATCGAACTCACTAACAATGGTCTGCTAAGCTGGCTTGCTAACCAGTAGGCTACATAATGCGCCTAGCCGGGGACATATAGCTAGTGGGTAATATTCCTTGCACAATGCAAAAAAGTGACTGTATGGCAGAGGAACTGAAGTAGGGAACTTTTGATTCTCTCTTAAACACACTCACTCATAATCCACTGATCGATTGATTTTAACGGCATATAAACACGTCTGGGGTTATTTTATGACCAGAGATTAAGAAATTGCGGAGATTGTATGGTTTTATTTAAATTTTGTGTGTAGTTTTTAAGAGTTTATGTACTGGGTATTATAATATCAAGTATTCCTATCTCATTCAAATAATTTGCAAACAGTTATATTTGGCACATAGATGGGACTATAAAAGATACCACGATTTCAGGTCAGAGTGCACCTGTAAGTAATGGCAATGAAGGAGTACTCCACACTCCCCAGAGCTCCAGAATTGGACCTTTACCACCAGATGCAGTTTTATATCATACCCAGAACTCGAAGACCCTCAGATACCAACTTCTAGCACAATATATGATGGAAAGGGTCGTAGTTTTGCTAAAGGGCAATAGGGTAGGAACAATCATATAGGTGCTAGGGCTTGACGTGTCCAGACAATTGATCAGATGAGCCTTTCCGACCACTCATCTCGCTTAAGTAAGGGCCAAAGGGGAGTGTTCCATGTCATGGAATGCTCAGTAGTAAAGGCTTGAATTGGTTTAACTACACTTCATTACAAAAATGATAGGCTATGCCTATTCATTATTCAACACTATACAAATGATTGATGAGAGAGAGAGAGAGAGAGAGAGAGAGAGAGAAAAAGAGAGAGAGAATAATAAAATCAATTAATAATTGATAAAGTTGTTTTAATAATCAATTTTTACTAATAATTACTTAATGAATCAATTGATAATTTTTACTAATACTTAATGATGTTTAATAATAATTAATAAATTAATTAATGATTTTTGATAATAGTTAATAAATTAATAAATAATTCTTGATAATAATTAATAAGATAATTATTTATTCTTTATAATAGTTAATAAATTAATAAATAATTCTTAATAATAATTAATAAGATAATTATTTATTTTTTATAATAGGTAATAAATTAATAAATAATTCTTAATAATAATTAATAAGATAATTATTTATTCTTTATACTTAATAAATAATTCTTAATAATAATTAATAAGATAATTATTATATCTAGGTAATAAATTAATAATAATCTTAATAATAATTAATAAGATAATTATTTATTTTTATAATAGGTAATAAATTAATAAATAATTCTTAATAATAATTAATAAGATAATTATTTATTTTTTTATAATAGGTAATAAATTAATAAATAATTCTTAATATAATTAATAAGATAATTATTTATTCTTATACTAGGTATAAATTAATAAATAATTCTTTAATAATTAATAAGATAATTATTTATTTTTATAATAGGTAATAAATTAATAAATAATTCTTAATAATAATTAATAAGATAATATTATTTTTTTATAATAGTTAATAATTAATAAATAATCTTAATAATAAATAAGATAATTATCTTTATTTTTATATACAGTAATAAATTAATAAATAATTCTTAATAATAATTATAAGATAATTATTTATTTTTTTATAATAGGTAATAAATTAATAAATAATTCTTAATAATAATTAATAAGATAATTATTTATTTTTTATAATAGGTAATAAATTAATAAATAATTCTTAGTAATAATTAATAAAATAATTAATAAATTAATTGATAATTTTTCATAATAATTAATTAATCTATTAATAATTTAATAAAGTTTTTTTTTTTGTTTTATAATAATTTT
>CM042166.1:32530941-32550941 GCA_023376005.1 Doryteuthis pealeii | reverse complement strand
ACACCCTCTGTGCGGTGAAAAATTTAATTTTTGAAAGACATTGCCTGAGGGAGTGGAAGTTAAAAAATTCATTGTCAGAAAGTTTATATCATAAGAAAAATGATGAAATTTATCAAAGGAGTAAAAAAGTAAATAAAACAATTTGAAACTGGAACTTAATTCTGTTCCCCTCAAATAAAATGTTGCGTGTATCTATTAAGTATTAATTAAATAATCATTTTGAATATTTTGCACGTAAATTTTACACTAAATCGTAGGTATTTGAAAATATTTTAGTTAACTTCTTGTTACTGGAAAAAGGGCGGGAGTATGGTGGCATCTATTAATGATTTGACTATGAATTAAATATTTATTGATAAACTTACACAATTCCCGAGGGTATTGCGACATAAGAAGTGACAAACAGACACTGAATCTCTATGATAATAAGATTTTGGGGAGTGGTTCAATATAGATGTGTGTTACAGGTGCCTGCTGTATTTGTTTATGTAGGTGTTAGTGAAACCAAAAGTTGTTTTTTTTACCAGACAGGTTAATTAAATAAATCCAAATTGATAATGTTTTTAAATTGTTTATTCAGTTATGTTCCCTCTGTTCAATTAATGATTTTATGTTGATGTTGTTTTTTGTTTGTTTTTTGTTTTATATTTTGTTTTTTCAATACTTTTTATGCAGGTGAATATAGCACCTTTGTTAAAATCGTGATTGTTGCTCGAAAGTTTCAGCAGGCTAGAGCGTGGGTCGGCGACAGGTGGTTTGATCCCGTTTGTGAAGACGATCAGCGATTTTTGATATCTTTTTACCATGTTCTTGTGGGTTATCTTAAGAGGGGTCTTCCAAGAGGTCCCTTTGTATCATAAAGTGAAGAACAAAACACTGCATTGGGTACCAGTGTATCAGTCACACGCACTTAATTCACCGCCCCCTCCACCTACATGTAGGGTATGACGAGGGCAGTTCCAAAAGATAGTTTATTTCAAGTAACTCCCCTTTGGGAAGTGTCTACAAGTGTCGACAAGTAATAAATGTGACCTCACTTATTTTAGGCGAGAAGATAAGTGCTGCTTGTGGAGACACCCCTATCTCAGAAACCAACCTCATATATATATATATATATATATATATATATATATAAAGACAAATTTAATGAGTCAGACGAACCTACTATTAGTTTCGCTTAATGCTCTTCAGGGCTAAGATCTAACTCAGATCTTAGCCCTGAAGAGCATTAAGCGAAACTAATAGTAGGTTCGTCTGACTCATTAGATTTGTCTTGATTATTTGCTCTACTTAGGTATTGAGCACTTTTTACTTATTAGCTTATTCTCCTAGCGGTTATATGAATATATATATCTTATATACATATATATACATGTAAATTGTTTTTTTCTTTTGGCCAAATACTGTACCAATAGATTACTTTTTGTTGGTACGACTATCTTGGTCTTTTCTTTTTTCCAAAACTTTTTTCTCCCCGGTTGATGTTTGGTAGTATATTCTTACAATCAAACTATTTGCTGTTTTTTTTCTCACTGCGAGGATTTACCAACACGCTTGGTACATTATATATATATATATATATATATATATATATATATATATATATATATATATATATATATATATATGCTTTGGCTGCGAATTACGCTAAAAATTACAAGGCTTAAACACGGATTAAGATCTTAAACAGCCGTTATCTACGTATTTATGTATAAACTTATATCAGTAAAAATTCCCTTCCCTAATGTGGATTTTGCTGATGTTTCGGGTGGTAGAAATATTGACTGACGAAAAATCGGTCGAGTTTCGATCCCAACCTAAGTAGCCCTAAAAGTAATTAGTATCGGAAATCGATCTTTGGATACTTCTATATTCTAGGCAGGAAATGTCTTGTACAAAAAAATATATATATATAAACGATTACTCTCTCTCTCTCTCTCTCTCTATATATATATATATATATATAATATATATATATATATATTATCCAATTACCGCTTTAACTTTAAGAGAGAGAGAGAGAGAGGGGGGATGAGATTATGATTTAAGAATGACTAGAACAAGGAAAAGAAAGAAAGAAATGAAGGAAGGGGAGATAATAAGAACGCAGAGAAATAAAGAAATAAAAAAGAGGTTAATTATATCGTGGGCAAGGGGCAGTGAAAGAAAGAGACGAGAGTTTGAAATTCGATGAGAGAGAGATAGATAGATAGAGAGAGAGAGAGAGAGAGAGAGAGAGAGAGAGAGAGAGAGAGAGAAAGAGAGAGAGAGAGATAATTTTTGATTGTTCGAAAAAAAAAATTTTTTTTTTTTTGAGACGCTTATTGTTGCTGAAATAGAATGATGTTTGTTTTCGAACACTTCAAAATTCTCTCTATTTTGACCGTTTTAATTTCAAATATCAAACATTTTACCCTGAAGAAGGCCGTTTTTGTTTGTACATTCAAATATTTTATAATTTTTTTATTATTATTATTATTATTTCTTTCATATTTAAATAATGATATATAGAATACAATGTGTACATGAACAAACTCCTGGCTGAAACACGTGTTGGTAATTCATTAAATTAATTTTATCCATTCAACATTCTCTTTATGAATGTGCTAAAAGTAGGTCATATGTTCCCTTTGCTCCCTTTCCGCATCCTTTCCGTTATTCGGAATATAGTCCGCAGCAATGAAAGGAGTTGTTGACTTCTTTTATTTGTGCGGTTAAGATTTTCCACATTATAGGTAGACATGTTATCGGCCTATACTTGCTGGGGATGGTTCCTTTTGCGTTTTTCTTTTTGCCATACGTTCGGGTATGTTCCCTTCTAGGCATTTGCTCAATTGACGGGCCAATCTGTTATGGATAGACGTGAATTTAAAAAAAAAAAAACGGTATCCATGTATTACCCGGTGTTTTCCAGTTTTGTACTGTCTTCAGTGTTGCTCTTAGCGAGTTCAGGGGCGTGGTTGCCTGGGGTCCTTTACATTGCATAATTACACCACAGGCCTCCTCCACACACACACACACTCACACACACACAGACACACAGACACACATATATACACACATATATATATAGCGAGAGAGAGAGGGGAGAGGGAGAGAAAGAAAAAAAGAGGGAGAGATATGTATGTATATATATAGAGAGACGTGTAAATATATATTGAGAGAAAGTCCTTCTGTTATCTTATATATCAATTCGGAAGCACGTGGTGTAATAGTTAAAGTCATGGGAAATGGACTCGTCACCCCGAGTTCAAATCCTGGACATGATAATTGCATTTCACTTAGCGCTAATACCATTGGGAAATGTATGAATCCTAATCTCCCTCAAGCTATGGATAAATAGTAGGGCAGACTGGACTCTTTAACCTTGGTTAGGCAACCGGTCTAGGCAAAGGAAAACTCGGAATTCAAGCCTTTTTGAACTCCGCTTAAGAAATTGACCTTGTGTCACATCCTGCTCGTGTGGTGGGGTTCGTAAATATATATATATATATATATATATATATATATATATATATATGAATTCGTGTTGAGTACTCTTAGTGATCATTCTTTAGATATTCATATTGAATAAAAAATGTCCAATTTTATTATTATTTCACTCCATTTGAGTTTTTTAACACCTGCAGTAGCCGGTTGTTCACTGGAGGCTACTGAGTGACAGCAAGTCTTCTCATGTCTCCAGGGCTCTTCTGAGTATTCTAGCCGATCTCAACAAAGCTTTAGTCTGGATGGTCTCGATTCTTCCTCTGATTTCCAATTCATCCAAACTTTTTTCCAGATCCCTGGGGATCGTTCCAACGGCACCAATTACAATTGATACGCCATCCCCCTCATGCTCCACAGTTTTCTCAGTTCTCTGGCGAGGTCCATGTATTTATAAATCTTTTGGCTCTCTTTCACTTTCACTTCGTGATCCGCTGTGACTGCAAAATCCACGAAATGACAAGTCTTCCTCTTCTTGTCAATCAAAACTAGGTCTGGTCTCCTGGCTGGGATTAGGTGATCCGTCTGTACCTCAAAGTCCCAGAGAATTTTGTGCGCCTCATTCTCCAGGACAGACTTAGGCTTGTGTATATACCATTTAGTTGATTATTATTATTATTATTATTATTATTATTATATTATTATTATTCACTCCTTTTCAGTTTTTCACATCAGCCAACGCTGATGGTCTTTCACTGGAGTCTGAGTGACAACAAGACTCCTCAGATCGCCAGGACTCTTCTGAGTATTCTGGCAGATTGCAGTCTCGATTCTCCCTCTGATTTCCAGATTTTCCTAACTTTTTTCCAATCTTTTTGGGACCGTTCCAAGTGCACCAACTACAATTGGTATAACTTTGACTCTCATATTCCATAACCTTTTCAGTTCTCTTGCAAGATCCAGGTATTTGTCTATTTCTTTCATTTTCCTTCGGCTTCCCCCTGTGATCTGCTGGAACTGCAAAATCCACCAGTTGACAAGTTCTTTCTTTTTTGTTAATCAACACTAGGTGTGGTCTTCTTGCTGGGAAAAGGTGATCCGTTTTTATTTCAAAGTCCCAGAGAATTGTATGCGTTTCGTTCTCAAGAAAAGATTCTGGTTTATGCATATACCATTTTTTTGTATGGTTAAAATTTAATTTTGTTGTGTGGTCAAAATTAAATATTTTGCATAGTTCCCAGTGGATCATCTTCCCAACCCAGTCGTGTCTAGTTTTGTATTCTCGTTGTGCTAGTTTGCTACATTCGCAGAGTATATGGTTTACAGTCTCACTTCTATTACCACAAAGTCTACATTTACTATTTTGGTGGGTCTTATCAATTTTCGTTTTGATATAGTTTGTCCTTATGTCATTATTTTGTGCAGCAATTATTAATGATTCTGTTTCTCTTTTGATGTTTCCTTTTTTTAACCATGTCCAAGTCTTTCCATGTGCAACCTCTTGTATTTGTCGTTTGAAGTGTCGATATAATTGTTTTTCTTCCCATATTATTATTATTATTATTTTTTGAGTTTTCACATCAGTGTTAGCTGATGGTCTTTCACTGGAGTCTGAGTGACAGCAAGTCTCCTCAGGTCTCCAGGTCTCTTCTGAGTATTCTGGCAGATTGCAGCAGTGCAGTGTTCTGAATGGTTTCAATCCTTCCTCTGATATCCAAACTTTCCTAACCCTTTTCTAATCCTTTTGGGACTGTTCCAAGTGCACCAACTACAATTGGTATAACTTTCACTTTCATATTCCATAACTTTTTCAGTTCTCTGGCAAGGTCCAGATATTTGTCAATTTTTTCATTTTCCTTTAACTTCACCCTGTGATCTGCTGGCACTGCAAAATCCACCAGTTGACAAGTTCTTTCTTTTTTGTTAATCAACACTAGGTCTGGTCTTCTTGCTGGGATAAGGTGATAACCATTTTGTTGTGTGGTCAAAATTTAATTTCTTGCATAATTCCCAATGGATCACCTTCCCAACCCAGTCGTGTCTAGTTTTGTATTCTCGTTGTGCTAGTTTGCTACATTCGCAGAGTATATGGTTAACAGTCTCATCTCTATTACCGCAAAGTCTACATTTACTATTTTGTTGGGTCTTATCAATTTTCGCTTTGATGTAGTTTGTCCTTATGGCATTATTTTGTGCAGCAATTATAGGTGATTATGTTTCTCTTTTGAGGTTTCCCTTTCTTAACCATGTCCAAGTCTTTCCATGTGCAACCTCATCTATTTGTCGTTTGAAGCGTCCATATAATTGTTTTTCTTCCCATTTTTGTTTTCTAGTCTTTGTCGTTTTTCTGTTTGTCCATCTGCCGTTTCTACTATTGTTGGCCGCCATAAGTAATTTGTCTTTGCTCTTCCTTGTGTAATCTTCAAGTTGTTGGATTGTGGTTTCTACGCATTCCTCTATGTTGACAAGACCTCTTCCCCCTTCCTTTCTTGACACATACAATCTATCTCTATCATCTCTAGGGTGGAGAGCCTTGTGCATGGTCATTAATTTTCTCGTCCTTTGGTCTATCTGTCTGAGTTCTTCTTTTGTCCATTTTAAGAATGGTCCTGAGTATCTTATAATGGGGACAGCCCAGGTATTAATTCCTTTGATCAGATTTCTGCTGTTAAGTTTCGTTTCTAGAAGTTTTCTAGTTCTCCTGAGATATTCTTTTTTTTTAACTTTTCCTTTCATTTCTGCTTGCATGATATTGTCCGCTTCTAAAATTCCTAAGTATTTGTAGCTTTCATTTTCTTCAAGATATTTTATAGTTTCCTGATTTGGTAGTTGTATTCCATTTAATAGTTTTCTTTCACCTCTTTTTATTACAAACATAGCACATTTTTCGATTCCAAATTCCATCCCTATATCCTGGCTATATATTCTAATAGTTTGTACTAGGCTCTCCAATTCTTTTTCATTTTTTGCAAAAATTTTAATGTCATCCATGTACATAAGGTGGTTGATCTTTTCTTGTGAATTACTAAATTTGTATCCCCGGTACATTTTTAAGTATATGGTTTAGCGGCACCATTGCAATAATAAAGAGTAGTGGTGATAATGAGTCTCCTTTGGAAGATCCTCTTGGGATTTATCTTCTCTCTTTTTTNTTATACATACTCCATCATCTTCATTACAAGTCTGTCATGGCTAGATGAGTTTGTCGTGTCATTACTATGAAGTCGTACTCAGTTCGGCTTGGCTTACTGGACATAGTTTTCTCTTCATCTGTCGCAGATTTTCAAACAAGTCCTGTTTTCGCGTTTGAAGACATTCACATATCCGTACAGCCCGAAACTGTCAGTAAAGTTAAGTGCCATAACCCCCAATTCAGGTTGTCATTCTACTATATCCTAATCATTTAGATTATCATCCTTTTATCATGTTGCTCCATCTATTTTTCACTTAACTCGGTGAATTTCACTTTATTTACAGCTCTTGATTATCTGCCTTCCATCGTGAAGTATCGATTTTTTATTAAGAAATGATAACTTTTTCGTGCTGTGTAATTTGTTTGTCATGAACTATATGGTTGGAATTAGTGTTTTTTTGGTTTGTTCTACTTCTATGATTCTGTATTTTCAATGTTATCTACAATTAAACCATTAGCAGTGACATATATAAAAAAATCCTGGTTCAGATCTTTAGTAATTATTTTTATCTATTGTGCATAATTAGTCGCTCTCTTATGTTTTTTATTTCTATTCAGCTAACTTCTGGTCTCCTATTATCATTTTTGTACCCTATCTTCTTTGCTCATTTATTTCTATTCTCTTGTCCCTTTCTTATTTTATTTGTTTCTCTACTTCTCCTTCTCATTTTTAATCTATAATTTCTGGTCCCTATTAATATATTTCTGGGGTTCCTTACTCCCTACTTTCCGATTATTTCTTACATAGTTTTCTCGTCCCATTATATATTATTGTCCTATTTTTTTCTCTTACGGGACAAGATGGCTCGTGTGATCCCTGTATACTTATCTAGATAAATTTAAATGGGGAATGACGTTATCTTTCTAATCATTGTCTTTACTTGCATAGCTTACAATTCTTTATAATAACTCAGATGAGTCTGTTATCATCATACTAACCTAACTCCATATTGCCTGTCTTTGCATTTGCGATTCGGCTCCAGTAAGTGCTCAGAATTAGAAAAGTTCATTTTCTTAAAAAGGATTAAATATATTCCTGGTTAGTCTGTACTACCCATGATTTATAAGTCCCTTTTTCGGCATTTTAGTTGGTGGGAGTCACTTGGTTGGGTTTCAGTTTGGCGAGCCTTCATTTCTAAATACTCCTTATCCCTTCTAGCCTGGTGGCTCTATATGGGTGGAGCTCGGGACTTCATTGGTATCTTCTTATATATTGTCAGCCCTGTGACCTAAAGTCTGATCGTGCTATTTTCTAATCAAGCTTTCGCATAGTTACATAGTCACTCTATTCTGCTATAATTATTTCTTCCCTCGAATTTTTCTTTTCTTATAGTGCATGAGACTCCGTCTCATCGATTATTTTTGTCCTTATTTGAATTACTTGTCCTCATAAATTATTGGTTATATATTGTGTCTATTATAAACATAGTGAGAAAATAGTCCAACCATCAATACATAGCCATGTGTACAGTTGAGATAGGTTTCGTTTGCCTACTTTAGAGTTTAGTATTGCTGGATGGAGTTGCTGTTTGGTTTGATTTCAGTGAATAATACTTTCTTTCTGTTGGAAGATGGGTTATGAATCGTCTCTATTTCTCTTCCAGCTTACTTTGGGTTTTAATATTTAGCTCAGTGAATTCTATAGGGTTTTTCGTACTCCTGTTCTGTCCTCGATTTTAAGGTGAGATAGCGATAACTCTTTGATTAACTTGGTTATCTTTCCGCATGGGGATAATTTGGACCCTTGTGGAATATTTTCCTCATATCGCAGTAACGCGGTTTTGCGTAAATTAGTTACTTTATCTGTGAAAAGTTATAAACATGAATTTAGTTTGTATAGAAGTCTTCTTTACTCCAAAAAAACCTGTTTTCTAATCATTTGCTCCTTATTTATGTTTAAGGCTTTTCATGGTGATCTTCTGTCTGTGTTCAATTGTATGTAATTTCAATGATCAACGTATCGTAGGGATAATAGCTCATTATTAAAAGCTCGCTCTATTTAGAGATTTCAATTGGTAGCTGTTGGTCTGTTTGTTTGATCCAATGGCCCAATTGACCTTTTTCTCCTACTTCCATCCCATCCTTTCTCCTTATATTCTTTCTTCATCTCCAACTCCTTCCTTTCCCACTCCTTATCCCTCCAACTCCTCCTCCCTCTTTTATTCTTCCTTCTTCCTATCTCTTCCCTCCTCTCTCTTCTTCTTTTTCTTCTTTCTCTTTCTTCTTCTTCTTCTGCTTCCCTCCTCATTTCTCTCCTCTGCTCCTTCCTTGCTCTCCATAGTCCTTGCTCTCTGTCCAATCTTCTGCTCTCCAATTCCTCCTTGCTCCCCACCCCTCTTACCCTCCTGCTTTCTTTCACAACGACTTATTTCTTTCATTCATTTGTTTTTTTTTCCTATTCTGATGCTCTTTATATTTCCAATATCTTATGTTTCCCGCCTCTGGGGCTTAGAATACGCTGATGTGTCCCAGAAAAAGGGTTACCTCCCCCTCTCCCCCAAAAAAACGAGGTGTCCTGCGAATGGCATAAATATGCATCGGTGGTGAGATTTCAGTTCTGATGCTCTGGGGAATATAGGATCACCTTTGTATCGCTATATACTCCAGCAGCTCCACTCTAATCCGCAATGGCAATACCTGTTAGGTTCATCTATCCGCCAAATAGATGCGTTTGAAAAATTTTTTTTTTCAAAGATATTATCACAAATTAAATGTAATCACTTCATTTCTCAAACTACAGCCCAACAAACTCAAGAAAAGATAAAATAACTAGGATCAGATGCATACTAATATATATATATATATATATATTTTATATATATATATATATGCATTTGTCATATTGAAAGAACATGGAGGGTTTGGAAATGTAAGACATGTGGCTCGTAATTCTGCTTTCTAAGGCTGGATATTCATATATATAGAAATTTCACCAGGGTCAATCCAGCAAATTCCAGGACCAAGCAGTGTGTCTTGTGCTATCCTGGCAGTTGTAAGTCGGCTTCTGGTCTTAAGAGACATATGGTGGTGCATAAGCATCAAATTTGATCATCGTGATTCATCTGATTCATGCTGATGCATCTGATTACAGGATGAGGAGAGAGGTCTGTTCCCATTATCCGTGGTTATGGTTTGGTGGGAACGTTTTTGAAAATTCAGATACATTTTTTTTTTCTCTTTTCTTTTTTTTTTTTTTTATTTTTTTTGTTTTTTTTTGCTTTTAAGAGAATAGCTTCGCGACTTGGCTATTGATCAAACGATCCCCGCTGAGGCATATGAATCAAAAGATTTTTGTTTGTTCTTATAGCATTAGAAGCATTAATCTTAACGTAATAAATGAAGGAATCTATTAATTTTAGGTTTCAAATCAGT
The DNA here is from genome assembly GCA_023376005.1 of Doryteuthis pealeii. Taxonomy (NCBI): domain Eukaryota; kingdom Metazoa; phylum Mollusca; class Cephalopoda; order Myopsida; family Loliginidae; genus Doryteuthis; species Doryteuthis pealeii. The sequence continues at coordinate 32,540,950 of CM042166.1, read as the reverse complement.
ATATATGTACACTTTCAATATGAGAGAAAAAAACCTAATAAACTGTCATCTGGCTATTATAAACTTATTTCGGCTCGTAACTCAATAAACGAATACAGTTTAGTCTGACAGTCATTTTCAGGACATTTACTGCTGAATGATGACATTTTGATATCCGGTTTCTTAGACGACCTGATGTTGCTTAATTGGTCAACCATTTAAGTATTGAACAGGCTCATCTCTGCTTATCTTCGGTGATCGAGCAGGAACCGGTGTTTTCAAAGTGACTTGATCGTACTCAGGGAGAGAAAGATAGGGACATATGGACAAGATCAGATAGATAGATAGTAATGAAGATAACATTAGAATAGATAGATAGATAGATAGATAGATATGTACAGACCTAGTTAGATAGATACAAACAGACTGACATAGATAAATATGAAGAGAAAGTGAGATAGATGTTTGTAGACTGAGATAGATAGATAGATAGATAGATAGATTGAGATCGATAGATAGCTAGATATGAACATGCTGAGATAGCTAGCATTTATTTGCATCAAACTTTGTGGATCTGCAGCGGGTTTGATGAGTCATTTGAGGGCTCATTCAAAGAAGGGTTCAGGTTGTGGAGTTATGGGATTGTGAGGGACGGCAATGATCTGTAAAGATTATGCTATTGATATTGATATTGCTATATATATATATATATATATATATTATTATTATTATTATTATTATTATTATTATTACTCGTGTTCCTTAATTGCACGACCGTTATCATCTTGCAAAACTATCTGGCTAAATATGAGAATGTCCAAATCGTCCAAGATGAAATGCAAAAATTTGAATCCTTATTATCAGTGTTGCTTATCCGCCGAATTCTTATATCTAATTAGTGTAGTCACCTCAGCTAAATAATGCATCATCCCGGGACCTAGTTAAAATCATTCCCAACTTACCTACTTACTTATAAATATATATATATATGTGTGTATGTGTGTGCGTGTGTTTATGTGTGTGTGTTGAATACAAATTTATTATAAAATGTGTAGAAGAGATAACCTACTCGAGTTTCACCATAAGGACCTTCAGGGTTAAATCCGCTGAATTAATCGAGACACCGATTAATAGCAGTTGATCTCACGTGTGTGGTCATTGCATTATATATATATATATATATATATATATATATATATATATATGAGGAAAAAATGAGTAAAGAAAAGAAATGTAGATGGATAAAAATGAATTTAATCGATATCACTTTTAATCGATATCACTTACACATGTGTTTCGGTCAGTTTATCAAAATGTATACGGATTTACGCTATTATTATTATTAAAATAATCAGATGGAGTTGAAATGATGATAATAATAATAATAGGAAAAATGTATAAAATATTCAGTACACAGAGATAATTTTTTTACGACCTTCATCAGAGTGAATTTTTTCATTTTTTGAGTAGAGATAAAAATCGATTTTGATAAACTGACCGAAACACATGTGTAAGTGGTATCGATTAAAAGTGATATCGATTAAATTCATTTTTATCCATCTACATTTCTTTCTTTACTCATTTTTTCCTCATATTGTCGGATTCAATTCCCTTTCCATTCTTATGCACACACACACACACACACACACACACACACACACACATATATATATATATATATATATATATATATATATATATATATATTGAAAAAACAAAAGGATGTTTACAAATGCATGGGCTCATCAGGAGAGAATGTGCAAACCGTTTCGGGGGCCTTCCTCTCTACGGTTTTAAAAAGCAACACCGGTCCTACCTCACTAATGTGAGGACCCTCGCAATATCTGCATCGACCGCACGTGGATCGGTCTTCAACAAAAATAAGACGGGAAGAAATGACCGTTAGCAAAACAGAACGCTGCTAGTCAAAAGTTGGAATTAATAAAATAAAAAAAAAATTTGAATCTAGAGTTTTTATTATTTGTTTTGCAGACGAACAAAGCAGACGTCAGATATTTTAATGCTTAATACATAAGGACTCTCCATTCTACTTTTTGTTTTTTTGTGATGTGCAATTTCAAAAGTGAATTGAGAACCATCTGAAGAGACTGGATTTTGGGGAGCTATATTAAATCAACTTAGATTTATATAGGCCCCAATTTTGGTCGAAATAAATTTATTATGGAATTACGGTGTTGAGTTCTTCCTTCCTTTCTATGATAAATATTGCTCTGTATATAATCTAAGATGTTTATTATACATTGAGCTCTCTGTAGTGATTTAAAGATTCACTGTATTTATACATACTGGATCATACAATATTAATACAGTGTATCTTAGAAATCACATATAGAATCATCCCTTACTACCAAGTTTTGGATAAATCTCATATATATATATATATATATATATATATATATTATATATAATATTCCCGATATAGATTTTTATAAAATCGTAGAAGACCTTAAAATTCAAGCATGAAAGAAAATACGTGTGACCAAAACTGAAAATAAAAATTGATAATTTAAAAAACAAAACAAAAATGACCAAAACAAATAACATGTTTATAGGCTCTTTTTTAAAAATCTTTTTACTTTTTCTAAGTTTATTTATTTGATTCTCCAATTTTCTTTCTTCTTCAAACTCCATTTTCTCATTTTCGTTATCAAATATATTTCTAATTTATTGTTTTTGAATTTTCCAGGATTCCTTTATTCCTCCTCCTTCCTCTCATTCTCCTCCTCGTATCCCCTCCTCCCTCTCGTCCTATCCTTCCACCATCCCTCCTCCTTCTCCTTCTCCTCTTTCTCCCTCATCCCCTACTTCTACCATCCTCCTCCTTCTTTTCCTCCTCCTCTCGTTTTTAACATTCCTTCAAACTAACGACATTTTTTTCAATCATTTTCAGCTGCTAATAACGACCAACCACCATTCGAGATTTGCTTTTCGTAATAACATGTTCAGCAAACTAAACCCCCCTCCAAATGCAAACGTTTCCTCGCTCCCTTGTCTTTCGTTTTTGGCTTTTGATTTACCTCTCCCCTCTTGTTTCTTCTCCCCCCCCCCTTTTTGTTCACTCCACTATTCCTCTCCTGTTTTTTTTTCTCTTATTAGAAATGATTTAAATCATTTCTCTTTCCCCCCTCTCCCCACCTCTCTCTCTCTCTCTCTCTCTCCGCTCTCTCTTCTCTCTCTCTCTCTCTCTCTCTCACACACACACACACACACACACATTCAGGGTGTCCATAATGTTCTAAAGCAGGTTTACAATGTTTCAACAAGATGGCGGTCTGGTTGAAGAGCAATAATAAAAAAATACATAAATACTACATCTTCAAGAGTTTAACAACATCATTTTATCATTTACGCAATGAGAGCTATTAAATGTTCAATTTTTATTTTTATATATTATTATTAAATAATATATATATATATATATATCTTATTATAATGGAGATTGTGGGTTTGTCTGTCTGTAACCGAAACTATATTACTATACAAGTCACAATTCCTTTCGTTATTTACAACATATTTTCTATGATTTTATTTTTATTTAAACCTCAATTATTAATAAAATTGTTTTACATTACTTACACTGTTGACCATATCTACCTACTAATAACATGCAATTGTATTATATATACAACAAAAATAGAGGTTTACAGTGTGAATGGGAAGGCTAATTTGCATATTGATCTTTAAAAATTGATTTTAATAAATATATGCTTAGTATTATTGATTTCTAATTGTTTGGTTTTATCTTATTGAATATGAGCAAAAAATCTCTTCAATAAATCTTAAAAGAAATCCCTTAACAAGAAGAAATAACTGTAATATATTCTTTACTTCCTATTTTAACTAAACAGTTTAATTAGGAAAATTTACCAATGAAAGACGGGAGTAACGGAAAATGATGGAAGAGTTAGTTTCAAAGTTGTTCTATTTTTCAATCATACCCCCTCTGTTCAAAATCTTTTTATCTACATTCTTATTTCTAATCTAATATGATATTTTATCATAAAATTTAACTAAAATACTTGCACCCGGAGGGTGCATATATTTGCTAGTATATATAATGGGAGAAATAAGAGGAAATTAATTCGACGATATGTGGAGAAAGGTAGACAAACACGGGATATTGTACAAGATGGATATTTATTGTAGGTAGTGATGTTGATGTTATTACGTTTCGGTCTGTTAGACATTCTTTAGGACATTGGATTGAGTTCTTGCTTAAACGGATGTCATTCTCATACTGGTGTTTATTGTAGGTAGTGATGAGAATGACATCCGTTGAGGCAAGAACTATATATATATATATATATATATATATATATATATATATATATATATATGGGAGTAAATATGGAAAATAAATCCGACAATATTAAGAAATTTGAAAAAACAAATGTTCCGAAAATAGGATGAATTTATTTATCGATGCTTAAACATTTCGGTTCCTTTAAATCTTCATCAGGATGTATCTTGGGGTGAAGAAAATGATGGATGTTTTATAGATGACAGGAGATGAAAATGTTTATAAAATCGTTTTTGTTGTGTAACTGTTTTTTTTTTTTTATTAATACTTTTTATTGTCGTTTATTGAATGCATTTCTTCGAGTTGCGTCACCCGTCATGATATCTTCGCATGCGTAGATCGCGACTTGTCTTTCAAAAACAAATGCAGTTACACAACAAAAAAGATTTTATAAACATTTTCATCTCTTGTCATCTATAAAACATCCACCATTTAAGGTATAACAACAAAGATGGCAGTCTTGTTGAAATGCCTTAATAAAAATGCACATAAAAATAAGACTTGAACTTTCATATAGTTTTTACCATATATTCTATCATTTGTATAACGTGAGTTATTAAACTTTGGATTCTTCTGAGTATTCTAGCCGATCTTAACAATGCCGTTATCTTCCTCTGATTTCCAATTCCTCAAGTCTGTCTACCGCCCTGTCGGTGGGGCGTTAGAATGCACCAAATGCACCTCTGCAGAGGGGTAAGACTCCCCCAATGGGGCCACCTGTTGGCCGTGGGTGTCGACTCGTGATGCTTAAGGATAGAGCCCAGGTGGATGAGCAGTTCATGACGTGCAATACTCCACTTTGACACTATCTTGGGCTAGACGGGCGGTCGAAGAGGCCCCCTCCGATCAATCGGCTGGTCACGTCAAGCCCTAGCACCTATATGATTTTCCCAACCCTATTGCCTTCATGGCAAGTCCCAACTTCTTTTTATCATATGAGTGCTAGAAGGCGGTGACTGAGGGTCTACATGTCCTGGGAATGACGTTAAACTCTATCTGATGGTGAGGTTCCAGTCTTGGAGGTTTGGGGAAAATGGAGCACCCCTTCATCACCATTGCTCCCTGGTCCACTCTGACCCGGAGTGGTAGTACCTGTTAGGGTCCCATCTATGGGTTAAATAGAAAAATGTATTTATAAAAAAAATTGTATTATCCATTAAGAATTGATTTATTTCAAAACTTTATCGGCATTAAATGACCCACTGAGGTTGATATGCCGTAAAACAAAACAAACCAAACCAATCAAGAATTATGTATGGGTAATCGTTCGTTTCATATTCCATAATTTTTTCAGTTCTCTGGCAAGGTCCAGATATTTGTCTATTTTTCATTTTCCTTTAGCTTCACCCAGTGATCTGCTGGCACTGCAAAATCCACCAGTTGACAAGTTCTTTCTTTTTTGTTTATCAACACTAGGTCTGGTCTTCTTGCTGGGATAAGGTGATCCGTTTTTATTTCAAAGTCCCAGAGAATTTTATGCGTTTCATTCTCAAGAACAGATTCTGGTTTATGCATATACTATTTTGTTGTATAGTCCAAATTAAATTTTTTGCATAATTCCTAGTGGATCACCTTCCCAACCCAGTCGTGTCTAGTTTTTATTATTATTATTATTATTATTATTATTATTATTATTATTCGACAGAACATCCTCTATTGCACCAAAAAAGATGGTCGGAATTGTAGGATTTTGAGATAAAACTTTTTTTTTTATAAAAGATTTCACAAAAATCTAACAGAAATAATTGCATCTGAAATTGAAAAAAAATCAAAATAATAACAAAGCAAAAACAGTCAATAGAACATGAATGAATAAAGAAAACAGAGAATTTTTAAATGAATTAAATAATAAGCCGGATCTACAATTAACATTTGGTGTGTTGCTTATAGCGCTGGCTTCGAATATTTGTCCTAATCTTTTGTTGTGGATGTATGCGATCATGGATGCATTGTTGAAGTTAAAGCGGTGTTGTGTTTTGGATATGTGTTGGAATAAACAGTTGTTGCTGTCACTCATTTTAATGTTTCGTTTGTGCTCGTGGAAGCGTTTTTTTAAGTTTCTGGAGGTTTCACTTATGAACTTTTTGTGGCAGTCTGTACATGGAATCATGTATAGACTGCCACAAAAAAAAGAAATTGAAAATAAAAATCAAAGTAATCAAGGCAAAAACATGTTTTGTTTGTGCCCGTGGATACGTTTTTTAAGTTTCTGGAGGTTTCACCTATGTACTTTTTGTGGCAGTCTGTACATGAAATCATGTATAGACTGCCACAAAAAAAAGAAATTGAAAATAAAAATCAATCAAGGCAAAGTAATCAAGGCAAAAACAGTCAAAAGAACATGAATGAGTAAAGACAACAGAGAATTTTTAGATAAATTAAATAATTTATTGATCCCATTTTCAGAATAAAATCTTCACAAAAAATAGCGTTGTCCTCAGAAAATCGAATAGACAGCTTTATTTTTTTTCCTTTTCAAATTTTTTTTTTTTTTACAATGACGTCGAGACCGAGATGTACACATTGTCAATAAGTAAAGATGGTAGTTTAATTGGCTGAAAATGTTTCTTTTTATGGTGTGTGTGCTTTTTTTAAACACTATAATGTATCAGCTATTGTTATAGGCTACATTTTCATGTAATATAAATAATGAAGTCAACGCGTAGTTCTCCAACAGTATGACTAGCTAATCGATTAGTACTGACTCGGCTACGAATACTAATACACAACTCGACTACGAATAACTTCGACTATTTGTATATTTATTTGTATTCCTTTGGACGATTCCAATTATCTTGTAGGTGAAATATCTTCCTTTACAACACTTTCAACATCGTATGTTCTCTCCCCGGCGACCCAATTAAGACTTATTATTATCATTACTTTACCCACATACGAAAACAGACATCGTAAATCATTAATTCCATTAAGCTCAAAACTATACAAATCGACTTGAGAGACGACCTATCAAACCAGGGTGTTTGAAATCGTAATAGAATTATAATCAACCACTTTTTTTTTATACTATGGAAGAACAACGGGGCTATAAATTATATTTCGCAAAAAGGTTTTAAAAAAACGAAACTGCCTAAATAAATAATGAAAAAGGCAGCATCAATATTGCACGTTCGTTCAAAATATTAGTGAAAGAGATCAATGATATCAGAAGACTGTATAGTGTCTTGTCCTCACATTGTATTAACAGTGAAAAAGGTACCGGCACGTATATGATCTGCATTGTCATGTAATTGCTTTTGCAAAATGCTTTTTTATGCCATGATTTGATTATGAGTGTTAGTAAAAAAAGGAAAAAAAAGATAATAAATATTTTAAAAAATAAAGGCGTTAATTCTTTTAGAACTGAACTGGTATTATATTAGTAAATGTATGTTATTGTAGCACCTTCTGAGAACATTAGAATTGATATATATATATATATATATATATATATATATATATATATATATATATATAATTTCATAAAAATTAAATCAACTGACCAGCAGTGTTTATATATCAATACGCAATAGCAATCTAATACAAAATGTTAAAAGTTTTAGTAGATATTGTTTGTTAGCGTATATAATATATATATATATATATATATATATATATATATATATATATATATATATAAGTTAGGGTACCGTTCGCATAGTCAACGGTGCTTAGTAACAATTTCTGAAGACGGCATAGAGATGAGAAACTGACAGTTACCAGGAGCAGTTGACTCTGTCTCTATTCTATATTAACTTAGATCTATGTGTTGTCTGATTCTTTTTTCATAAATATAATAAACTATATATATATATATATATATATATATATATATATATATATATATATATATATATATATATATATAATCTATGTATGTATATATGTATATATATATATATATATATATATAATACACTATAACTCTATAATATATGTATACTATAACTTTATGTATATATATGAATATAAATATGTTTATATATATTCATATTAATGAATATATATATACATGTGAATATTCATTTAGACATATATATATATATATATATATATATATATATATTATATATATAATATATATATATATATGCACACAAACGCACACAAACACGCACACACTGGTATATATATATGTGTGTGTGTGTTGTTTTTACTTGCATACTTATATATATATATATACACTCATACATACATATATATATATATATATATATATATATATATATATATATATATATATATATATATAAATGTGTGTGTGCGTGTGTGGGTATGTTTTACATAAGTGTGTGCCAGAAATACGGGACTGACGAGCGGAGTTCGGATTCTGAGATAGTCCATAACTTACACAATAATTCATTAGGAAAGAGATCAATCCAACTCTCCCTGCGCTCAGTCCCCTCTCCAGTCATCTAAACCATGATGGTTTTAAGTCATTACATCTGCTCTAGAGTAACACCTCATTATCTCAACTTCCGAGTTGATAGAACAAAAATGATTGCAACATCCGTTTCTATCAATAGATAGATAGATAGATAGATAGATCGATATATCGATGGATTCTTATAATGAGTTTAAAAAAGGATTATTCAATATTGCACAAGCCCTGTAAATATGATGTTTGATTTTATCCAGAAACTTGGGAGAATGGTAACATTCTAAGTGGCTGATATAATTCTACAAGTTCCTAAGAGTGTCTTCCTGAAAGTAATAACTATTAATATCAACCCTTTTTAGGTCATTTAATGCCTAATCAAGTCAATTAATATAAGGTTGTTTGCTGTTAGCTTAAATGATCACCTATCTAAGTAGTGAACAGGCTGATTGTTGCTTAACTTCGGTGTTCTTGTCGGAACCGGTTCTTTCAGGGTGACTTGACCATAAGCCCTAATAATGATATTAAATTTTTCTCAATAAGCTGACCTTTAAGTGGATTGGTTTTAGATATACTAAGTGTCTCAAAAGTTTTGACATTTTATAAAATGATGTCAATTTTTTTCATAAAATGATGAAAAAATATTGTACATTTTTTTTACATAAAATAATGAACAAATTTTCATAAAACAATGAAAAAATTTCGTAATTTTTTTTCCTAAAAAATGAAAAAATTTTCATAAAATGATAAAAGATTTCGTTTTTTTTTAATGAAAAAAATTTCATGAAATGATGAAAAAATTCATAAAATTTTAAAATTGCGTAATTTTTTTCATAAGATAATGAAAGATTTTCATAAAATGATGAAAAACTTTCGTAAAATGATGAAAAAATTTCGTAATTTTTTTACATAAAATAAGAGAAAAATTTTCATAAAATAATGAAAAAATTTAGGAATATTTTTTTCATATGATGAAAATATATCAAAAAACGATGAAAAAAAAATCATAAAATGAAGGTATTTCATCAAATGAAAAAATTGCGTAAAATCCATCTCCGACGCTAGAATAATCTCCTTAGTCTAGCGCTAGTGAAAGTGGGATATACTCCCTCATTGTATGACTGATACCGACTTTAGGTCACCCCGACGACTTTACTGTATATCTATCTTTTCTGAGCTTATTTTTGTATCTATTTCATCTTAATTCTTTAACGTTGTATACATCTCGGTATTATGTCATTGGCTAAAAGATTTGTGAATCGTTACCCTGAGTGTCGTATCGGCATGTGAAAACAAGAATGAAACGAGATCTCAAGCGAGAAAAGAAAAAAAAA
>CM042166.1:32513441-32523441 GCA_023376005.1 Doryteuthis pealeii | reverse complement strand
AGCTGCAAAGCTGATTTATATCTGAAGAGTCAATAAATATTTACTAAGCTTGACTTAGTAAAAAATAAAGCTAAAATAGATTGTGAAAATGAGAGGATAACGGTTATTTGCGCCAATATTTAAAGCAGTGGGGAGGATCTTGTCTTTTGAGATCAGTATTAAAATTGCTTGCTTCTTGTCCAGGTTCAAACCCTGCCCTTTGCTGTCGTTGGGAAGCACGTAACTCAGGCCGGCCAACTGAACTATATATATATATGTGTGCGTGTGTGTGTGTGCGCGCGCGCGCACGTGTGTGTTTGTGTAGAAATAAGAAAGAACGAAGTATCCTATATTCATTTGTAGATACTGAAGTCAACGTTAAGACGTTTCGGTGCATTATAAAACCTTCATCAGGACATTAGGATGATTATAGTGTTTATCTACAAATATATTCATTCTTTACGAATTCTTTGATTTTTTTCTTATTTCTGTATAGCGGCGGATTTATTATGACATTTCACCACCCATATATGTAGTATATATATATATATATATTATATATATATATATATATATATATATTCTTTTATCGTACCAGACCCCGACAGCTTGTTTCCTCGTGTTTCAGGAGCAGTGACATTCTCGAAAATGTTTTGGTGCACGACTTGCAACTGTATTTCTTAACATCAGAGTGGGTCTGCAAATGAGCGCGAAGATTCGATCTATCCGCAAAAGCGCGTCCACAGTGAGAACATTTAAATGGTTTCTCCCCTGTGTGTGTCCTGATGTGACCTTGCAATAACCACGGCCGCGAAAAGGCTTTGCCACACACCTTGCATTTACAGGGAAGCGTGTGCGTACGAATGTGCATCTTCAGAGCTCCCAGGGAGAGATAAGTCTTATTACAATATTTACAAATGAATTCTTTTTTCGTCTGGGTGCTACAGTGATACTGCTTGTGCCGTGACAGACCGCTAAGTGTCGAGTAGCTTTTACTGCACGCCTCGCACACGAATCTCGGTGTGGCCTCGCTATCCGATCCCGGCCGGACTTTACGCTTCTCCAAAGATATAACAGAGTCTACGCTGCGCGGTGAGTGTTCAAGTGAAGACGTCGGTGACATGTTCATTAAAAGCTGATCTAGGCGTTGCTGGGAGAGCTTGGCATCAAAATCATAGCGCTCGATCCGTTTCGGGTCAGGAAATATACGATCCGGACTTGGGGTGAGTCGGGAAAAACAGGGAGACGTGTGGCGATGGTGGTGGTGGGAAACAGCGCTTGTTGGGATGAGTGGAAGACATGGTACGAACTGGGTCCGTCGATAGAGGGAAGGGTCCTGCTTGTAAAGATGCAGGGGGAAATGTGGTTCGCAGTGCGACCCAAGGGAGGGAGAGGCGGCAGTGGGCAGTGCGCTGTGACATAGGTCGGTGGGGGACTTGGATGAGGGTGGAGAGTGTGGGCCGGCTGGATCAGGGTCTGGTTTGGCCATCCGGGTAGATCGAGCTGACGAGGTGCCTGCGACGGGCTCACGTTTGGTGAGCGACTTGAGCATGGTAGCTCAAGGACGCAGGGTTGATAGGGACTGAGATCCTCTTTGGTGATTGGTGCCACGACATGTTGGGATATCGGACCGTAGCTGGACTCGATCCGATTTAACTCCAACGTCACTGAAAGAAGAAAAAGGCAAGAATTAAACATAAAATAAGAATATTAATGTTAGACTAGCAGTACCTGTGGATATACCACAGTATGATAATTTAGTTATTACAACGTTTAATATATTTACTTAAGAGCTATTGCACAATAGTTCAATATTTAAACAGTATGATAATCTAGATTTGTTTCTCTCTCTCTCTCTCTCTCTTCTCTCTCTCTCTCTCTCTCTCTCTCTCTCTCTCTCTCTCTCTCTCTCTCTCTCTTCTTTTTTATCTTTTCATTATTGTTAGATTGAAACAAAACAACATCATCGCTTCCGTGTGCTCACCCCCTTTAAATCTTTCCCCTGTTATCTTTCTTTCTTATTATATTTTTTCTGTTTTGCAAGTCCTTTTTCTTCCCTTTCTTTTTTATAATAAAAATGTAATGGTTCATTTATTGAACTCGCGTCGCCATTTTTGGGTTTTTTTTTCTACGATGATAACCATTACACGACATGCGTAGTAGCCAATGGGAATGCAGGGAACAGTGAACTTTTGTCTCAAATGTTATACTACATTTCAAGTGTTTCATTCATCTCCACCACCCACCTCTCTCTCTCTCTCTCTCTCTCTCTCTATCTCTCTCTCTCTCTGTGGTGTGGTGTGTGTGTGTGTGTTTTGTGTGTATGTGTGTGTATTCGTAACGTACTTTCTTTCATTTCTCTTTCTTTCTTCGTTAAAGATTATAATTGGTATTTCAAAAGGGTTCATATCCTTTTCTCAACTTCCTCCACCCTCTCTCTCTCTCTCTCTCTCTCTCTCTCTCTCTCTCTCTCTCTCTCTCTCTCTCTATCAATCCATCTATCTATCTTCATCTCTCTCTTTCTGTTTTCATGACTTTTTTCTCTTTTTCTTTCTTTCTTCGTTAAAGATTATGTCTCAAACTTTATGTTAATATATTGGTATGTTCAAAGGGCTGATGTCCTTTCCTCAGCTACCTCCCCTCACCCCCTCTCTCTCTTTCTCTCTCTTTCTCCCACCCTCTCTCTTCCTCCCACCCTCCCTCCCTCCCTCCACTCTCTCTCTCTCTCTCCCTCCCTCTGTTTTCATCACTTTCTTTCTCTTTCTTTCTTCGTTAAAGATTATGTCTCAAACTTTATGCTAATATATTGGTATTTTCAAAGGGGTTCATGTCCTTTCCTCAACTCCCTCCACTCTCTCTCTTTCTTTTTCTCTATCTTCTCCCCTCTCTCTTTTTCTTTCTGTCTTCATCAATTTCTTTCTCTTTCTCTTTCTTTCTCCGTTAAAGATTATGGTAACACACTTGTACGTGCAAAGAGAGATAGAAGGAGGCGTGTAAAAAGAAAGAAGAAAGAAACAAGAAATGTACGCCTTTCTTAATTATACAATCTTGATATTTCTTGCTCTCCCTAATGCATTCCTCCTTACTCTCCAATGTTCTTGCCAGTGACAAAGCCGTGAGGACAAACAATGGGCAAGAAAAGAAGAGTAAAGAAAACAACAAAAGGATATTGAACTGCATGTTTAAAAAAAAAGGCAGCCTTACAGTGAAAATGTACTTTTATTATTTCCTTCCTCCCCTTTTTTTCCTTCCTACCTTACTCCCTCTTGTATTCTTACTACTTCCACCCCCACTTTCTTCACCCCTCTCTCTTTTTCTTACTTCTCTCCATCCCTTTCTTCATCCTTCCTTTCCTTGCTCTCTTCCTAACCATCTACGCACAGCAGGTCTCTAACGCCTCTTGCATGCCTTTACTGATATAGCGAGTTCGATCCTCATCTACGCCTCGTTACCATAGCCTTGTGCGATACTAGTTATTTTCATTTCTCTTTCAATGTTAGAAAATGTATTGGGCCAAGATTTGTGATTTATTGACGTCATTTTTATTTCCCATTATTTATGGTTTTACAACATCGCCCTAGAATTTAACGCGCTAAACCTTTAACCACTATGCCATTGTTCTGTATGACTGCAAATATCTTAAATAGTTACATCTGAAATAAATTTTTGTATCAGTTTATTTCTTTTATAAAATTATCTTCATCACAATCTATGTCTCATTCTGTCTGTCTGTCACTCTGTCTGTCTGTTTATCTATCTGTCTCTGTCTTCTCTGTCTCTGTCTTTTTGTCTGTCTATATCTATATATATATATATATATATATATATATATATATATATATATTGGTTTGCTGGTTGGTTTTGAAGGCTATCACAATGCAAGTAAAGAAAAAAGAAGGTAACTGAGGTATTGTTTGTTAACCTGTGATTTATTCTCAATTCTTAATATTTCGGGAAAAAAAAATTATTACCAAATGGTCATATGTTGCAAACTTTCTTTTCATAATTTGAAAGTTTGTGTTTTCCCCTAACGGTTATTTGCAATTAAAAAAAGAGAATCTAAATTTATTTTTCAATTTTTTAATTTTTATTTTTATCGTGTTTTTTTTTTTTGGGGGGGCGTGTTGTCTTGTTTTGATTTAGTTTCAGTTTGATTTGACTGTAAGGTCGAATTAAATTTATTACCTGATGTATAAATAAATGTCTTCTTTATATATATATATATATATATATATATATTATATATATATGAAATTTAACATTATGAAAAAACATATGATGTTTGTTATGTAATTGCTGACAGTACTGTTTCGACCAAATCGATAAGTTGGTCTTCATCAAAGAGCGACATAGATGGGAAGAGAAGATATCCGTTAAAAAAGACTGTTTGAACTCAGCGTTCGTTTCTGTAAACAGTCTTTTTTTAACGGATATCTTCTCTTCCCATCTATGTCGCTCTTTGATGAAGACCAACTTATCGATTTGGTCGAAACAGTACTGTCAGCAATTACATAACAAACATCATATGTTTTTTCATAATGTTAAATTTCATACTGTCGGATTAATTTCCATCGATTTTTCATATATATATATATATATATATATAATATATATATATATATATTATGATAATGGTACAAGGTAATAACCTACTCGAGTTTCAACATAAGGATCTTCAGGGTTAAATCCACTGGATTAATAAAGATATTGATTAATTGTGTGTATTGAGCACTTTATATTTGTTATATCGCTGCCTTATCTGATGTGAATCTTGCATCAACCAACCATTGTGAACTGTTTCACCGGTAAGTCACCTTTTCCACAAATACCATATATATATATATATATATATAATATATATATATATAATATTATATATATATATATATATATATATATATATATATATATATATATATATATAAGAAGGTATCTTTAAATATATTTCCAGATATATATCAAATCTATATTATTTTTGCACAAAAAAGCAAGCTCTGGCGATAGTTAATGTGTATATATATTTACATTGTCGTTAATTGTTTTATTTTCATATTTTTCTCTGAACCTACATACACACAAAGGCCCTTATATAATATATATATATATATATATATATATATATATATATATATATATATATATATAACGCTAAATCAAATTATCCATTTGGTCTGAAGATTGTATAAACAAGAAACTGTCAATAACCAGGTGCCGTTGTTTCTATGTCCACGCTACCTTAACTTAAATATAAATACACTCTCAATGTATTGAGAGCTGTTTACTTATAAAAATTGCATCTTTTTATACATATATGTATATATATTTTACATATATATTTATATATATATGTATATATTGTATAATATACATCACTGATTTTATTCATATATATATAATATATATATATATATATATATATATATATATATGAGAAGTAAATACACAAGCGATGTGTTTATGATATGGCTTTTTTTAGCCGACAATTTCGGGAGAATATGTGCTTAATTGAAGTCGTACCTAATTTTGAAAGTTAATTAATTAATAATTAATTCATTAGGCGGGCATACCTATTTAAATGTAAGGCTAAACAAATCGAGAAAAATCACATATATATATATATATATATATATATATATATATATATATTATATATATACTTTAGCGATTTGATTTTATTCCTTTATCTCACTGAATTTTCTTTTGTATGTGTGTGAGCACGCGAGTGCGTGAATATGCATACGTATGCGTGCCTACCCAGTTTATGTGCCAATATTAGCCAACCTAATTTATCTCCCATTCAAGTCAGGTGGTAGGGGGACAGGGTCCCGAAATAAGCAGGCTCGACAAGTCGGCTTTTGAGATCGTTGTTCGTAAATATACAGAACCCGGGGGGTAGGCAGGTCCCACAGAATGACAATGCCTGTTGTTTGGTCGGGTAACAACGAACAGGGTGGCACGCGCCACATGTCGGGTCCCTGTGCTGCCGTTTCGCCTATTCGGGGTGGATGGCAGGTACCTATTGAGAGAACAAAGGCTTTGCAGCGGGTGTCAGGGGACATAGCGGAGAAGGAGGGGGAGTGAGGATTTACAGAAATGAGCCGACCGTCCAATAGGGATTCGTTTATTAAAGGCACAAATTAGGAGGAAAGAAAGCGCTTGTATTTGGGGGTCTAAAACAACCCCCTTGGAAAGGGTTAACATTGACGAAATTTGAAAACGGAGATGGCAAGAAAGAATGACGTCACAGCCTACCTTCCTCCTTTTTTTTTTTTTTGCACAGTTTTTTTTGCTTTGCCTCATAATCTAAAGAAATTCGTCTCATTTCTTTTTTTCTTTTTTCTTTTTTTAATATTTTTATATTTACTAGCAAAAATATATGCCCTCTGTGCACACGTATTTAAGTTTTGATATAATTAGATATTACATTGAATTATAAAGACTAATGGGACCATATGACCTTTAAGCACCCCTTTTTATTTCGATTTAGAAGGACTTGTTTTTCATTTACATCATCAATATCCGGTTGTTTGTTAGGGGTTAGGGGTTAGGGTTAGGGGTTAGGTTTATAATTTAAAACAAAAAGTCTAAAAATTGGCTGTTAACAAACAACCGGATATTGACGGTGTGAATGAAAAAGATGTCCTTCTGAATCGAGATAAAAAGGGGGTGCCTAATGGTCATATGGTCCGACTAATGAAATTAAATAAGAATAAAAAAAGATTTAATTTATTTTTACTTTATTCTAATTGTTTCCTTCTTTTTTTTTTACATACTTTTGTTTTGGCTTTACCAAGCAATCTAAAGAAAATTGGCTTTTTTTTATCACTATTTCTATATATTACTAACAAAAACATGTGCGCAAGTATTTAGATTTTAATATAATTAAGTATCATATTGAATTAGAAAGAAGTTAACTGAAATTAAATAAGAACAGACAAAAAAATGTTACACATCTAAGGGAATTGTGACGATGGTGGTGACATAGTTTCAGTTACAGAACTACATATAATTTCCATTATAATAAAAATTTCTCTTCTCTTCTGGCAATTTAAAATTCATTTATTTATTCATTTATATCAATTTTCTTCTTCTTCAGCTATCTCTCATACATTCCTTCTTTATTACATTATTTTATTATTTCATTCTTCTTTTTTTCCATATTTCTACATAATTTTTTCTTTCTTTTTTTTTCCTCTGACAATATGAATATTTGTTTTTCTTTTTTTTTTTTCCATCTCTTTTCTTCTTTGATTTTTTTACACCTTCTGTTATTTCTTTCATTCATTCATTCTTTCTTTCTAGCATATTTTTGCATACATTTTCCTTTTCTGGCAATTTAGCCTTGGTTTTATCTGTCTTTCTTTTTTCTTTCATATTTTTCATAGTATTTTTCTTTCTTTTTTTCATCTTATTTCTTCTTTGATTTTACTACTACTTCCATTATTTCATTCATTCATTCATTCTTTCTTTTTTTTCTTCATTTTTTACATACATTTCCATTTCTACCAATTTAGGCATTAACTTTCTCTTTCCTCCTTTGCTTCCTTCTTTTTCCATATTTTTCCACTTTCTTTCTTTTTTTTATTTCTTTTTATATTTTACGACTACTTCCATTCTTTCTTTCTTTTTTTCTTTCATTCATTCTTTCTTTCCTTCTTTCTTATACATTTTTACATACATTTTCTTTTTCTAGCCTTCGCTTTGTCTTTACTTTCTTTCTTTTTTTCTTTCTTTATTTCTCCAATATTTTTATGCCTTTAATTTTTATAGCAATTTATGCCTAATTTTCTTTGTCTTTACTTTTCCCTGTCTTCTTTCTTTCTTTCTTCTTTCTTTCTTTCTTTCATTCATTCTTTCTTTCTTTCTTATATATTTTTACATACATTTTTTCCTTTTTTAGCCTTCGCTTTGTCTTTCCTTCTTCATTTTTCTTTCTTTCTTTCTCCGATATTTTTATGCATTTTATTTTCATAGCAATTTATGCCTAATATTCTTTGTCTTTCCTTTCCCCTCTTTTCTTTCTTTCTTTCTTTCATTCTCTCTTTCTTTCTTATATATATTTTACATATATTTTCCTTTTCTAGCCTTTGCTTTGTCTTTACTTTCTTTCTTTTTTTCTTTCTTTCTTTCTCCAATATTTTCATGCATTTTATTTTTATAGCAATTTATACCTAATATTCTTTGTCTTTCTTTTTCCCCTCTCTTCTTCCTTTCTTTCTTTCATTCATTCATTCTTTCTCTCTTTCTTTCTTTCTTATATATTTTTACATACATTTTCCTTTTCTAGCCTTCGCTTTGTCTTTACTTTCTTTCTTTTTTTTCTTTCTTTCTTTCTCTCATATTTTTATGCATCTAATTTTTATAGCAATTTATGTCTAATATTCTTTATCTTTCCTTTTCCCTCTCTTCTTTTTATCTTTCTTTCTTTCTATAATTTCATTTTGACGTTAATCTACCTTCTCATTCTCTTTCATTGACCTCTTCTCTCATTCTTTCTTTTCTTCACTCAAACTTTTTCGACTGTTCAATTACTTTTTCCTCTTATTGTATATTGAGCAGGTGTTGTATCGTCATCTGTCGCACAGCAACCCCCGCCATTTCTTATCAAAAATTCTTAAGGGCTAACAATGAAGGACCCCCAAAACCACAAAACACTGGCACAGAATTTAACAAAGAATGGGGATGGGGAGGGGAGAAAGGAGAGTGCAAAAATTATAGCAATACATCTAATATTCCAGTAAAAAATAAAACTGGGGTCGAATTCTTACAAAATTTAAATACGGTTACATTGTGTATCAGAATGAATGCAGGCCGCCATCTTTTGGTATTATCTTTTTGAATATCAATAGTTTATGATATTCTTCTTCTTCTTCTTCTTCTTCTTCTTCTTCTTCTTCTTCTTCTTCTTCTTCTTCTTCTTCTTCTTCTTCTTTTTGTTGTTCTTGTTATTGCTGTTGTAATTCTTCTTCTTCTTCTTCTTCTTCTTCTTCTTCTTCTTCTTCTTCTTTCTTCTTCTTCTTCTTCTTTTTGTTGTTCTTGTTATTGCTGTTGTAATTCTTCTTCTTCTTCTTCTTCTTCTTCTTCTTCTTCTTCTTCTTCTTCTTCTTCTTATTATTATTATTATTATTATTATTATTATTATAGAGTTTTATCACAACAGCGTTTTTATTATTATTATCATTATTGTTTTAGTTTTTCACACCTGCCGTATCTGGTGGTTCACTGGAGGCTAAGTTACAGCAAATCTTATTATTATTATCATCATTATTATTAATATTGATATTAATATTATTGTTGTTGTTGTTGTTGTTGTTTTTTGAATTTCTTAGGTGTCCAGGTATTTGTCTATCTCTTTGTTTTTCCTTCTGTGATCTGCTGGAACCGCAAATTCTACCAGTTCACAAGTTCTTTTTTTCCCGTTAATCAATACTTGATCTGGTCTACTGGCTCGGATAAGTTGATCCGTCTTTATCTCGAAGTCTTAGATAATTTTATGCGTTTCATTTTCAAGAAAAGATTCTGGTTATACATAAAAGTTGTGCCTAGTTTTGTATTCCTGTTGTGCTAGTTTGCTACATTCACTTAATGCGTGGTTTATGTTCTAATCTCTGTAACCACAAACTCTACATTTACTGTTTTGTGGTGTCATCAATTTTTGCTTTGATATAATTTGTTCTTGTGGGATTATTTTGCGCAGCAGCTTTTAGCGATTCAGTTTCTCTCTTGAGGTTTCCTCATCTTAACCATGTCCTAGTCTTTTCATCTGAAACTTTTGACGTTTGAAATATCCATATAATTGTTTTTCTTCCCATCTTTGTTTTCTAGTATTCGTTGTTTTTCTGTTTGTCCATATATTACATCTGCTATTGTTGGCTGCCATAAGTAATCTTTCTTTGCTCTTTTTTGTGTATTCTTCGAGTCCTTCGATCGTGGCCTCTACACAGTCCTCTATATTGGTAAGACTTCCTCCATCTACTTTTCTTGATACATATAGCCTATCTCTATCGTCTCTATGGTGTAA
>CM042166.1:32503441-32505941 GCA_023376005.1 Doryteuthis pealeii | reverse complement strand
ATAATTGCAAGAATATGCAACCTCCGGTCGTATGTATTTAAGTTTTAATGCAATGAAATATATCAAATTAGAAAGACAACGAAATTTAATAAGAACGCAATAAAAAGACTACACTTGTTTTAATGATATTCTTATTGGTTTCTATATGAAATCATTCATAGGATTGATTTTAATATGTAGGAGAATAAAACAATAATATTAGAGATCAATAACACCAAGTAATTATTTATCTAACCCGGTTTTGTTAAAACCAGCGTGCAAATTAACCACACATTATATTATGTAAACCGTTATTTCTTAGCGATATGCAAGACACCTTGCAGGACTTTAAATGCTCTCATAACATGGGCTGTTTTGAGGCAAATCTAACTCTGATTTTCATAGATACATCGTTAATAAAGAAGATTTATTCTATGTATTAATGTTTTTGACAATAAATTAGGTAAACTTACACAATTTCTAGGATTTTGTGACATAAACTATGGTGTAGTTTTGGTTACAGAAAGACAGACACCGAATGTATATTATTATAAGATTAATTGAAATAGGTTGTATTTGCTGCTATAGTAAGGTAGAACTTTTTAGATTTTAAATTAAAAATTATATATGAAGGTATTCATTAATAAACTTACATAATTTGTGACTTAAGCCAGGGTGTAGTTTTGGTCACAGACAGACACCGAATGTATATTATAATAAGATTAATTGAAATAGGTTGTATTTGCTGCTATAGTAAGGTAGAATATTTTAGATTTTAAATTAAAAATTATATATGAAGGTATTCATTGATAAACTTACACAATTTGTGACTTAAGCCAGGGTGTAGTTTTGGTCACAGACAGACACCGAATGTATATTATAATAAGATTAATTGCAATTGGTTGTATTTGCTGATATAGTAAGGTGGAACATTTTAGATTTTAAATGAAAAATAATACAAAGATGAAAATAAATGAAGAAAAATAAAAATAGAAATAAATGCAATGTATCTCAGGAAGATTTTTTTTTTTTACAACCCGAGTGACTTTGCTAGGGGGCGAACTTACCATTTTCTCTTAGCTGTCTCAGTCTCAGTTTCTCCTCGTCGTCTAATTTTGGCGATTGTTGCCATTCTTCATCTTCGAGAACATTCTGTAATTTTGCTGAGAGGAGCAAATCCTGTGTGGTTATATTCCGTTTTTTGATAAGAAATGAGCGAGGCATGGACTCAGCTCGCTCGCTCGGGTCGTGGTAACCCGGGCAGACTAGCAACTTGAAAGGGAATTGGGATATAATAATCCTACGAAGCAAATCGGTAATCAAACGCGGGGGTTTTGAAAACAATATATATATATACTTATATATTTAAGTATATATATATATATACACATATATATGTGTATATATATATATATGTATTGATATAAATATATAAATATCTTATTTTAAAGGGAAGTGTTGGAAACCTGTGCTTTAAATTTTTTTCTTTCGTATTTTTAAAATCCAATACTCAGGTAATAACACGTGTATTTTGTTGTTGTTGTTTTTGTTGTTGTTGTTGTGTTTTGTTTTTATCACACATATATATATATATCCTTGTTATGTGTACTTATATGTACACCGTTTACTCATTTCATGGCATTGGTGTACGTACGTTTTGTACGAGGGGACTAAAAATACATAGTAAATGATCCATGCGCGTTTTTGTGAGTCTGTGAGTGTAGGACAGTGTATATGAAATAGAAAGGACTATGACTTATACAAGTTTATCCCAAAATTATAGTCAGTGATGAAGTCTATAAATACAGTTTGTTGACTGTGGTCAAAATGATTGCATCCGTTTGCACTTGTATTTTTAAAAATCCAATCCTCTGGTTGGTAAACGATGCAAAGGAATATATTTTTCTTAATTCTTCTTTTTTAGATAGATTAGATAGATAGATAGATAGATGTAGAAAATGTGTAGGTCTTTCTTAATTTAAAATGTATAAATATGTATGTGTATGCATATGTATATATTCATATGTATATTGAGAGATAGATATAGAGCCAGAGAGATGTATGTATGATCAGAGTTATATATATATATATGGATATATATAGGATATAACTCACTGTTAAATCAGTGATCTGAGAAAATATATTGCATATCAATACACCACGATAGGGTGCTCATATATGTGTATGTGTATTTATATATATACATATATGTCTATATATATATGTATATAATAGTTGGTAATCAGTCCTTGGTAATCACTTGTAAGCTCTCATAGTATAAATCTATGTGTTTTTATACCTGTATATGTATTTATTACAGGTGTGGTTCCACTTGCTTTATCTATACTCCTTGGGAAGTTTTTTTCAAAAATTCTTCTTTTTTTTAATTCCTGTTAATGTCTTGTAGGTTTAATGGTTATTTTTCCAAGATTTTTTTTTTTCAAATAGTAAACTTTAGTTTTTGGTAATTTGTTGTTTTTTTTTGTTTGTTTTTGTTATTGTATTATAATAAAATGGGGGA
>CM042166.1:32470941-32493441 GCA_023376005.1 Doryteuthis pealeii | reverse complement strand
GTTCAAAAAGTTCTAGGCTTCTTTTGTGGTTGGTTGGTTGGTTGGTTGGATCTTTACGGTATGTCAGCACTTGTTGGGTTATTTTATGCCGAAGACATTTGGTTTCTTGAAGGATACTGAAAAAAGATTTAAAATTCGCCAATCGAATATGTCAAAATATATAAACAATATAATGTAATATTTTCGATGTTTCTTAGATGAAAAATTATCACTAAAAACAATTTAATTATGTGGTGGCTTGTTGGTTGGCTGGTTGGTTGGTTAATTGGTTGGATCTTACGGCATGCCAACCCTTGTTGGGTGATTTGATGCCGAAAACATTTTGTTTTATTCATTCTTGAAGGATATTGAAAAAAGATTTTAAACTTTCAAATGTATTCTCCCGCCAATCGAATATGTCAAAATATATAAACATTAAAATGTAATATTTTCTATATTTCTTAGATTAAAAATTATCACTACCAAGAATTTAATTATGTGGTTAGTTGCTTGCTTCGATTTTTACGGTATATCAACCCTTATTGGATTATTTTATGCTGAAGACATTTTGTTTTATTCATTCTTGATGGATATTGAAAAATTTTTAATTCAATTTTTTTTTTAACTCAGCCACCGCTTTCTAGCACCCATATGATAAAAAGGGTTGGGGCTTGCCATAAGTGCAATAGAGTTGGAGGCAATCATATAGGTGATAGGGCTTGACATGACCAGCCGATTGATCTGAGGGGGCCTCTCCGACCGCCCGTCTAGCCTAAGTAAGGGTCTAAATGGAGTGTTGCATGTCATGGACTACTCATCCACCAGGATTATGTCCTTAAGTATCACGGGTCGCCACCCACGGCCAACAGGTGGCCACATTGGGGGTCCTTACCCCTATGCAGAGGTGCAGTCGGTGTATTCTAAAGGCCGAGCCGACAGGACTTTTCAAATCTATTCTCCCGCTAATCGAACATGTCATAATATATAAACATTATAATGTAATATTTTCTATGTTTCTTAGATGAAAAATTATCACTGCCAAGAATTCAATTATGTGGTTGGTTGGTTGGTTGGATCTTACGGCATGTCAACCCTTGTTGGGTTATTTTATGTCGACTTCATTTTGTTTTATTCATCCTTGATGGGTATTGAAAATCCTTTTTTTAAATATATTTTTTAAAACTCATTTTTTCTATTTAACCCATACTACCCTAACAGATATTGTTATGCTCCAATTTGTGGCCCTGTGAGTAATGACGATGAAGGGGTACTCCACAGTCCCCAGAGCTCGGGAAGTGGAACTTCACCATTAGATGCAATTTAACGACATGCCCAGGACACTAAGATTATCAGCCATCGCCTTCTAGCACACATATTATAAAAAGGGTTGGGTGTTTGACATAAGGGAATATCGTCGGACAATCATAGAGTTTGACGGGGCCAGCCGATTGAAGGGGGCTTCTCCGACCGCTCGTTGTATGATTTCAAGTATTCCTATCTAATAATAATAATAATAATAATAATAATAATAATAATAATAATAATAATATGATTTCAAGTAATTATTAATTTTATCTAACAATAGTCCTTTGCACACAATCATAAAGTTTTAAGTACCGTATTTGACGGCATATAGGAATCACTTTTTCCCCAAAATTTTGGCTATAAAATTGCCCTGCGTCTTATACATCGTAGGTGAATTTTGAGACCTCCCGTAGACCTAGGCTAATTTTCTCTATGATGGTTACAAACCCAGCTTACGCTCAGTACTTTTACCTACCCTAATGCATCCTTATTTTATTGCTGGTATTGTTATAATCCAGGTTAACAGGAGCGTATGGTAGACTGTTTTCAACGATATATGCTTAAATAAACTAAACACCTTTCCCCTGAATCAGACCAGCTGAAATGGGGGTACGGTAAGTAACGACCAAAGTGGAGTGTTGCATGTCTTAGACTGCTCAGCCACCAGGACTCCGTCCTTAAGCATCACGAGTTGCCAGCCACGGCCAACAGTTGGAGGTATTCTACCCCTCTACAGAGCTTAGAATATGCTAAGTGTACCCTAACAGGGGAGCAAAACTCCCTCAAAGTGTCTCCTTGATATCACACTAAACTGTATCGCACGGGCAAATTTAGAGCATCCTCCTCGAAATCACAAGATTCCGGGTTCGATACCGTTCCCTATCATAAGTACTACAAATTAGTTTATCTGATCTGTGTGGTAAAGTGGGGAGCTGGCAGTATGTGTAGTGCTCCATTCCAGAAAAAATATCTCTGGTCTAGCGCTAGCGCAAAGGGGATAGACTTCCTCGCTGTCCGACTGATACAAACCTGTGTATCTGATGATATTGTTCTAAAGACCTGGGAAGTGTAAAAAAAACCTTCATTGCAATTACTCCCAGGTCCACTGACCCAGAGTGGTAGTACCTGTTAGAGGCTCGTCTATGGGTCAAATAGATTTGTTTTAAAATTACTTGTATTCGATAGGAATACTTGCTTCTATATAACTGTAAACTATTGATTAAGTAATTATTTGTATTGAGAATAGTAACTTGAAACCATAATTGTTTACTAAGAATTATTATTAGTTACCGTATTTGACGGCATATAAGACGCACTCGCATATAAGACGCACCCCCCCCCCCCCATTTCAGCGGGTCAGATTCAGGAAAAAAAGTTTTTAGTTTATTTAAGCATATATCGTTGAAAACAGTCTACGATACGCTCCTGTTAACCTGGATTATAACTGTTGTGATGTTAGTCCCAACAGTAAAAAGAAGTCAAGTCGAGATAGGGTAAAATAAGACAAGTGTATTTACAATCATGGTACATGTACGACTAGCTTGTCGTTAACGGGAACAGTAGTAACTTTCCACTCGGTGTCTCACTATTTATAGTGAGAACCGGTGCATGTTCTCCACTGTAGGAACGGCCGGTACAACAATAACAATACCAGCAATAAAATAAGGATGCATGGAGTTTAAGGTAGGTAAAAGTACTGAGCGTAAGCTGTGTTAGTGAGCATCATAGAGAAGATTAGCCTAGACCTACGGGAGGTCTCAAACTTCACCTATGATGTATAAGACGCAGGGCAATTTTTTAGCCAAACTTTTGGGGAAAAAAGTGCGTCCTATATGCCGTCAAATACGGTATATCCAAAAATGAGTTTTAAAATGTGTTTTAAAAATTGGCTACCTAACAAGAATGAATAAAACAAAAATGTCTTAATAATAATAATAATAATAATAATAATAATAATAATAACTTCACCTACTATGTATAAGACACAGGGCAATTTCTTTAGCCAAAATTTTGGGGAAAAAAGTGCGTCCTATATGCCATCAAATACGGTACTTAAAACTTTATAATTGTGTGCAAACAAAGGACTATTGTTAGATAAAAGTGAATAATTACTTGAAAGCATATAATTATTATTATTGTTAGATAGGAATACTTGAAACCATACAACTGTGTCCACCCTTAACCGAAGGGTTTGTACCTGTTTTAGTCCCTTCTATGAGTTGAATGGATTTATTTTAGCAAGGAGTCGCCGTGACATAGCGGCTAAAGTGCTGGACTGCAACATCGAAGTAAGTGAGTTCTATCTCCACACGCGTTATTACGTTTACTTTCTGACGAATTCCCTAGGGAAAGGTATGAATTCCCCTTACCGCCCATCTACGGGGAAATATTATCACTACTATTCTTCTACAAGGATGGCTTTGACATTGAATAAGCCACAAAGGTTGATATGCCGTTAAACAAAGATTCGATATCAAATGACTCGAAAGAGAGTTGATATGCCGTAAAACAAAACAACCAATCAACATCATAATGTTTCTCACTATTGCTTTCATCTTCGATAAGAGTAAAGAAAATGGCCAAATAATGGGGTATCAGTTTATAAATTGTTAGAATAGAAAACGGAACCCCCACTTTATGATCAGATGATATTGATTCCTAACCACTTAAGCAACAGCAGGTACTGTAAGCAACGTGAGTTCTTATTTTATGAAAATCACTTGATTCGATATCTTATATGCCGTAAAATAAAACAACCAGCTAACAAGAATGTTTCTCACCATTGCTTTCATCTTCGATTAGAGTAAAGAGAATGGCTTAATAATGGGGGATCAGTTTATAAATTGTTAGAATAGAAAATGGAACCCCCACTTTATGATCACTTTCTATTGTTTCTTAAGTACTCATTCCCAACAAGAACGACTTCGATTAAGCCGCGCTGAAAGCAACGGTTCCCGCTGGATCATCAAAGTTAAGCAGCGATGAGCCTGTTCAATACTTAATTGGGTGACCACTTAAGCAAAAGCAGGTACTGTGAGCAACGTGAGTTCTTTTTTAATGAAAATGACTTGATTCGATATCAAATGACCTAGAGGAGAGTTGATATGCCGTAAAACAAAACAACCAACCAACCAACAAGGATGTTTCTCACAATTGCTTTCATCTACAATTAGAGAAAAGAGAATGGCCAAATAAAGAGGGATCAGTTTATGAATTGTTCGAACAGAAAATAGAACCCCTACTTTATGATCATATTATATTGTTTCTTAAGACTTGATTCGGTATCAAGTGATCTAGGGATCACTTTATAAATTGTTAGAATAGAAACGCACCAGTAGAAGCGTGCGACAGATTTTAGTTAGTTGCGACCAGAAAGTCAGTGTGAGCGGATGCAGAGGTCATCTCGCTCTTAGATGCAGCTTCTCACCGCGCGGTTTTGGGCTGGTGTTGTTTTAATAAAACTATAAAGAAAACAACAAAGTCTTGCGTATTAATTAATTAATCCATGAAAGATGAGCAGACAGACAACCGATCAGAAAGAAATCAACCCAAAAAGAAAGTCCAACAGCAGAGCCCACCAGAGTAAGAATAAGCTTTGCAAAAGATGGCGGTCGACGAAGTAGAGAAGCAGGAAAGAAGTAAGAACCAGTCTATCATCCTCTCATCGGTCTGTCTGTCTGTCTGTCTGTCTCTCTCTCTCTCTCTCTCGCTTTGAATATTCTAAAATAAAAAAAATATAAACGAAATCATTGAAAAGCTGTTTCTAATCATTGGTCCCATGTTTAAGTGATAAATAATGTGGCAGACATTTGATTTATAGAAGAAATGATTTATAGAAAAATAAACAAAAAATAAGTGAGATTTAAAATGAAAAGGGTATTTAAAAAATAGAACGTTGAATATATGAATGGCTATGATTATAATAAAACATTTACAAATTAATCCAATGCTGGCATTAAATAACCCATGTGGAGTTGATATGGCGTTAATAAACAAATCAAACTAATCTTCTCTCTTCTTTGCCTTCGTCTGTCTGTCTGTCTGTCTGTCTGTCTGTCTCTCTCTCTCTCTCTCTCTCTCTCTCTCTCTCTCTTATATACCCGATATTAAGGTCTATATAACAAAATGACTTGATTTGATATCAAATGACCCGAATGAGGTTAATATGCCGTAAAACAACAGCACATCTCTTCTTCTCTCTCTCTCTCTCTCTCTTCTCTCTTCTCTCTTCTCTCTCTTTCTCTTTCTTTCTCTCTCTCTCTCTCTCCCTCTTTATATATACTCGATATAAAAAGCTATAAAACAAAATGACTAGAATATCAAATGACCCGAAGGAGGTTTAATATGCCGTAAAAACACCACACACACACTCTCTCTCTCTCTCTCTCTCTCTCTCTCTCTCTCTCTCTCTCTCTCTCTCTCTTACGATCAAGTCACGCCGGAAGCGCCGGTTCCCACTAAATCACCGATGTGCCTGTTCAATACTTAATTCGGTAACAACTTAAGCAACAGCAGGTACTGTAAGCAACCTGAACCCTTTGTTTATCAAAAATGACTTGATGAGCCTGTTCAATACATAATTGGATCACCACTTAAGCAACAGCAGGTACTGTAAACAACCCGTCACTTTTTATCAAAATGTCTTGATTCGGTGTCAAATGACCCGAAAAAGTGTTGATATGCCGTAAAACAAAACAACCAAGCAAATCTATCTATCTATCTATAAAGATAAATCTAATGAGTCAGACGAACCTACTAAACGAGTCAGATCTTAGCCCCGAAGAGCATTAAGCGAAACTTTAGTAGGTTCGTCT
Source organism: Doryteuthis pealeii (assembly GCA_023376005.1). Classification (NCBI taxonomy): domain Eukaryota; kingdom Metazoa; phylum Mollusca; class Cephalopoda; order Myopsida; family Loliginidae; genus Doryteuthis; species Doryteuthis pealeii. The sequence continues at coordinate 32,487,343 of CM042166.1, read as the reverse complement.
GACTCATTAGATTTATCTTTATTATTTGCTCTACTTAGGTATTGAGCACTTTTTACTTATTAGATTTAGTCTCCTGGCGGGTTTGTATGAATATATATATCTTATATGTAGTATATTAAGAAAAATGAAAAAAACACAGGTTTAAATGAGTTAAGTGGTGAGTTATTGGCCGACGCTGCAGTGTTTCGATCTATTAATTAGATCATCTTCAGGACATGTGTTGGTATATGGAAGGTGATAAGAAATTATTTATCACAGAATAACGAGAAAAAGCGAGTGGTAGTTATTGTTCACTTTTTCTCGTTATTCTGTGATAAATAATTTCTTATCACCTTCCACATACCAACAAATGTCCTGAAGATGATCTAATTAATAGATCGATACACTGCAGCGTCGGCCAATAAACTCACCACTTAACCCATTTAAACCTCTGTTTTTTCATTTTTCTTAATATACTACATACCGTCGGATTCACTTCCTTTCTTCATATATCTTATATATATATATATATATATATGCATATAAATTGTTTTTTTTCTTTTGGCAAAGATAGCGGGCTAATAGATTATTTTTTGTTGGTACGACTATCTTGGTCTTTTCTTTTTTACAATTTTTTTTTTCTTCCCGGTTGATGTTTGGTAGTGTATTTTTACATTCAAACTATTTGCTGGGTTTTTTCTCACCGCGAGGATTTACCAACAAGTTTGGTATATTATATCTATCTATTTATTTTATTCTGTTCATATCTATAAATCTAAGACTGTTTCTATCTCTCTCTCTGTTTACATAAACGTTTGAGGACTCTAGTGAATTTCATTTCCGCTTAGAAATGTAGCGATTATTTATTCTCCTATATTTGACAGCTGCGTCTGGCCGTACGGGTTAAAAGGTTTGGCCAACGAAAGTTCATTCGGGTCTCGAACCCGGCCAGAGGTAGCTGTTCTCTGTGTTCTTCCTTGGTCCCCCCCTGTCTGTCGTCTCTCTCTCTTGCTTCTCTCTCTGTTTGTCTGTCTGTCCTGTCTCTGTCTGTCGTCTTGTCTGCTGTCTCTCTTCTCGCTTTATATACCCGATATAAGGTCTATATAACAAAATACTTGATTTGATATCAAATGACCCGAATGAGGTTAATATGCCGTAAAACAACAGCAACATCTCTCTCTCTCTCTCTCTCTCTCTCTCTCTCTATCTTCTCTTCTTCTATCTCTCTCTCTTTATATATACTCGATATAAAGGCTATAAAACAAAATGACTAGAATATCAAATGACCCGAAGGAGGTTTAATATGCCGTAAAACACACAACACACACACACAACCTCTCCTCTCTCTCTCTCTCTCTCTCTCTCTCTCTCTCTCTCTCCTCTCTCTCTTACGATCAAGTCACGCTGGAAGCCGGTTCCCACTAAATCACCGATGTGCCTGTTCAATATTAATTCGGTAACAACTTAAGCAACAGCAGGTACTGTAAGCAACCTGAACCCTTTGTTTATCAAAAATGACTGATGAGCCTGTTCAATACATCAATTGGATCACCACTTAAGCAACAGCAGGTACTGTAAACAACCCGTCACTTTTATCAAAATGTCTTGATTCGGTTCAAATGACCCGAAAAAGTGTTGATATGCCGTAAAACAAAACAACCAAGCAAATCTATCTATCTATCTAATAAAGATAAATCTAATGAGTCAGACNACGGTATAGCCACACTGATGAAAGGTGATACCTTAAAACACGTGTCTGTGGATTACTTTTTATTATATATATATATATCTTATTATAATGGAGATTGTGTGTTTTCTGTCTGTAACCGAAACTATATTACTACTAAAGTTACAATTCCCTTCGTATTTACATCACATTCTCCATGATTTTATTTATATTTAAACCTCAATTATTAATAAAATTGCTTCACCTTTTATTAGTGTTGTCCATATCTACATACAATAACATGCAATTGTATTATATATACTAAAAATAGCGGTTTACAGTTGAATGGAAGGCTAATTTGCATATTGATATTAAAAATGTGATTTTATTAAATATGTGCTTAGTATTATTGATTTCTAATTGTTTGGTTTTATTTTAATGAATATAAGCCAAATCTCTCAATGAATCTTAAATGAAATCCATTAACAAAAAAAATAACTGTCATTTTATTCTTTATTTCCTAATTTAACTAAATAGTTAAATAAGTAAAATTCAGCAATGAAAGACGGGAGTGATGGAAGAGTAAGTTTCATTTCTATTTTTCTATTATACCTCCACTCTGTTACACTATCTGAACCTACTAAAAGAGTCAGATCTTAGCCCTGAAGAGCATTAAGCGAAACTTTAGTAGGTTCGTCTGATTCATTAGATTTATTTTTATTATTTGCTCTACTTAGGTATTGAGCACTTTTTACTTATTAGCTTTAGTATCCTTGCGGGTTTGTATGAATATATATATCTTATATATATATATGCGTATAAATTGTTTTTTCTTTTGGTCAAAATATTGTACTAATAGATTATTTTTTTGTTGGTACGATTATCTTGGTCTTTTCTTTTTTACAACATTTTTTTTCTTCCCGGTTGATGTTTGGTAGTATATTTTTACAATCAAACTATTTGCTGTTTTTTTTTCTCACCGCGAGGATTTACCAACAAGTTTAGTATATTATATCTATCTATCTATTTATTTCATTCTGTTCATATCTATCAATCTATGACTGTTTCTCTCTCTCTCTCTCTCTCTCTCTCTCTCTATATATATATATTATATATATAATATATATATATATATATATAATATATATATCCTTTTTGTTCATATCTACCTATCTCATTCACTATTACGGTCACGCTGGAAACATCAATTCCTGCTAGATCTCCGAACTTAAGCTGTGAGAAGTCTGTTCAACACTTAATTGGATGACTACTTAAGCAACAGCAGGTACTGTAATCAACTCTGGAATGAAAAAGAAAAGAAAATAGAGGGGAAAAATAAATTCGACTTGTTGAAGAGAGGGGGCATCAACAATGTCGTCGCCGTCACAAAATCTATAGCACAAAAAATCCGTCGTCGTCGTCGTCGTCGTAAAATCACCAACTCAAATATCTTCAGCAGCAGAAAAATCGCAGCTCCTGCTGTCGTCACCCCACTTCTACTTATACAAGTTTTTCCTTCAACATCCGGGTGTCTGCACCCCACGCACGAGATTCTCGAGCCAAACCGACCGCCGGAATCATCATAGCTATCATCCGGGCATCTGGCGCTTACATCCGGGACTGTGGCTTCTCGACTTTGGTGACAATATTTGCATTCTGAAGGAAGCGGGTTCGATTCTACAGTCCGACATGTCAGGCAAAGCCTAGCCCGCTTCCTTCGAGAATACGGCAGGCCTTGACGTTCACCACTCACCTCGTGTTCTCTGTCACATCAAGCCGTGTCCTTTTTTGTCAAAATGACTTGATTCGGTATTAACTGATCCGAAAAAGAGTTGATATGCCGTAACCAAGCAACCAATCACGCTCAAAACACTCTCTGGCAGTTTTGCTTTTTTTTTCTGTTTTAAATCGTGTCAAGCACTACATGGGATTCAAACTGGATTTGTATCTCGTTATAAAAACGTGAACCTTTTAGCATGATGAGGCTTGATGATTAGTATTATCTGTGTTATTCGGACTATTGTCCTCATCTTCAGTGATATCTGTACAAGGTTTCGGCCGATGTGCCCTCCGGTCTTCTTCAGGTATTTCTTATCAAACTTTCTCGGACTCGGGAACCTTCTTTTCGAACTCGGGAACCTTATTGCCGCAAAGTTCCGTGATGGCTCCCGATTACGATAAGAAGGTCCCCGAGTTCGGAAAGAAAGTACCCGAGTCCGAAACGTTGTACAGATAACAATGAAGATGAGGAGAATAGTCCGAATAACACGGATAATACTTTTAGGATGAGTTTCGTCAAGCCGAATTGTGGTGAACGAGTGGACTTACCCCGGCGAACAACATCTGCTTGGCTTGTCAGGTTTCTCGGAACTAAACTAAAGAAACATGGCCGCCATTGACGGGCGGATTTATAGAGTGGGGTCTCGTTTAGTCTCGTTCGTGGCGTGAGCTGGGCGACGCCTATGCAAATTATGCTCACGGATAATCACAATATAAAAGGAACTCGTTGTGTCATTTAGGCAGGGGCAAATTCTGTACGAAGAAAGGTTGCAAGTGTGACGTGCACAACAGGCAAAGCGAATTGGTATTACCGCAAACAATTACAGATTTACTTCCCTTGTTTGTTAATATTTACATGAATAGTACAAAAACGACGGTAGTGCAGGTGTGGCACACAACGTCCCACATTCTCCCAAAAGGTGCGTTGTTAGGCTGGACCACCCAATTCAGGTCACTGTCTTGACTGGGTTTCTCAAAGGGGTCTACATAAACCTCCAGAGGTTTATACAACAACTCGAGGGGTCTGTAAGTATTCAGGAGTCTACAAGGGGTCTCTGTGGAAACTACTAAGCCTTCTTAGTAATTAGAAGAAATTGATTCCATAAGAATCCTGGAGAACATGCTCATGTTGATATATTTACAAAAGTATAATCTCAATATTCATGAACTTATCAAAAGTCATCAGCTTCACCCATTGCTTTAGGAAATACACTCCCGTGGTCAGTTATTAAGTTAGTATTGAATATTTGCAGCTCATTTTTACATGTTATGCTTACTTTAATGTTTATTTTACGTTTAAAAAAAGAAAGAAAGGAAGAAAGAAAGAAAGAAAGGAGGAAAGAAAGGAGGAAAGAAAGGGCGAAAGAAAGAAGAAAAGAAAGAAGATAAGAAAGAAAAAAGAGAGAAAAGAAAGAAAGAAAAAAGGAAGAAAAGAAAGGAAGAAAGAAAGAACGAAAGAAAGTAAGAAAGAAAATAAAGAAAGAGTGAAAGGAAGAAAGAAAGAATGAACTGAAAGAAAGAAAGAAAAAAAGAAAGAAGGGAAAAAGAAAAAAAGAAAGAAAGAAGCAAAGAAAAAAAAGAAAGAAAGATAGAAAAGAAAGAAAAAAAGAAAGAAAAAAGGAAGAAAGAAAAAATAAAAAGGAAGAAAAGAAAAGAAAGAAAGAAAGAAAAAAGAAAGAAAGAAAGAAAGAAAGGGTGAAAGAAAAAAGAAAGAAAGAAGAAAAGAAAGAAAAGAAAGAAAAAAGGAAGAAAAGAAAGGAAGAAAGAAAGAAAAAAAGAAAGAAAGATAGAAAAGAAAGAAAAAAGAAAGAAAAAAGGAAGAAAGAAAAGAATAAAAAGGAAGAAAAGAAAAGAAAGAAAGAAAGAAAAAACAAAGAAAGAAAGAAAGAAAGAAATTTTTAAAAAAAGTCGAACCGATGAAAACGGAAGTCGCACGAATGACTGCCGAGGCAAACCGAAGACGGTCGAATATACGGAAGCAGCATCAGTTAGCTTCAGTCGCTATCTTGAACCAGTGTCTGATATTGTTTTTGTGCAAATTCTTTGCTTCGTTTTTGTTTAATCACTATCTTACGGCTACTTAAACCCTTATTAACGGATCCTAAGAAAGGCAGCAGTGATACTACCGGAAAAGTAAAGAGGAAAGTTGTTAGAGCAACGATAGAACTGAAGAAGGAGATAATCGTGTAATTCCATGTCAAATTTTGTCCAGGAGTGGATTATGATAAAGTTAGACAATCCACACAATTTTAGTTTCCAATTCCAAAAATTAACGGAGTTATGTCGATTTTTAGCCCTCCAAATTTGAGGGTGTCTCTTAAAATGGCGTCTTTTTGTTATCTATTTTTGTCTGTAAAATGAGTTCTAGAGCTTCCCTACCCTTAAAAATTGGTTTATAAAAGCATTTTTAACCTACATAACTCCGCCAATTTTTTGGAATTGGATGCTCAAATTTTGTGGATTGTCAAAATTTATCATATTCCACACCTAGAAACAAATTCTGAAAAATTGAAGGAGGTGGGTGACAATTTTACTCTTTTCTGGATGATTTGACATGGAATTACCCAATCGCCAAGTTTGAGAATGGTGTTTGAGTCTCTGATTTTGCAACCTAATATATGCATAAGCTATTTCAGTTCCATCATACAACACTTTAGGAAGACTGGACGAGGCTGTTTGTGTTTCATTTCGTGTTAACGCTCTTTGGAAAGGCATGAGATACTTATGTTCTCCACCCAACAATGCATAAATAGTAGAGCAGAATGGGGTCTCTAGTCTTGGTTAAGCAACCGGTCTAGGAGAAGGAAAATATCAATTTAAAACCATGTTTCATTATCATTATCATCAAAATAAAACAATTAACGACAAAGTAAATATATATACACATTAAATATCATCAGTTCTTGGTTTTTGAGCAAAAATAATGAAGATTTGATTTATATTTGGGAAGATATCTAAAAATTAAAATTTGTAAAGTAACAGAAGGGAAAGTCATTTGCATGTTATTTTGTTTATCTTTTTTGTATGTTTTTTGGTTTTATTTTTCGCTTTGAAATATAATATTGATTGATTGAATTAATCGCTTCACTTATATCTTCTTTTTATTTTAATTGTAAAACATTGAATGGAAATTTCTTACTATATTGTTATATATTTCCGTGGGGATTTTTATGGGGCAACCAGCGAGTGTCTCACTCGTGATAAGTAATAATGGATCTGCGAGACTAACTTTTTAAAAATCGCCGGGTAGCCACTTCTAGTTGAAAATAAAGTTAAAAATGAGAGATCTGCCCCATATTTTCCCATCAAAATGGTACCATAGAACGATCTTGAAGGACCCTATTTTCTATAACAATACGCTTACTTATTGAATCAAATCTGCCCAGGAACTTGTAGGTTTATACAATTCTTACGTCGGTGTATATCAGAAATTATTGTTTTAATATTTCCTCGGGGAAAACTCTTTTTGAAAGTTTTACTGGTTCAAAACCAAACTTCAGTGGTATGCATATTTTCGATACGACTTGTTTTTTTATTTTGGTTTGGTTTGGTTTAGTTTGTTTTATGGCATATCAACCTCAGTGGGTCATTTAATGCCGACAAAGTTTTGAAATAAATTCATTCTTAATGGATAATCAAATTTTGTTTATAAACTCATGTTTTCTTATTTAATCCATAGATGGGACTTTAACAGGTACTACCACTCCGGGTCAGAGTGGACCAGGGAGCCATGGTGATGAATGGGTACTCCACATTCCCCAGACCTCCAAAACTGAAACCTCACCATCAGATAGTTTAACATCATTCCCAGGACATGTAGACCCTCAGTCACCGTCTTCGAGCAGCCATATGATGAAAAGGGCTGTGGCTTGCCATAAGAGCAATAGGGTTAGCGCAATCATGAAGGTTCTAGGTGACATGACCAGCCGATTGATCTGAGGAGGGCCTCTCCGACCGCCCGTCTAGCCCAAGTAAGGTTCTAAGCGGAGTGTTGCAGGTCATGGACTGCTCATACACCAAGACTCTGGGACGCCACCCAGGCCCAAGAGGTGGCCTTATTTAGGGGAGTCTTACCCCTCTGCAGAGGTGCATTCGGTGCATTCTAACGCCCCAGCCGACAGGGTGGTGTTTTTGTTATGTGCAAAACAAAAAGAAATTATATGCTCATAGTGTATAATTGTTGGGTATAAAAATTCTTATTTAAAGAAATACACTCAATGTCCCTAAAATGGGTGATCTTCCAATATGTGATCTACCGATGGTTTGTGATCTACTATTGATCTACTATCCATTGCATGGGATCTACTAGGAAAAAAGAATACATGGTTATGGTTAGGGTTAGGGTTAGTTTAATGGGGAAATAATTGGTAGTTAATGGGTAGATCACATATTGGAATGTAAACAACTTGGTAGATCACATATTTGATTAGAAACAATTCGGCAGATCACATATTGGAAGAGCACTCTAAAATTTTGTATCCTGCCTTTTTTTATCCTTCGTTCTGTGAAGTGAAATACAGACATTGTCGTCCAGGATTTGAACCCGAATCGCCGATTTCGTATTCTATGAAGATAGCCGTTACACAAGGAGCGCTTCTCAGGAATAGGAAATAGATTGACTTCTCTAAGGGTGAAGGGAATGCAAACAATATTGCATACATATATGCTGCAACATAAATGAATGAATAAGTATATGAATAAATAAATAAAACAGCAGCTGTGACCCCCAACAAAGCCTTCATCAAATGATTCTTTAGGGTCAGGTATCGTTTGAACAGACTGACCGCAAAACCATTTCTTTTTTTTTTTTTTTTGTAACAAACTGATACTGGTTCTTTTCAATCTCAGTCTGATATTTGCACTCGCACACACACACACACACACACACACACACACACATATATATATATTATATATATATACATATATATACATACATATATATATATATATATATATATTCATTGATGGATTACTACTATGTAAACATAGCGTAAGTACTTAATCCTATAGGGCTCAATATACTGTAAGTATAGAGCATTAATTGTTGAGGAAAAAGTTATCTCCCGACCGCGGTTTCGGTGTTACTATTACACCTTCATCAGGGATACTGAGTGGACATTTCCAGTTACTGAACTCTATATAGCTATATACAGTTTAGTAACCGGAAATATCCACTCAATCCCCTTGATGAAGGTGTAATAGTAACACCGAAACCGCGGTCGAGAGATAACTTTTTCTACAACTATATATATATATATATATATATATATATATATATATATATATGCACGCACACGCATGAAAATATAGATGCCTTCCCACACAAACGAATATATATTATATATATTATATATATATATATATATATATATATATATATATATATATATAAGGAGGTATTTATAATCATGCACTACTTAATGTATTGAGCACTTTCTACATATAAAACTTAGAAAACTAATGATAGTACCTGTTAGTGTCCCATCTATGGGTTAAATAGATCAAAAATAGGTTTTAAAAAAGTGTGTTTTATAAAGGTGAGTTAAACGGAAAAAAAATTTGAATACCCATCAAGAATGAATAAAACAAAAAGTGTTCGGTATAAAATAACCCGGCAAGGGTTAACATGCCGTAAAATCCATTCAACAAACCAACAAAATAATTAGCATTTCAATATATATATACATAGGACAGGGTTATCTCAGTCGGTAGAGCGTTCGGCTAGAAACCACAAGGTACCTAGTTCGATACCAGCCCTCGCCAACTGAGCGTATGAGTAGCACAGGGATCTGTGCGGTAAAGTAAGGAGCTGATGGGAGGTGTGGCGCTCCACCTCAGACGCCAAAACAATCTCCTTGGTCTATCACAAGTGAAAAGGGGATAGACTCCCTCGCTGATTGGCTCATACCGACTTTAGACCACCACTACGACTTTTATCACACTTGATCAGAGAGGACCTAGAAGTAGTGGTGATGAAAGGGTTACTCCACACTCCCCAGAGCTCCAGAGTTTAACATCCTATACCACATCATTCCACCCGGCCGGAAGTCACATTCACTTTCCTAATCCGACCCAAACAATAGCCTTTGTTTAAATATAATATTAAACATATTTAGAAGTCTTTATTTTAAGGGAAATAAGAGGTAACTTTAAATGAAAAGGCCATTTTTAACATTTTTGGTAGATCCTTATAGAAATGGGACTCTGGACTTACAAAATTCTTAACAGGATGTTAAGAGTTAAACTTCGCCATTAGATGCAGTTTAACGTCATACCCAGTACAAAGACCTGTTGATATGTCATGGTTAAAGAGCCCAGTCTATTTTACACGTAGACGGAGGGAGAAAAGTTGGATGCATACCTTTCCCAAGACTATTAGTGCTAAGTAAAATGCAAACAGCCTCGTTCAGGATTTGAACTCGGGTTGCCTTGTCAATTTCCCATGATGATAACCATTACACAACGAGCGTATTTTCTTTTGTTCATTTGTGTGTAACATAGCAACGATTGCGCGCTGTTGCAGACCCTTGTAAATACACATCGTGATACGGGCCACTAAACCTTATCCCTCACCACACCACGTGGTTGCCTTCTTCCCAGCTGTCACTCATCTTTCCTGGCGTCCCCCGAAAAATGTTTTCGGAAGTGTATAGAAAGAAAAAAAAACATTGTTTTTTTTTCTCACATGCAACTGAAAAATACCAGTAGCAGCTGTTAGACCAACAAAGACTTCATTAGATGATGAGTCTGGGGACAGGCATGGTCTCGGCGTCGAAGCGTCTTTACTAATAAGCTAAAAACGTCCCAGCAGTACCTTATTGTACAACCAGGCTTTGTTGGGTCTCTGTCTTTGTTTCTGTTTCTATTTCACTCTCTCTCTCTCTCTCTCTCTCTCTCTCTCTCTCTCTCTCTCTCTCTCTCTCACGCACTCACATACTTACACACATATACAGAGATAATATTTCAAAAACCAATATATATATATATATATATTATATATATATATATAGTTGGCTAGAAAAGCTTGAAAAGATCACCAATCAAATCGTTAAACAGGAGACCTGCCTTTTGTTTAATTCCACATGTATAAATGAAATAATGCTGCCCAAATACACACACACACACACACACACACACATATATATTTATATATATATATATATGGTAAAGAAAAAGTCTTAAAATCGGTCATTTTGCGGTTATAGATCTATTTCTACCCACAGGTATCTGTTAACAGTCTGATGAAACTCATAGGTATACACCGATATCTTTGTGTAGAAATGGATCTATAACCACCAAATGACCGATTTAAAGCCTCTTTCTTTACCAATTATATTGCTCTGGTCAATAATATTGAACATTGAGCTCTCATCTTCGACCTGAACAACTCTAACAGTCTGCTGTTTGAGGAAGGTTCCATGTGTGTGTGTGTGTATGTGTGTGTGTGCGTGTGCGTGTGTGTGTGTGTTTGTGTGATATTTTGCAGATAATAAGGGTGGTATATATCCAAGCAGCTAGTGCTAAATGATTGTCCCGACCCTATTGCCCTTATGGCAACCCCCAACCCTTTTTATCATATTTGTACTAAAAGGCTGTGGATGAGGGTCTTATTGTCCTGGGTATATTAAACTCTATCTGATTGTGAAGTTCCATTCTATTAATTAAAAAAAAAAATTGTTGTTGTTTATAAATCTGGACACCATGTGCATTCAGACCTAAGCATATGTTTTTAAATATAAGTATTTAAAAATTAATTACTAGCGTATTTCAGGCCCAATTTTAAATATATATATATGGTTGAAAAGAAAGTGAAATAATCTTTCTAAATATCTGATTTTATGTGATTTTATCCATTGAATACATTTACAGCAAGTTAAAATGGTATTTTGTCTTAAAAGGGACAAAAAAAATTTTTTCCATGCTCGAATTTTCTGTGTTATTTTTTTTTTGTAAAATCCAAGTGGTTAATCTTTATCAATATTCTTGAAATTTTACACTTAAATAGGAGACACTTTTAACTACAAGCAGAATGTTTGTTTTTTTCTTTTCTGACCTTTATTGAGTTAGAGTAAATATTCCATAAAACATATTTTATCGCATGAGCACGCATCACATGGACGCGTCACTTTTTCAATATTTAACCTTCTGAGGATTGCCTAATACGCATGAAACTTTAGTTACTGTAAATTAATACCATGATATTTTATTTGATATTTAAATCTGCTATGATAATTTAGCATTGAGCACTTTTATATGCTAACATTTTTCATATTTGCTATTCTCCATTTTATATATAAATGATAGATCATTTATATTTGAAGTAAGAGCGTGGACAAAATGCATTTGGTCAGAAGATCGCATAGGCGTGAAACTGTCAGTATCTAGGTGTTGAATCCATGTCCACGCTATATTAACTTAGATATATATATAATTAGTAAAGAAAAAATTATCTTTAGTATTATCTGCATTATTCGGACTATTGTCTTCGTCTTCATTGTTATCTGTACATCGTTTCGGCCGATATGCCCTGGGGCCTTCTTCAGGTATTTCTTGTCGGACTCGGGAACCTAAAAGGTTAGGTTCAAAGTTCCGTGATGGCTCCCGATTACGACAAGAAGGTTCCCGATTACGTCAAGAAAGTTCCTGAGTTCGAAAAAGAAGGTTCCCGAGTCCGAGAAGGTTCCCGAGTCCGACAAGAAATACCTGAAGAAGGCCGGAAGGCATATCGGCCGAAACGTTGTATAGATAACAATGAAGATGAGGACAATAGTCCGAATAACGCAGATAATACTAATCAAGTCTCATCTCAGACATTCAGAGAAATAACATTTTCGTTACTAATTATATTGTTCTGCTTATAAAAAAATAAATATCGAGCTCTCAAACTTGACCTCTACTCTCCATTGGAAGAAAAGAAGCAGCTTAGAATCATCCTAATACCAATAATTACCTGGTAACCCACTCCAAATATATATATATATATATATATATATATATATATATATATATATTAATTAATTTTCAAAATTAGGTACGACTCCAATTAAACACTTATTCTCCAAAAAATTATCGGCAAAAAGCCATTCTAAACAAACCTTGTTTACAACTTACCACATCGTCGTGTAATAAAAGTCACTAGAAGAGGAATGTTAACCTACTCTAAACAAATCATAAAATCTAAGAAGTTCGTTTGGTGTTGGGGTTATGGGATCGGCCTGTCAGCTTGACAGTCCGGTTTCAAATCACGCACAGGGCGGTCTTCCGATCTATAGCTCTGCTGATGAGGCCTAATAGGCCGAAATGTACATACAGAGATTGATTTTTCTCGATTTGTTTAGCCATACATTTAATAGGTATTCCCGCCTAATTCATTATTAATTAATTAATTTTCAAAATTAGGTACGACTCCAATTAAACACTTATTCTCCAAAAAATTATCGGCAAAAAGCCATTCTAAACAAACCTTATATATATATATATATATATATATATTAAGAAATTTGAAAAAAAAAGTGTTCCAAAAATAGGAATTTTTATTTATCGATGTTTAAACATTTCGGTTTCTTTAAACCTTCATCAGGATGTATCTTGGAGTGAAGAAATTGATGGATGTTTTATAGATGACAGGAGATGAAAATCTTTATAAAAAAATTTTTGTTGTGTAACTGTATTTGTTCAGCGTTATATTTTTGAAAGACGAGTCGCGATCCGCGCACGCAAAGATGTCATGACGCGTGACGCAACTCGAAGAAATGCATCCAACAAAAGACAAGAAAAAGTATTAATGGACTGATTTTATGAGAACAAAGGGAACAAAGTGGGAATGATAACTAAATAATTAAATGAAGCCTGGTATTTTGTAGTTATTTAAAATATTTTAGCTAGAAAACGGTGATATATATATATATATATATATATATATATATATATATATATATATATATATATATATATATATATATATATCTTATTAAAATGGATATTGTGGGTTTGTCTGTCTGTAACCGAAACTATATTACTACTCAAGTCACAATTCCCTTTTACATCACATTCTCCATGATTTTATTTTTCATTTAAACCTTCAGTTATTAATAAAAATTGTTTTACATTATTAATACTGTTGACCATATCTACATACTAATAACATGCAATTGTATTTATATATGCAACAAAATAGCGGTTTACAGTGTGAATGGGAAGGCTAATTTGCATATTGATATTAAATTTTGATTTTAATAAATATATGCTTAGTATTATTGATTTCTAATTGTTTGGTTTTATCTTAATGAATATGAGCAAAAATCTCGGAGATAAATCTTAAAAGAAATCCGTTAACAAGAAGAAATAACTGTAATTTTATTCTTTACTTCCTATTTTAACTAAATAGTTCAATTAGGAAAAATTACCAATGAAAGAAGGGAGTAAGGGAAAATGATGGAAGAGTTAATATCAAAGTTGTTTTATTTTTCAATCATACCCCCTCTGTTCCAAATCTTTTTATCTGCATTCTTATTCAGTTTCATTAGCTTTTCTAATTTAATATGATATTTTATAATATTAAAACTTAAATACTTGCACCCGGAGGGTGCATATATTTGCTAGTATATATAAAGGAGTACCGAGGTGGATTAAAGAAAATTCCACTGAGGCGAGTGTCCTCCTTGTCAGTTTTTTTGTGGTCTCTCAATTTGTCCCATGTAAACCTGCGACACGAGACACAAAAACCACATGTACACACGAACAATGGCTTGCGAAGACAGATACAATACGAAACAGGTGTCCGTATAGACCCTATCTCCAAGTCGTTGTCTAGCATTGATGTTCTGTTGATATTTAAGTATGTGTGCGTGTGCATGGGACATAATATATATATATGTATGGATATATATATATGTATATACAAAGACACACATATATATATGTATATATGTATATGGTGGGGCGCGTGTGCCACGGACGAATCTAGTATTCGCTTGGGGGTGGGAACGCGAGTTAAGAAACGACAGGTGGAAAGCCCCCAGCTTACGCGTGGCGAACTGCAGCAGGTGGGAGGGAGTGTGCGGACAGGATACGCTTCAGGTGTAACTGAGAAAGGTGGGCTAAGGTAGCATAGTAGAGAAAAGGAAATATGGTAGTGGTGAGGTTACAATGTACTAAGTAGTTTCACCGCTTTAGATATGTGGGGCGGTAAAGGTAAGTAGACAAGATTAGGAGATACTTTAAGTGAGATAGATAAACTTTTAAAACGTCTCTAACTCTCTCAACATATATATATATATATATATATATATATATATATATGAATAGATTGTGGTACGAGCAAAATTTGCAAATGGTTTCAAAAAGCGTGTGCATTGTAAGATGTTATAATAAATACAATTTCACAAATTATTTTCTTCTGAAAAAGATATCTTTTTTTTTTTCGGTCACGTCTCATCAGAGAAGCATACCGTGACTATAATGTTTGTACGAGGAATAATGTGTAAAATCAGCAGATGTGGAAGTAAAAAAAAATTTTAAAAAACAAAATATATATATATATATATATATATATATATATATATATATATATATTACGTAGCAAAGTTGTGAGAACAGGCGGAGTTATTATCAACAATATTATTGTTTGAGGAGTGGTTGTTGGATCCGAATAACAGTAAATTGAAGGATTGTTTTTGTATACAGAGTTCAGGATGGAATTTGCTGATCAATAAGGATTCAAGAATTGAAAGACGTAATTCGTTGTCAGCGGCCTCTAATATAGTGAACATTGAATGATTATATATATATATATATATATATATATATATCAGATGGAAGATCAGGTTATTTGAATTGCACAACTGAAAAATTTTATTTCTCAAAAAAAAAGTATTTTATTGAGAAGTAAAATTTTTCAGTTGTGCAATTCAAATAACCAGATCTTCCATCTGATGAGACTGGATTTGGGGGATCTATATTAAAGCAAATTAAATTTATATAGGCCCCAATTTTGGTCGAAATAAATTTATTATGGAATAACGGTGTTGAGTTTATCCTCCCTTTCTAAGATAAATATTGCTCTGTATATAATCTAAAAAGTTTATTATACATTGAGCTCTCTTTAGTGATTTAAAGATTCGCTGTATTTATACATACTGGATCATACAATAATAATACAGCGTATCTTAGAAATCACATATAGAATCATCCCTTACCAACAAGGTTGGATACCTCTCATATATATATATATATATATATATATATATATATATATATATATATGAGAGTACACATTTTGTTTGAGATGGCGATAGTCGACAATTTTTGGGAGAATATGTGCTTAATTGAAGTCAAACCTAATTTGAAAATTAATTAGTTGATAATTAATGAATTTGGCGAATATATCTGTTCATATGTAAGGTGTAAACAAATCGAGAAAAAGTCGATCTCTGTATGTACTGATGAGACATAATATGCTGAAATGTACAAAGATCAATATTTTCTAGATTTTTTTACGCCTTACATTTGAACAGATATATTCGCCTAATTCATTAATTATCAACTAATTAATTTTCAAATTAGGTTTGACTTCAATTAAGCACATATTCTCCCATATTCATATATATATATATAAAGTTAAACCTAGGACCATCTTGGTCTTTTCTTATTTTTCATTTTTCCCTAGATGAAGTTTGGTAGTATATTCTTACTATGAAACTATTTACCCGGTTCTTTCTTACCGCAAGGGTTTACCAATAAGTTTTGTATATTATATATATATATATATATATATATATATATATATATATATATATATATATATCTGTGTGTCTGTGTGTCTGTGTGCGTGTTGTAAAAGATATAGTAAAAGTACTGGCTTTTTCTTGATGCATTAAAAGATGGTGGGTGTCCGAGTTTTAAAAAAATAAATAATGTTTTAGAAATATTTTAGACTTGCGTAATATATTATTAAGTGGTTAACCTTAAGAATTT
>CM042166.1:32438441-32463441 GCA_023376005.1 Doryteuthis pealeii | reverse complement strand
CTTAATATGATTGTCCCAACCCTGTTGATCCTATGGCAACCCCAACCCTCTTTATGACAGAAGGTCTTGATGTCCTGGGTATGACGGTAAACTGCATCTAATGGTGAAGCTCCAGTTATGGAGCTCTGGGGAGTATGGAGTACCGCTTCATAACCATTACTTCTAGGTGCACTCTCATCCTAAATGGTAGTACCGTTTAGGGTTCCATCTATAGGTTAAATAGAAAAATGTGTTTAAAAATGTGTTAAAAAAATAATTTTCAAAATTACAACATAAACTATATAAATATATAAAGGTTTTACATATCTATTTATTTGGAGACAAAGGAACATTCACGACCATATTGGTTTCATGCGAGGCAATCGTCAGATGAAGATGTTACAAATGCCTTTGAGACATCTTCACCTGATGATTGCCTCGCATGAAACCAATATGGTCGTGAATGTTCCTTTGTCACCTAATAAATAGATTTGTAAAACCTTTATATATTTATTTTATTATATATATATATATATATATATATATATATATATATATATATATATATATATATAATAATGATAATACAATAAAAAGTATTTTAATATATATGAATATATATATATATTTAAAATAAATAGATGAAAATAAATATATTCATTTATATATATAATTATATTTATATGATATATAGTTTACTAGTATATTGTAGCATATTATGTCTTCGGCATAAAATAACCCAACACGGGTTGACATGCCATAAGATCCAACCAGCCAACCAGCCAACCGTCCGAGGTTGGGGTTTGTGTATTTGACAACCTCATCATTTCATTTAACTCTCTGTGTTTGCTTCCCACATCCTTTTTTTTTTCATTTCTTTGTGTTTTACATCCCCAACCCCAACCCTGAATGCACCCCCCCCCCCCATTGTGTTCGGGTTCTAAAGAAGGAATCAACATGGCTGCTAATGTAACAGAATGAGCAGGTGTCTTTTACTGTTAATAACGTCCGCTCTTTTAGTTTTACTCTTCATTCGCTTTCTCTGTATGGGTCACCCCCCCCCGAGTTTGACAAACGTTATACTCCCGAATGCTACCAGCCGACCCTGCCAGTCACAATACTAAATGGATGCCTTTGTGATTATTTCTCAGATACCAGCACACAAAAAATTGATACAAGATCCCTATTGTTTTTCTTAAACAAAAGCATATCGGTATTATCTGCGTTATTCGGACTATTGTCCTCATCTTCATTGTTATCTGTACAACGTTTCGGCCGATGTGCACTCCGGCCTTTTTCAGGTATTTCAATTAGACACGTGGCCAAGTGGATAAAGGAGTTAGGTTAAGACAGTTCTAAGGGACAGTTATCTCTGTATTGCATGTTCAAAACTGGTCAGGGGCAGCAGTAACATAGAATAATTAACACAGCCTAACGCCTCTACCCCAGCTATGGTTAGCGGAATAAGAACTGGATACCCCCGTGGATTGAATAAATGGTTAGGGCCAAAGTTCCGTGATGGCTCCCGATTACGACAGGAAGGTTCCCAATTACGAAAAGAAGGTTCCTGATTTCGAAAAGAAGGTTCCCGAGTCCGAAAAAAATGTTCCCGTGTCCGATAAGGTTCGAGAGGAAATACCCGAAGAAGGCCGGAAGGCACATCGGCCGAAACGTTATATAGATAACAATGAAGATGAGGATAATAGTCCCAATAACGTAGATAATACTAATCATCAAGCCTCATCTCAAACATTCAGAGAAAAAGCATATCGGTATGGCAGGTTAGTTGGCATCCTTCCGTCTGCTAGAGACGATGGCGTAGTGTCCATCTTTTTTTGTATTATTTAACTGCATCTGCGCGAGTAGTTGAATAGACCAATTTTTTTACTATTTCTCTGAATGTTTGAGATGAGGCTTGCTGATTAGTATTATCTGCGTTATTCGGACTATTGTCCTCATCTTCATTGTTATCTGTACAACATTTCGGTCGATGTGCCCTCCGGCCTTCTTGTCTTGTCGGACTCGGGAACCTTCTTGTCGAACTCGGGAACTTTCTTGTCGTAGTCGGGAACCTTCTTGTCGTAATCGGGAGCCATCACAAAACTTTGAACCTAACCCTTTATTCAGTCCACGGGGGTATCCTGTTCTCATTCCGCTAACCATAGGTGGGGTAGGAGCTGTGTTAATTATTTTTCTATGTAACTGCCGTCTGTCAGGATTGAACCTGGAATCCAGATAACAGTCACTTAGAACTGTCTTAACCTAACTACCTTATCAACAAGGCCTTGTGTCCAATTGGACGTATCGGCCGAAACGTTGCACAGATAACAATGAAGATGAGGACAAATTGTCCGAATAACGCAGATAATACTAGCCAATTTTTTAAAGGAAATCTCTGGTGTAATGACTGCAAAAAGAGATGCTTGTTGAAGTTGCTGTTGTTTCTCCTTCCTTCTGGCTCTCTTTTCTGTGGCGGATTCTTTCTCTTTCTCTCTTTTTCACTCCTTTTCGCCCCTTGCTTGACAAGGAGGCGCCAGGCCGCTCGGTTTTCTGCACCGGCCTCCCATGTGTTGGTATTGATGTGGCATATCTTTATGTCCTTTTTGCAGACGTCTTAAAAAGCGTAGGCGTGGTCTCCCTACCGGCCGGGAATCTTCTACTAATTTGCCATACAGTAGGTCTTTCGGGATGCGTATTTTATCCATCCTCCTGATATGACCAAGCCAGCACATGGGCCTCTTGCAGATGATGGCGAACATGCTGTCTATATTTGCTCGTTCCAGCAAGTCTGTGTTGGGCACTTTGTCCTGACAGCGTATGTCGAACTCGGGAACCTTCTCGGACACGGGAACCTTCTTTTCGGACTTGGGAGCCTTCTTTTCGAACTCGGGAACCTTCTTGTCGTAAACGGGAACCTTCTTGTCGTAATCGGGAGCCAAAAGCTCAGCCTCTAGTGAAATACCGGCAAGGGCATCTGAGGTGGAAAAACAGAGAAAAAGTTATTTTATTTTAAAAACAATTAGGGTCTTCAAAATACTTGCTGGTCGTATCTAACTCTCGGACTTCAGTTTGCCTATGACTGGCTTTATGTACAAAGCCAGCGAAGCATGGTCGCTGCCAGTTTCTCCCCTGTGTCTACGCTATACTAAACTGAGATATACAGGGTGTCCACAAAGTCCGTATCCACTTTAAAGTTAGGATTTTTTTAAAGTGCACACGATCACACAGTATATCAGCGCAGGCGCTCTCGCAGATGTTGACGGACATGCTGTCCATATTTTCTCGGTCCAGCACGTCTGTGTTGGGCACTTTGTCCTACCAGCGAATATGGTCGGTATGTCAGGATAGCATGCCATTTATGACACAATGCGTGTAGAAATCCTTTAAAACTCGTTGTAAGCGAGTTCGAATTCTAGTCAGGCTATTACTTTCACTTTCGAATAAATACGCTTGGGAAGGGTATGAACCCTCTCATTTCCCCTTCTATGGCTTAAATAGTGCTACTATTTTTCTTCTACGCGTATAGCTTTGGCATTAAATAACTCATGAACGTTGCTGTGCCATTAAATAAAGAAACCATATCAACAACAAAAAATGAATGTGAGAAGAACACACATAACATGGTGTTTTATTCAAGGTTCTACATGGGTACCAACATTCGTCTCCAGCCTCTCAAGCCGATATCTTATGGAATGGCAAAAATAAATTCTTATAATCGTCCTTGAGATTTATTTTATTTTTAATCGAAAATACGCATTTTTTATAGAAAATTTTATTTTTAAAACTAAAAGTCTCAACATCAATGAGAAAAACTCAATAAAGTTTGAAGTAAAAATGTAATAGAAGATAAAAGTTGTATCAAAAGTGTTTAAGATACAATCCAGCCACGAAAACGAGTTTAAATGGAAGTCCACAGCACAATTAAGAAAGATACGGAATGTTCTTGGAATTCGTATGGTTAACAGATCCATGGTTAGTATTATCCGCATTATTCGGACTATTGTCCTCATCTTCATTGTTATTTGCAGATATACTAACGCAGATAATACTAATCATCAAGTCTCATCTCAAACATTCAGAGAAATAGATGCATGGTGTTGCGGTCTTTGCCATATAACTTATAATAATAAAATTCATTTTATTTTAATGCCAAAATACGCATTTTTTAAACAAAATTTTAAAAGACATTCCGGCCAAGAACGTGAGCGTTATTTGAACCTCTCGTGCTAAACGGTTAACTATTCCTTTATTGTCGTCGGGGTGGCCTAAAGTCGGTATCAGCCAATCAGCCAGGGAGTCTATCCCCTTTTCACTAGCGCTAGACCGAAGAGATTGTTTTAGAGTCTGAGGTGGAACGCCACACCTACAATCAGCTCCTTACTTTACCGCACAGATCCCCGTGCTACTCACACGCTGAGTTGGCGAGGATCAGTATCGAACTAGGAACCTTGTGGTTTCTAGCCGAACGCTCTACCGACTGAGCTTTTTTTTTGCTTTGACTCATATTGCGTCTATTTTTTTAATTAAATTAAATAGTGTAACTAAGTAAAAAAAATAATCAAGGAACAATCACACACCTTTTTAATTTTCATTTACTTTTAATAGCCAATGTTGATTGGCCAGAAAAATGGTCCCTCCAGCTGCGGTTTAAGGAGTCATTGTTTTGTCCAGTGAACGCTCCCTCTTCTTCCAAAATTTGCCCCCACCCCCACTCAATTGTGAATGACGACAACGTGCTATGGTTATCTACAAGGGTATCATTGACGCATAGCTGATCGGGATCTTTTAGTCTTTTTGACCTATAAATGACCGCTGTGTTGGCAATAACGACTTTTCATAGAAGGCTAACACAATTGTGATGTCCTGTTAAGTCAGGCAGAAAAAGCCGATGCGGGTCCGACTGGAACGGGAAAAAGGAGACACACAATAAACAAACATACACACACACCCACACACACACACACACACACACACACACATATATATATATATATATATATATATATATTAAATTTTTACTTGAAGGCACTTACAACGAATGTATCGCATAAAATTCGATACTTTTTCTAATAGAAAATGAACTTGACAAGTGTAATCCCAGCAAAGGATCGCTCGGTGTGTAGAATATCGTACAGACTGTTTCGACGATCAGCGAATATATATATATATATATATATATATATATATATATATATGTGTGTGTGTGTGTGTGTGTGTGTGTGTGTGGTGTGTATAGAAAGAATGGCCTCTTCCAGGCCGTTGTCATGTCAGTGCTGCTGTATGGCTGCACCACTTGTACCTTAACGAAGCGACTAGAGAATAAACTAGATGGGAGCTGCACAAGAATGCTGAGGGTGATCCTGAACAAGACGTGGAAACAACACCCCACGAGAAAACAGCTGTACGGCCACTTGCCACATATCACCCAAACCATCCGAGTAAGACGGACAAGACACGCGGACACTGCTAGAGAAGCAAGGACGAACTCATAAGCGACGTCCTCCTGTGGAAGCTAGCACATGGACACGCCAGTGTGGGCCGACCAGCAAAGACGTACATTGATCAGCTCTGTGCAGATGCGGGATGCTGCACAGAGGACCTCCCGGAAATGATGAGCGATAGGGATGGATGGAGAGAGATTGTCATTGATATCCATGCCAAAAGCGCGACGTGATGATGATATATATATATATATATATATATATATATATATATATATATATATGTATGTATATACTAGAAAATACGTGACCCGTTGGGTCACCCATTGTGCTCGGTTTAGATTGTTGGAAAAAAATCACATGATAATATTATTTCACTAATTTAAAGTTTTCCCAAACTGTCCAAATAAGTTATTTAAACTGGAGTAAACATTTTCAAATGACCAAAGGAAGAACAAGAGAAGGGTCACTTGGTTAGTTAATTTGTAATTAAAGGTAAGTAGGATTTTAATCATGGATATCCATGACAATCTCTAGCCAACCCTACCCTATCAATCATTGTTCTCAAGAGGTCATCTTCACAGCATCCAATATCTGCACAGAGTTGGTCAATGTACATCTTTGCTCAACGGTCCACACTGGCGTGCCTGTCTGCTGGTTTCCATACAAAAACATCATGAGTTTGTCCTTTATTCTCCAGCAGTGTCCAGCATTTTACTCAGATTGGTTGCAAGTGGCCATACAGCTGCTTTCTCATGGTGTGTTGCTTCCACAACTTTTTTGAAATTACATACTGCATTATTGTGCAGTTCCCATGTAGCTTATTCTCTAGGTGCTATGTTAGTGTCCAAGTGGTACAGTTGTACAGTAGCAATGATACAGCTATGGTTGTGAAGAATTGTTGCTTTAACTTGTCAATGAGATCAGATTTCTATATGACTGATAGTCCATGGAAGACCATGCCTTTCACTATGCATTGATTAACATGGCTTTCTTTAGATAAGATATTACTACCTAGGTAAGTTAATTGTAACACCAATTTCCAGGGTTTATCATCGAACGTGGAGATGCCTCCTTAATTTAAAAAACACATGAACTTGGTTTTATCGGAGTTCACATAGAGGGTGATGTTCCATGCTGCATTCGGTGCAGAATATTGCCTGCTTCTTGCCTTTTTTTTTTTAAATTATTTATAACATCTAATGATGTTTACTTATGTAGTCTAGGCATATTATAAATATATATGGTGCTAACATATGTCCAAGAAAATATATTTAGTATTGTAAAATAATGGGTGCAAGAAAAATAAAACATTTATTGCAAAAACACAGACATAAAATGAGGGTTCAATTTATTTTATTGTAGGAATTTATGAGGAAATTTTTCTTCTTTACCCAGGTAGGAAGTTCATAAATAGCACGGTTCGAATTTTCAGAAGGCATCATGTAGCGTTTTTTAGGGCAAGGGCCAGAACGCATTAATGCGATATGCACCAATATGTTTCGCGCGTTGATCCCCCGTACCAAGATTTTTTTTTTTGTACATAAATAAATTTTACATTTTTCGAAAGACAATTTAATGATGAAACATATGTAAAAAAAAGATAATTCACTAATAAATCGGTTTTGGAATTAGGGCATCTTAAACATTGAAACTTAAATCTCGTAAATAAGAAAAATATGTATCTTTTTCTTTTTGTTGTTGTTTTTAATTGTTAGATTATTTTCAAAGAATTTATATTAAAAGTTCCTATTGTCTACATTTTTATTTTATTTTTCAGGGATTTTTAAAAATTTATAAAATGTAAAATAAATACTTTTTTTTAATGTACAGCAAAATCGTATTTATTTAATCAAAGAAAATATTGTATAAAAATATCTTGCTTGTGTTCTGGGTCCATAAGTTAATAGGTTAGAATCCATGACGCATGTATAATTATACTCTGTAAAATAAAACTCAAACAAACAGTGTTTGAAGAAATTTATTATTTTATTTGGAAACAAATAATACTCCCGTTTATATCCAGAAAGCAGATATTACCGTTCAGTTAAAATTTTATTATAAATAATTTCTAACATTGTAATTCTGATTTTCCCAACTTTCTTTTTCAATAATATTAAGAGTTAAATCGTGAGGCATTTACCTATTCTTTTAGTAAATAAATTATGTCGTAGCTGACAATTTAATTCTAAACAACTTATTTTCTAATAAACTCTTGATTTGTTTTCTATTAAAAACTGTAGGAAACATAATAATTTTTTTATAAGTATATATTAACATTACCGACAAAAACTTAGTTACAATAAAAAGGCATTGGTTTGTTTGTGTGTGTGTATTATTTATCTCATACATTTTTTAATCTCAAAACAATCTTAAATCGGTTAAACTTGCAAATCGTCGTCAAAATTAATGCAAATATTGGATGCTGTGAAGAGAACCTCTTGAGAACAATGATTGATAGGGTAGGGTTGGCTAGAGATTGTCATGGATATCCATGATTAAAATCCTACTTACCTTTAATTACAAATTAACTAACCAAGTGACCCTTCTCTTGTTCTTCCTTTGGTCATTTGAAAATGTTTACTCCAGTTTAAATAACTTATTTGGACAGTTTGGGAAAACTTTAAATTAGTGAAATAATATTATCATGTGATTTTTTTCCAACAATCTAAACCGAGCACAATGGGTGACCCAACGGGTCACGCATTTTCTAGTATATATTATATATATATATATATATATATATATTATATATGTGTGTGTGTGTGTGTGTGTGTGTGTGATCTCAAAGGGCCCTGTCTCAGTAATAAAATAAAATTAGTCAATTTTCCGATAAGGTCCTGATGAGATCATCTAGATTGAAACCATGGTAGACCCATAACTCTTGTTCACTATTACTATCTATCTATCTATCTATCTATATATATATATATATATATATATATATATATATATATATATATATATATACTAGCAAATATTTAAATTTTGATGTAATAAAATATTACATTAAATTAGAAAGACTAAGGAAACTGAATGAGAATACAGATAAAAAGATTTGAAACAGAGGAGGGTATAATATGAAAATAGAACAACCGAAACTTACTCTTCCATCACTCCAGTCTTTCATTGCTCAATTTTCCTAATTTAACTATCTAGTTAAAATAGGAAGTAAAGAATAAAATTACAGTTATTTCTTCTTGTTAATGGATTTCTTTTAAGATTTATCCCCAAGATTTTTGCTCAAATTCATTAAGATAAAACTAAACAATAAGAAATCAATAATACCAAGCACATATTTATTGAAATCAAATTTTCAATATCAATATGCAAAATAGCCTTCCTGTTCACACTGTAAACCGCTATTTTCTTGTATATATAAATACAATTGCATGTTATTGGCATGTAGATTAGGCCAACAGTATTAATGATATAAAACAATCTATTAATAATGGAGATTCGTATCCGGTTTTTCTCTGTACCAAAAACTACGTCACTAAAAAATTACCCAAAATCGTCATAACATAGAATGAATACACTCTAAATTTGAACATGCAACATTAGACAGTCCTCATTGTTTTTTAAAGTTTTAATTAATACTTGCCTGGTATTATCTATCTTTATATAGTTTGTTTTATTTTAATATATATTTAAATTTACCAGAACTAAGTTTCCATTTCAATTTTTTTATTTTTTACTCCTTTAATAAATTTAATGATTTTACTTTACTTATGATACAAACTCTCTGATATTAAATTTTCAAACCCCATCCCCTCAGGCAATATCTATTTTACATGGCCCAGATGGTGTTTTTTATTTTGCTAGTTATTAATAATAGATATTTAAATAAAAATTAAATCATAGAGAATGTGACATAAATAACTAAGGGAAATGTGACTTGAGTAGAGAAGTGATATAGTTTCGTTTACAGACACACTCAAAATCTCCATTATAGTAAAAATATATAATATATATATATATATATATATATTATATATATATATATATATATATGGGAGAATAAGTGCTTAATTGGAGTCGTACCTAATTTTGAAAATTAATTAATTAATAATGAATTAGGCGGGAATACCTATTAAATGTATGGCTAAACAAATCGAGAAAAATCAATCTCTGTATGTATATATATATATATATTACTCCCTCGTCATGTTATAATGTTTACTAAGATTATTACTATAAAAAGTGAATAGCATCCTCACTGAGTGTCTCACACTTGTGGCCCCTTGCAAAATCTAAGCCAAGCTGAGTAAATACCTATATACAGATAACCCCCTTTTTCAAAAAAAAAAAAAAGCGAGTCCCTAAAAACCAACACTTTGTCGGTTAGCAGTCATTAAAAGAAGGGGTCCTGCTCATACACCATTTTGATCCCTATTTTTTGTGGGGGATAAGAAAGCGAGGAGCTTCAAGGGTTCATTTTACATTTGGGAGAGGAGGGGGGGAAGAGTATAGCCAGGCGCACCTGTCTAGCAGGACTAGTGCAGCGTCTACCCTATTGTAATCGGGCGCGTGCCACCAGAGAATGAATTGAACGGCTACGTTCTCCCGCCCCTACACGGCGTGGGTACTTACCTTTCGTCAACGAAAAAGAGCTAGTCGAAACCTCACCCCCACACCGACTCTCCTCTTTCAATTTTACCCGACCCCAACTCAGCTTTTTTTTTTTAATTCTTTTGTTTGGAAAATATCTTCTTCTTCTTCTTCTTCTTCTTCTTCTTCTTCTTCTTCTTCTTCTTCTTCTTCTTCTTCTTCTTCTTCGAGTCGCCATCATCACTGTGTCAGCTCCTTTTTTAAAATTCATTTCCTTCTTGTTCTTGTTCTTGTTCTTGTTCTTCACCGTGACAGCTTCTTTTTTAGTTTATTTCTTCTTCTTCTTCTTCTTCTTCTTCTTCTTCTAGTCGCCATCGTCACCATGAAAGCTCCCTTATTTAATCCATTTCCTTCTTGTTCTTGTTCTTGTTCTTGTTGTTGTTGTTGTTCTTCTTCTTCTTCTTCCTCACCGTGACAGCTCCTTTTTGTATATTTCCTTCACCTCCTCCTCCTCCTCCTCCTCCTCCTCCTTCTTCTTCTTCTTCTTCTTCTTCTTCTTCTTCTTCTTCTTCTTCTTCTTCTTCTTGTCGTCATCGTTGTCGTTGTGTCAGCTTCTTCTTTTTATTCATTTCCTTCGGCCTTTTCTTTTTCTTTCTTTCTTTTTCTCTCTTTCGTTGTCCTTTTTTTTTCAGGCAACTTCTCATCTGTGTACAGCAAATACATCATTATGACAATAATTGATGATGTTGTTGTTTTCGGTGATGTTAATGCTGCTGCTGCTGATAATGATGATAGGGTAGCCCTGTTTGGGGGGAGGAGTGACAGTGGTGTTGTGGTGGGTGTATACGATAATAGTTATGGTGATACCGATGGTGGTGCAGTTATGGATCGTTATAGGGGTGTGGGTGATAGAAATAGAGGTGGGGTGATTTTGACGAAGTTATTGAGGGTATGGGTGGTCATTGTGGTGGTGGTTCGGGGGGTAGCAGTAATGGTGATGGTATGAGTAGTAGAAGTGGTGGTGTGGAAGTAGCAGCGGTGTTGATGTTGGTGCTGGTGTTTCTTTGGGGGTGTTTATTGTTGTTGTTGTCCATAAGGGGTATCACTTATAATCACAGTGAACGTAATAGCGCGACTGGAATCGAACTCGGTTACTACGATCTCACAATCGAGTATGTTTGCCACGGCGCCACTGGGACCCCATAGCAATTGTCATGAAACAGCATCTATACACATATGAAGGGGAGTTGATGTGTATTTATGTATGTCCAGAGGAAACTACGAAAATAAACAATTAACGATAATATATATATATATATATATATATATATATATATATATATATATTTATTGCCATAGCAATAACAACACAACATATTACACACACACACACACACACACACACATGTATGTGTATGTGTCTGTTAAATATTTTAACAATTAACACTTCTCTCGTTTTTATACATTGATATTTATATGGAACGCGTCACACCTTTTCAACATCTACTCGTGGGCCAATTACGTTTGGCTTTTCGATTTCACGTGTTCCTATCATTAATTTTCGATTTCGCATGCAGTGATCAAGTCATTAACATTCAACTATAAACGCCACTCAACTAACGGTAACGAACCTTTTTTCCACACATTGTTCCAATTCAACGCATACAAAACGCCCATCATCTTTTATCCACATAAATCCTTTTTTCCTTCTCATTTTCACAGTCCTGAAGAAGGTTTCCATTGTAAACCGAAATGTTCGAGCATCGACTATAAATTTCCATCCATTATAACATGCCGTGTTTGTTTCTAAATTTACTACACACACACACACACACACACACACACACACACACACACATACACACACACATTTTTCTATTGTGTATGTAAGTTAATATGTTTGATCTTTTGAAATCGAAAGACTGACTTGTATCTAAAATGTGAAACCTGAATAATATAGGTATTAAGACAGTCACATATTCAACAAAAACAATCAAAAACACACTCCGAAGCGGGTTTTTATACAATAGATTGTCTTGATTGTAACAAAAATATATTGGTGAGACATCTAGATCTTTAGCCAAGCGCATCTTTGAACAAACTTATCACATGAAACGCAGTTTTCTCAATAATGCCTTAGATGAACACATTTTCGATACAAGTCATAATTTCGATTTCAAAAGAGCAAAAATGTTAACTTGCATACACAATAGAAAACTACGTATGATTATGGAATCTTGTGTTATTCTCATACATCAAAACATTCCATAGGGACAAGGCGTCTTTAATATATATATATATATATATATATATATTATATATATATATATATATATATATCTTTCAAAGAAAGAAAAACTTAATAAACCGTCAAAGAAACCATTTTTTTTCTTTCTTTGAAAGTCAAAATTTTGCTCT
The DNA here is from genome assembly GCA_023376005.1 of Doryteuthis pealeii. Taxonomy (NCBI): domain Eukaryota; kingdom Metazoa; phylum Mollusca; class Cephalopoda; order Myopsida; family Loliginidae; genus Doryteuthis; species Doryteuthis pealeii. The sequence continues at coordinate 32,451,052 of CM042166.1, read as the reverse complement.
GCATATAATCTAAATTATTTATTATTATACATTGAGCTCTCTTTAGGGATTTATAAGAATCCTTGTATGAATATATGTTTGAACCTACAAGAGCATACAGTATGATTATACAGTGAGATTTAAATAGAATCATCCCTTACAACCAGTCATTTGGTTTACCTTATATATATATATATATATATATATATATATATATATATTCAAGGTATTTTTTACATGGCAATTTATATGGGTTATCCAGCGAGGATCCAACTCGCAATTCAGCAATAATTGATCTGCGAGACTAACTTTTTATTAAAAAAACTGCCCCATCTCTCCGGCGCCGCCAGGTAGTTGCTTCTAGTTATTTCTAAATATCAAGTTGTTTAAGGTTATTAGTAAGATGTTGCATTCATGAACGTATGAGAAATTTGATATCAGATATTATGGTTGGCTGGTTGGCTGGTTTGCTGTTTGGTTGGTTGCATGTCAACCTTTGGGTTATTTTGAGTCAAATACGTTTTTGTTTTCATTCTTGTTGTGTATACTCTCTATGGATCAATGTTTATACATACCGCAAAAAAGATGAGAACAATAGTCCGGAAAATCAAAATTATTCACATGACGCCTTATCTAAAAAAATTAAAAAATAAAAAAAATACAGACAAATGGCATTTATGATTCATATCAAATTATATAAACAAACACGAGGTGGCTCTGAAATTAAGTTTTTGCCTACTTTTAACCGCTCTCGGCGTCCCTACTATTAAACAAAATATATATTTACCAACCCCTCCGCACGAGCAGGATGCGACACAAGGTCAATTTCTTAAGCGGAGTTTAACAGGTTTGAATTCAGAGTTTTCCTTCTCCTAGACTGATTACCTAGCCATGGTTAAAGAGTCCAGTCTGTCCTGCTATGGTTAGTTAATTAAGCAGAAGAACCCAGATTAAAATAATAAAAGGACTTAATGAATAATTTTGATGTTTCAGACTGTGGTCCCCATCTTTATCGTGGCATGCATAAATAAAACGTTTCGGGCGATGTATCCTCCGGCCTGCCTCAGGTGTTCCTTGTGTATCCAATCATAGAAATGACCCAATCTGGGAAATCATTTCTCAATAGTTTGACAGTTGATCCAACTGGCATCGAAGAAAAAGTTGGGTCATTACTGTGCTCGCATACTCAGGAAACACCCGAGGAAGGCCGGTGGATACAGCAACCCAAATGTTGTGTTTATACATATCACAATAGTCCGAAACATCAGAATTATTCACATCAAGTCTCATCGCAAAAAATACAGACAAATAATATGACTTTATCTGAATAGAATCAGTTCTAAGGCGAATAGAGCGTGAATTTTGAAAAATCCCCTCATACAGGTAAAAAATACCCGGAAAATTTGGTACAGCCGTGGGGGAAATTTGGTAGGCAAAGAGTAAACTCAGTCGGTAGAGTGTCCGGCTGGGAAGCTCGAGGTTTCTGGTTCGATTCCAGTCCTCGCCAACTCCGCGTATGATTAGCACATGGAAATGGGCGGTAAAGTGAGGAGCTGATGGAAGGAGTGGCGCTCCGCCTCGGACGCCCAAAACAATCTCCTTGGTCTAGCGCTAGTAAAAAGGGGATAGACTCGCTCGCTGTCTGGCTGATACCGACTTTAGGCCACCCCGATGACTTTACTTATTTATTTCCACACAAACAGCATGCACAAAGAAGAAATTCCCTTTTTAAATGTATTTTTTAAAAAATATTAGTGATATCAGAGTCATTTTTATAGGGCCGGGTTAGCTAAGTCGGTAGAGCGTTCGGCTACAAACCACAAGGTTCCTAGTTCGATACCACCCCTCGCCAACTCAGCGTATTAGTAGCATAGGTATATGTGCGGTAAAGTAAGGAGCTGATGGTAGGTGTGGCGCTCCACCTCAGACGCAAAAACAATCTCTTTGGTCTAGCGCTAGTAAAAAGGAGATAGACTCCCTCGCTGATTGGCTGATACCAACATTATGCCGCCCTCGATGACTTGACTAACTAGAAGGAAGTCCCATTGGTTTGAATTCAGTTTTTTCTTTCTCCTGGACAAAATTCCATATCAAGGTTAAAAAGACCATTACTTAACCATAGATGGACGGAGAATAGTTGGATTCATACCTTTCACAAACTTATTAACACTATGTGAAATGCAAACAGCAGCGTCAAGGATTTAAGCTCGTCTTGCCGTGTCCATTTCCTACGACAATGACCATTAAACCACGGGACTTCATTAACGGTGACTATGTAGAGAAGTAGAGATGTGATCCACAGAGGACCAGCATCATTTTGATGTATGATACAATACATGTTCCTGTGTTATTAATTATACCTGTCCTAAACAAAATGGCATTACTTTTTGACTCACCCTCCTATAAAGTGTTGTTATGGCTGGTATTATCATGGTAGTTGGTGAGCTGACACATTGTACCGTGCTGCATTCTGTGTGTGATTTGAAACCTACACAGATGAATATGCAACAAAAATCTAATTCAGGAATGATAGATAAAATATGCAGCTTTAAAAAAATCAAATTCTAACAGAAAACTATTTAGTTATTCATTTTCAATCAATTCTTTTTTAAAAAAATTTATAAATAAGAGATCCTTTGTCGATGCCTTTTATAATTAAAATGTTCAATTATTCAAATAAAGCCATTTTCTGCCTTAAAATCTTTTAGTGGTCGTCCAGGGTTTGAACTCATGTAATGGAAATTTGCTATGATTCATTTATACGGGAATTGCAGTAGATTCATGTTTGGTTTGATTTGTTTTGTTTTACGGCATATCAACCTCAGTGGGTCATTTAATGCCGACAAAGTTTCGAAATAAATTCATTCTTATATGGATACTCCATTTTTTATAAATACATTTTTCTATTTAACCCATAGGTGGGACCCTGTCAGGTACTACCACTCCGGGTCAGAGTGAAACAAGGAGCAATGGTGATGAAGGGGTACTGCACATTCCCCAAACCTCCAGAACTGGAACCTCACCATCAGATAGAGTTTAACGTCATTCCTAGGACATGAAGGCCCTCAGACACTGCATTCTAGCACCCATATGATATCTAGCCCAAGATAGGTCCAAAGTGGAGTATTGCAAGTCATGAACTGCTCATCCACCTGGGTTCTATCCTTAAGCATCACGGGTCACCACTCACGGCCAACAGGTGACCCCATTGGGGGAGTCTTACCCCTCTGCAGAGGTGCAGTCGGTGCATTCTAACGCCCCAGCCGACAGGGCGCCCATAGGTCAAATTACGACATATAAAACATAGATCGTATATAATGTCATATTAAAAAATGAATAATAAGTTTCCTAAGTTGGGACTTGCCATAATTACTATAGGGTTTGGGCAATCATATAGGTGTTAGGGCTTGACATGACCAGTCGATTGTTCGCCTATCTAGCCTAAGTAGGATCTAAGGGGAGTGTTGGACAGCTCATCTACCAGGATTCCGTCTTTAAACATCATTGGTTGCCACCCACGATCATCAGGAGGCCCCATTGGGGATTCTTACCCCTCTGCAGAGGTACAGTCGGTGTATTCTAAGGCCTCAGCCGACAGGGCTGCAATAGATTAAGGTGTAGTGATACAGGATTTGAACGCGAGTCGTCCTGTTCATTTCCTACGATGATGTTATATATATATATATATTAAATTTTTACTTGAAGGCACTTACAACGCATGTATCGCATAAAATTCGATACTTTTTCTTATAGAAAATGAACTTGACAAGTGTAATCCCAACAAAGGATGGTTCGATGTGTAGAACACCGTACAGACTGTGTTTCACTAGTGTTTCACTGTGTCTGCTGAGGTCCCGGTTTCGATTTCTGTCGGAGGGAAATCGTTAGTATATACCGCTGATGAGACTTAATAAAGTCGAAACAGTCTGTACGGTGTTCTACACATCGAACCATCCTTTGTTGGGATTACACTTGTCAAGTTCATTTTCTATAAGAAAAAGTATCGAATTTTATGCGATACATGCGTTGTAAGTGCCTTCAAGTAAAAATTTAATATACTTTATCCGCAACGTTTCTAAATAAACAAACATCCAAAAATCTTATATATATATATATATATATATATATATATATATATATAAGAAAATTTCAAATGAATTCAACTAAAAGATGTTTTTCAGTGGTGGAATCGCCACTTCTAATACATTTGTATGTCCGGATTATAGTGGCTTGACAAATACTTAGAAAACTTTTTTTAAACATTATAAAATCAATTTCTTTTACATGAAATTTTCCCCTGACCTTAGGTCGAAACTAGTTGAGAAAAATAAAAAAAAATAAATAACATAAAATGACATAACATAACAGAAATATTCCTGTTTGTCTTATTAATTTTGTTAATCTTATATATATATATATATATATATATATATATATATATATATATATAAAATAATAAAATTCGAAGGCAATACAATGCGTAAAAAATAAAGACAAAAAGATGTTTTATATGTCTAATCGATTTCAAAGCTAGAGCTTCATCCTCAGAGTTTATTTTCAGAAAAATAAACTATAAATATTTTCTGAAAATAAACTCTGAGGATGAAGCTCTAGCTTTGAAATCGATTAGACATATAAAACATCTTTTTGTCTTTATTTTTTACGCATTGTATTGCCTTCGAATTTTATTATTTTATAACATACTTAACAATGCTTCAAGCAAATTACCAATTACTTTTATATATATATATATATATATATATATATATATATATATATATATATATATGGGTCAGTTAACGTCCGCCCGGGAGCCAAAAGGATCCTGGTTCGATAACGGTCCTTGCCAATTCAGCGTATGAGTAGCACAGGGATATATATATATATATATATATATATATATATATATATTCTTCAATTATCCTTAAGATTCCCAAACATACGATCAACCACAGAAACTTGCTAACACATCATCACTTACTAAGGGGAGATAATTCACCACGTTAAATCTACTTTCTTTTTTTCTTACAACACTCGCAGAAATTCTGAGGCCTGTTAATCATATTTAACAAACATTATAAGCCGAACATTAATTATCAATGTAATATTAAGATTTTTATATGAATGGTTTCTCTTGAACACCAAATATGATAATAAATAGCATTAATTCGCTAAGTTGGCGAAAACCGGTATCGAACCTGGAATCTTGCGATTTATATGCGGGTGTTCTCTCTCTCTCTCTCTCTCTCTCTCTCTCTCTCTCTCTCTCTCTCTCTCTCTCTCACACACACACACACATACATACATACATACACACATTCTCTTTCTTTCTCTCTCTCTTTATATATATATATAATATATGTATACATATATATACATATACATATATATGCATATATATATGTATGTGTGTGTGTGTGTGTGTGTGTGGTGTGTGTGTGTGTGTGTGTGTTGTGTATGTGTGGTTATGTGCGTGTAAAATAGAAAAAAAAATTTATTCCAAAAGAAGACTATATTCTTGATGGAGAAGTCGACGTTATAACATTTCGGTTTTTGCAAACTTCATCGGGACTGAAATCATATACACTAAAACCAAAACTTTATAAGAATTAATAAATTCATCTTTTTGGAATCTTTTGGAATAGGTTGTTTTTCTCTTTTCTACATACCGTCGCATTTATTCCCTATTTTACTCATATATATATATATATATTGAGCATTGTGTATATATTGGTTTGGGGTTGGTTTTGAAGGCTATCACAATGCAGGTGTAAAGAAAAAATATAAGTTCTAGTATTCTTCTGAAAAAGAGATTTATCTCGAAATATCAAGAATAAATTACAGGTTAACAAACACACCATTGTTATCTTATTATATATTTTTTTTTACACCTGCATTGTGATAGCCTTCAAAATCAACCTCCAAACCAATATATATATATATATATATATATATATATATATATATTGAAATTTCGGAAGCAATGGTTTTGCCTTGATCTGTTTACACCGGTTAATATCCATCTTTCTGTTTCCACTGTCTGTCTGTGTGTCGGTCACGAAGGCTTATCCCGGTCCTGTAACACCCACGCTCCACCTGCTGCAACCAAAAATCCACCATTGTCACCCTTTCGGCTAAGCCCCACACAGCCGCCTGCTTCCATGTCCCCCAGCTGCTACCTAAATCTCACACTAACCCCCCTTCGCTCCCGGCATAAAGCGCGCACCACTTCCCTCCGAGCAGGTTCACAATAGACCCAGATGAGCAAGAAAAAGCCTCGCCAGTTCATCCGATCAACGAGTTGAAAAAATTGGGCTTCTTTTTTTTTTTTGTTATTCTTATTTTTAATTTTTGGCATGAAAATGGGTTTACACAGCTAAAGCCGTTTTCTTTCTCCCCTTTCTGCACGCGTTCGATCCTGCTAGTCAGAGATCACCCTAACAACACAAATATTCAACATAAGAGGATTAAAACTAAATGATTAAACCTATTAAATTTTATCTGAAAATAAGTCACCATTTTCTTTTGGTACAGCCGGCTGGTTTGCAGCTGCTACAAGGAAGAGGCGCCATAAAAAGCCTCTGATATATTTTCAATGGCCCCTTCGGTCAGTCTCTCTATCAATCTGTCCATCCATATTTGGGATGGAGCACATTTATTAGGAGAGGGGAGCGAATTTTATATCCACCGCTGGTGATATTATTATTATTATTATTATTATTATTATTATTATTATTATTCACTCCTTTTGAGTTTTCACACCAGTGTTAGCTGATGGTATTTCACTGGAGTCTGAGTGACAGCAAGTCTCCTCAGGTCTCCAGGACTCTTCTGAGTATTCTGGCAGATTGCAGCAGTGCAGTGTTCTGAATGGTCTCAATCCCTCCTCTGATATCCAAACTTTCCAAACCCCTTTCCAATCCTTTTGGGACTGTTCCAAGTGCACCAACTACAATTGGTATCACTTTCACTTTCCATAACTTTTTCAGTTCTCTGGCAAGGTCTAGATATTTGTCCATTTTTTCATTTTCCTTTAACTTCACCCTGTGATCTGCTGGCATTGCAAAATCCACCAGTTGACAAGTTCTTTCTTTTTTGTTTATCAACACTTGGTCTGGTCTTCTTGCTGGGATAAGGTGATCCGTTTTTATTTCAAAGTCCCAGAGAATTGTATGCGTTTCGTTCTCAAGAACAGATTCTGGTTTATGCATATACCATTTTGTTGTGTGGTCAAAATTTAATTTTTTGCATAATTCCCAGTGGATCACCTTCCCAACCCAGTCGTGTCTAGATTTGTATTCTCGTTGTGCTAGTTTGCTACATTCGCAGAGTATATGGTTTACAGTCTCATCTATATTACCACAAAGTCTACATTTACTATTCTGTTGGGTTTTTACTATTCTGTTGGGTCTCATCAATTTTCGCTTTGATGTAGTTTGTCCTTATTATTATTATTTGAGTTTTCACATCAGTGTTAGCTGATGGTCTTTCACTGGAGTCTGAGTGACAGCAAGTCTCCTCAGGTCTCCAGGACTCTTCTGAGTATTCTGGCAGATTGCAGCAGTGCAGTGTTCTGAATGGTTTCAATCCTTCCTCTGATATCCAAACTTTCCAAACCCTTTTCTAATGCTTTTGGGACTGTTCCAAGTGCACCAACTACAATTGGTATAACTTTCACTTTCATATTCCATAACTTTTTCAGTTCTCTGGCAAGGTCCAGATATTTGTCAATTTTTTCATTTTCCTTTAACTTCACCCTGTGATCCGCTGGCACTGCAAAATCCACCAGTTGACAAGTTCTTTCTTTTTTGTTAATCAACACTAGGTCTGGTCTTCTTGCTGGATAAGGTGATCCGTTTTAATTTCAAAGTCCCAGAGAATTTTGTGCGTTTCGTTCTCAAGAACAGATTCTGGTTTATGCATATACCATTTTGTTGTGTGGTCAAAATTTAATTTCTTGCATAATTCCAGTGGATCACCTTCCCAACCCGGTCGTGTCTAGTTTTGTATTCTCGTTGTGCTAGTTTGCTACATTCGCAGAGTATATGGTTAACAGTCTCATCTCTATTACCGCAAAGTCTACATTTACTATTTTGTTGGGTCTTATCAATTTTCGCTTTGATGTAGTTTGTCCTTATGCATTGTTTTGTGCAGCAATTATAAGTGATTCTGTTTCTCTTTTGAGGTTTCTCTTCTTAACCATGTCCAAGTCTTTTGATGTGCAACCTCATCTATTTGTCGTTTGAAGCGTCCATATAATTGTTTTTCTTCCCATTTTTGTTTTCTAGTCTTTGTCGTTTTTCTGTTTGTCCATCTGCCGTTTCTACTATTGTTGGTCGCCATAAGTAATTTGTCTTTGCTCTTCCTTGTGTAATCTTCAAGTTGTTGGATTGTGGTTTCTACGCATTCCTCTATGTTGGCAAGACCTCTTCCCCCTTCCTTTCTTGACACATACAATCTATCTCTATCATCTCTAGGGTGGAGAGCCTTGTGCATGGTCATTAATTTTCTCGTCCTTTGTCTATCTGTCTGAGTTCTTCTTTTGTCCATTTTAAGAATGGTCCTGAGTATCTTATAATGGGGACAGCCCAGGTATTAATTCCTTTGATCAGATTTCTGCTGTTAAGTTTTTATTATTATTATTATTATTATTATTATTATTATTATTATTATTATTTCACTCCATTCGAGTTTTTCACACCTGCCGTAGCTGGTGGTTCACTGGGGGCTGAGTGACAGCAAGTCTCCTCAGGTCTCCAGGACTCTTCTGAGTATTCCAGCCAATCTCAATAATGCTGTAGTCTGGATGGTCTCGATCCTTCCTTTGATTTCCAATTCATCCAGGCTCTTTTCCAAACCCCTGGGGATTGTTCCAAGGGCCCCAATTACAATTGATACGACCTTCACCCCCATATTCCACATTTTTTTCAGTTCCCTGGCAAGGTCCAAATATTTGTCGATCTTTTATTATTATTATTATTATTATTATTATTATTATTATTTTCACTCCTTTTGAGTTTTTCAGATCAGCGTTAGCAGCTGGTATTTCACTCGAGGCTACGTGACAACAAGTCTCCTCCTCTCTCCAGAACTCTTCTGAGTATTCTAGCCGATTGCAGCAGTGCAGTAGTCTGTATAGTCTCAATTCTGCCTCTGATTTCTAGTTCCCCCAGTCTTTATTCCACGTTTATTGAGGCCGTTCCAAGTGCACCAACTACAATTGGTATCACATTCACTCTCATATTCCACAGCTTTTTCAATTCTCTGGCAATGTCCAGGTATTTATCCATCTTTTCATTTTCCTTCAGCTTCACCCTGTGATCTGCTGGGACCGCAACGTCCACTAGTTGACACATTCACTTTTTTTGTTAATCAACACTAGTTCTGGCCTCCTGGCTGCGATAGGGTGATCCGTTTTTATCTCAAAGTCCCAGAGAATTTTATGCGTTTCATTCTCAACAACAGATTCTGGTTTATGCATATACCATTTTGTTGTGTGGTCAAAATTTAATTTTTTGCATAATTCCCAGTGGATCACCCCCGTGGATCACCGTGGATTATTATTATTATTATTATTATTATTATTATTATTATTATTCTAAGTAAAAACCATGGCTATTTTTAGGGGTAGATTAGATGATACACGCTCTTACTCATCTCTCATCTGACACAACCTATTCTTATTTAACTATCTATCTATCTATCTGTCTGTCTGTCTGTCTGTCTGTCTGTCATAATTTATTCTCATCTATCTATCCATCGCAGTCTACATCTATCTATCTATCTATCCATCCATCTATCTATCTATCTGCCACAACTTACTCGTATATAACTATCTATCGCTACCAGTTCGTATCTCTTTCTGTCTTTCTTTTTCTTTGTGCCTATGTCTCTTCTTTTTGTCTCTCCCTACACCCCCCTCTCTCTCTCTCTCTCTCTCTCTCACACACACACACACAACACACACCACACACACACACACACACAATATATTATATATATATATATATATATATATAATATATATATAAGGTAGGGTAGCTCAGAACGAGAGTTCACGTTACCTTAACTTAGATATAAATTATCTATCCATATAAGTATTGAAAGGAATTTTTTTTAAATCAAAAACTCCGTGGATTTCATTACTTTCAACAACATGTTTTGTACCCTCGCCCACACACGCACACATACACACACACACACATGCATATATATATATATATATATATATATATATATATACACGTGTGTGTGTTGTGTGTGTGTGTGTGTGTGTGTGTGTGTGGTGTGTGTATTAGCTTTGACATGAAATTTGATTGTATGAATTGAAGTATCATAATGTATCATAATTGCATCACAAAACAATACCATGAGAACAAATTATATTAAAGCAAAAATAGATACGTAATAAAGAACAGATTTGGATATGTGCAGACAGTTATGAGACAATCAACATATATTAAGTGAATTATGGAGGCGCGTAGTCTAATGGTTAGAGTCATAGGAAATGGACGCGTCGACCCGAGTTCAATTCTTGGACAAAGCTGTTTGCATTTCACATGGCGCTAATACCCTTGGGAAAGGTAAGAATCTAATTCTTCCTCCAGCTATGGATAATAGTAGGACAGACTGGGCTCTTTAACCCTGGCTAAGTAACCAGTCTAGGAGAAGAAAAACTCTGAATTCAAACCTGTTAAACTCCGCTTAAGAAATTGACCTTATTCACATCCTGCTCGTGCGGAGGGTTGGTAAATATATATATTAAGTGAATCCTGAAAACTAACGCAACGAGAATACAAGGCTAGGCACAACTTGGTTAGAAAGGTTCTTCCAGTAGGAATCGTGCAAGAAACTCAATTTGGACCATACAACTAAATGGTTAAATCGAACTTACGGACCCTAAATTCCACCATCGTACATAACTCAGCCAAAAGAAAAAAAAATCAGGGAATTAACCGAATTTAATGAAATTTTCAATGTTGATATATTCATGAATAAAAAATATAATGCACTAGTTATTTCATTTAATTTTTTTTTTTTGGTAATTCTTAACTTTTTCCTTGTAAATTCCTACCATTAAATAAAATGAACCCTCATTTTATGTCTGTATTTTTGCAATAAATGTTTTATTTTTCTTGCACCCGTTATTTTACAATACTAAATATATTTTCTTTATTCTTTATTCTTTAACAAATAAAGAAAATATATCTAGTATTGTAAAATAACGGGTGCAAGAAAAATAAAACATTTATTGCAAAAACACGGACATAAAATGAGGGTTCAGTTTATTTTATGATAGGAATTTACGAGGAATAAGTTATGGATTACCTTTTATAGGTCAGTTAACATTGAACCACGTATCTTTGATAATGTGTATTACGCCTCAAAGATACGTGGTTCCGAGGGCAGCCCTCACCGTCATTAGCCACGTAATCATTGTATGTCACAAGTTGACCCTTTTAAAACAGACAAATGCTTACTTATGATTAGCAAAGGACTAATCACAAATTTGGATAGCAAATCAATGAAAAGAAAATTATAAGCAGTTCATTTGTAAATAATTTTGGCATTTTTTACGTTTTTAGTTATGTTCTATAATCACCTAGTCGAGTTTCTGCAACTGACACACACACACACACACATATATATATATATATATCTTTTAAATCTTTTAAAAATAAACTGCATATGTAATGATATTTTTCTTTTTTTAATGATGGTTATTATGTTACTACTGATCGATTTAGACAAAGTTTGACCTTAAATAATAGATTTAATTATTTTTAATTAGCTTTAAAAAATCCTAGTAGACAACAAAAACGCCAGTCCCTATATTATATGATATCATAGTGTTATATATATATATATATATATATATATATATGTAAGTAAAAAAAAAGTAAAGTCCTCAGGGTGTCCTAAAGTCGGTATCAGCCAGACAATGAGGCAGTCTATCCACTTCACTAGCACTAGACCAAGGAGATCGTTTTCTTTAGCGACTGAGGTGGGCCCAAACCTACCACTAGCTCCTCACTTTCGGCACAGATCGCTGTGATACTCATACGCTGAGTTGGTGAGGACCAGTATCGAACCAGGAACCTTGTGGTTCCCAGGCGGACGCTTTAATGACTGAGCTAAACAGCCCTATATTTACACACACACACACACACACACATATATATATATATATATATATATATATGTATATTAATATCTATATTTATATTTATATATCTATCTATGAGAAGTATATGAATGAAATAAATCCGACAGTATGAGGTATAAATTTAACATTGTTTTCTATATGTATACCTCATCTCTCTCTCTCTCTCTCTCTCTCTCTCTCTCTCTATATATATATATATATATATATATATATATATATATATATATATATATATATTATATCCAAAAATCCGGAGAAGAAATCTCTTACGACAAAATAATTTTCTTTTAAACGTGTCGCAGTTTGCAGAGCTCAATGTTTTCTCTTATTATAGAGTCACAGAGCAAATTTATAAGTAAAAATATAACAAGACTTTTTTGCATTATAGTCTATTTGCATTATAGTCTATGATAACCCGACTTAGGCCACCCGACGACTTTACCAAATCCCATCAGCTCTTTTATCT
>CM042166.1:32429868-32438341 GCA_023376005.1 Doryteuthis pealeii | reverse complement strand
TTCTCTTTCTCTCTTTTTTCACTCTTTTCGCCCTTGGCTTGAGCAAGGAGGCGCACAGGGCCGCTCGGTTTTCTGCACCGACCGTCCCATGTGTTGGAATTGATTGTGGCATATCTTTATGTCCTTTTTTGGCAGACGTCTTAAAAAGTGTAGACTGGTCTCCATACCAGCCGGGAGTCTTCTACTAAGTTCGCCCATATACAGTAGATCTTTTGGGGATGCGTCCTTTGTCCATCCTCCTGACATGGCCAAACCAGCGCAGGTGTCTCTCGCAGATGATGGTGAACATGCTGTCCATATTTGCTCGTTCCAGCACGTCTGTGTTGGGCACTTTGTGTAGGATGCGGCAAGGGCATCTGAGGTGGAAAAACAGAGAAAAAGTTATTTTCTTTCAAAAACAATTGGGGTCTTCAAAAGACTTGCTGGCCGTATTTAACTCTCGGACTTCAGTTTACCTATGACTGGCTTTATATACAAAGCCAGCGAAACATGGTCGCTGCCAGTTTCTCCCCTGTATCTACGCTATACTAAGCTGAGATATACAGAGTGTCCACAAAGTCCGTATCCACTTTAAAGTTAGGATTTTTTTAAATGCACACGGAGACACTGTATATCAGCGCAGGCGCTCTCGCAGATGATGGCGAACATGCTGTCCATATTTTCTCGGTCCAGCACTAGCGCTAGACCAAGGAGATTGTTTTAGAGTCTGAGGTGGAACGCCACACTTACCATCAGCTCCTTACTTTACAGCACAGACCCCTGTGCTACTCATACGCTGAGTTGGCGAGGGCCGTTATCGAACTAGAAACCTTGTGGTTTCTAGTCGAACGCTCTACCGACTGATCTTTTTTTTACTTTGACTCATATTGCGTTTTCTTTTAATTAAAATAAAAATCAAGAACTATCAACATGACCACCTATTATTTTCATTTTCTTTTAATAGCCAATGTTGATTGGCCAGAAAAATGGGTCCCTCCCAGCTGCGGTTTAAAGGAGTCATTGTTTTGTCCAGTGAACACTCCCATATTCTTCGAAATTTGCCCCCCCCCCACTCAATTGTGAAATGACGACAACGTGCTATGGTTATCTACAAGGGTATGGCATTGACGCATAGCTGATCGGGATCTTTTAGTCTTTTTGAACCTATAAATGACCAGCTGTGGTGGCAATAACGATTTTCAAATAGAAGGCTAACAACAATTGTGATGTCCTGTTAAGTGCAGGCAGAAAAAGCCGATGGGGTCCGAGACCTGGAACGGGAAAGGAGACAAACAATAAACAAACACACACACACACATAATATCACACACACACACACACAACACATTCATAATATATATATATGTATAGAAAACGGCCTCTTCCAGGCCGTTGTCGTGTCAGTGCTTGCTGTAATGCTGCACCACCTGGACCCTAAGGAAGCGACTAGAGAATGAACTAGATGGGAGCTGCACAAGAATGCTGAGGGTGATCCTGAACAAGACTTGGAACAGCACCCCACGAGAAAGCAGGCTGTACGGCCACCTGCCACATATCACCCAACCATTCGAAGTAAGACGGACAAAGACACGCGGGACACCTGCTGGAGAAGCAAGGACGAACTCATAAGCGACGTCCTCCTGTGGAAGCGCAGCACATGGACAAGCCAGTGTGGGCTGACAGCAAAGACGCACATTGATCAGATCTGTGGCGGATGGCGGGATGCTGTACAGAGGACTTCGGGTATGAATAAGCAATAGGGATGGATTCAAGAGAGTTTGTCATGGGAATATCCGTACCAACAAGCGTGACTTGATGATGATGATGATGATGATGATATATAATATATATATATATATATATATATATATATATATATATATAGACACGAAAGCTGCTCCGTGTGTGATTCGAACCCTACCTGCCATTCTGCCAGGCGGGGATTCTAAACATTACACAAGCTGGTTTTTCCATATTTTTCGTTTGTTTTGAATTCCGTTATATTGGTGATTTGCAACACGACAGTATGAACGTAAACAAACAAATAATGTGTTTGATATTGCCTTAGCCGACAATTTTTCGAATCACACACGGTGCAGCTTTCCTGTCTATAACTCTGCTGATGAGGCATAATAGGCCGAAATGTACACACACACACGCACACACACACACACATATATATATATATATATATATATATATGTATACACATACACAAACACATATATGCAGGGATACGTACATGGGCATATACACGCATATATACATTAAAAAAGTAAAAAGTAAAGTCGTCGGGTGGCGCCTAAGTCAGTATCGGCCAAGACAGCGCTAGACCAAGTAGATGGTTATGGTGTTGAGGTGGAGCGCCCCACCTACCATCCATCAGCTCCATATTTTACCGCACAGATCCCTGTGCTACTCATACGCCGAGTTGGCGAGGGTCAGTATCGAACTAGAAACCTTGTGGTTTCTTTCCGAATTCTCTACCGACTGAGCTAACCCGGCTCTTTATACACACATAAACAAACACATATATGCATGGATACGTACTCATACACATGTGCACATACACGTATGTACATATGTAAATATGGTATGAGCTCTTTAACTGCTAATTAAATTGACTCTCACTATAAGTATATAAGACAATGATCGTTTCCCGGAAAATTTTATCTCTCTGTGACTGTAAAATACATAAACAAACCTATTGTACTTTTATTAGTTTTAAAACACCAGTTCCCGCTACAGCTGTCAGTGGCCGAGGGGATAAGATATCAGGCTGCCAAAACGGTCAGTCTGAGTTTCGACCCTAGCCATGATAGCTGTGTCCTACTCCACCTAAAGAGGGCGTGAAACGCCGAAACACGTGTCTTTGATGACTTTATTTATATATACTATATATATATATATATATAAAATGGTATTTTGGAAAAGTTGACTTACCGTGAAAATGGTCAAACAAATGGTTAGTTGATACAATTTCACAATGAATAAGACAGCGATATAAGCAATAAATAAAGTGCTCAAATAAACGTGAGTAGGAGTTAAAATTTCCGTAACTGCACTTTCATGCAATCATGCAATATTCGTATGCATATTTGATATTCTAATATTTTGAGCGTCTGAAGATTGTATAATATGCATGAAATTGTAGTTTATGGAATATTAACTCATAATATGTAATCTCTGATTTTAAACCCTGCTCAGTTATTTTGGATTGAGCAGCCTTCATATGCTAATACCTTTCACATTCATTCTCTCATTATATTATATAGACACACACACGGCCACACACACCAGACACCACACACACAACACACACACACACACTCACACACAATATATATATAATATATATTATATATATATATAATATATATATGAAAGTAAACAGAACAGGCTTTATATCTGTTTGAGATGGCGATAGCCCGACAAATTTGAGAGATAAAAGTGGTTAATTGAAGTCAATACCTAATTAAAATTTAATAAGTTGATAATTAATAAATAGGCGAGCATATCAGTCAAATGTAAAGGCGTAAACAAATCGGAGAAAAAGTCGATCTTTGTATGTTATTTCGGCATATTATGCAGAGTTATAGACAGGAGACTGCTCTGTGTGGTGATTCGAAACCTGACTGCCAGGCTGACGGCGGGATTCTAACCATTACACTAGCTGGTTTTTTTTCCCAAATTTCTCGTTTGTTTTTTAAACTGATATATACTACATTTTTTTTGTGGCTTTTTTGCGCCGACAGTATGAAAGTAAACAAACAGGCTTATATTCTGTATATATATATATATCTATATATATATATATATATATATTTATATATATATATATATATTATACCAAATGTAATCAATAGTGATGGGTCCTTTCATGTCTCCAGAAGACTGCCATCATGACATCCTCTTACTGACTGCTGGTCGGGCGGAGGCTTTTCTTTACTTGAAAGTCAGTTTGTCTCCACTCCATGGACTGTCTTTTGGATTCAGGGGCGTTGTGTCAAACCTATGTATTTTCTCAGAAAATCATGTTTCGAACAGTTAAATTCTAATTAATTAAAATATTGAAGGTTATCTTTATTTATTTATTTATTTATTCTATTTTATTTATTTATTTTATTCATTTATTTATTTATTTATTTTCTTTTTGTTTTCTTTTTTCTTTTTTTCTTTTTTCATTTTTTTGCTTGGTGGGGTTAGGGGTTATTCAAACGTTGTGTTTGGATTATCGTGTGTCGTAAAAAAAATTTTGCGACGGACGATAATCAAAAGAAACGTTTTTTTTTTACCACATAATAAAATATAGAATTTAATGTAGACCATTATGTGACTATTTTATTGTTTATAAATAAAAGTCTATTTGGTACTCATCTTCATATTGGTGATTGGTAACAAAGATGGCTTCAACTAAGGCATCAGATTAGCCTGGTTCCTCCCAGTTTTTATGCAGTAAGCTCAATAATTTTCCTGGTTACGGAAGACCAGAGGTTTACCTGAGATGCCAAAAAAAAATGTTTATTTACTATAAATGAAATGTGGAGAAAGGTAGACAAACACGGGATGTTGTACAAAATGGATGTTTATTGTAGATGGTGATATTGACGTTATAACGTTTCGGTTTGTTAGACCATCTTCAGGACGTTGGATAAATGAAATACAAAATCTAGGCTCTTTTAGATGAGTGTGATCTTACCTGAAAAAAGAAAACTCTTCAAGAAACAAAATCAATCAAAAGAAACAGAAAGAAGAATTACAACAAACAAGAAACCAACAAAATAACCCCAAAGCAATAAATTTCAGCAGAGTAAATATTATTACTAATTATCTAATTTAATATCGAGATAATTCGAAAAATTTGATTAACCGCATTTGGCATATCAGACGATAAGGAAATACTGAGAGAGAGAGAGAGAGAGAGAGAGAGGGAGAGAGAGAGAGAGAGAGAGAGAGAGGGAGAGGGAGAGAGAGAGAGGGGGGAGGATTATGTGTTGAACATGTGACATAAAGTCTTGGAGAATTTATCGCTTGCATTCTGAGTAATCGAAAATATATCTATCTCTGTATCTATCCATCCTCTCTCTCTCTCTCTCTCTCTCCTCTCTCTCTCTCTCTCTCTCTATATATATTATATATATTATATAATATATACTATATATATTAATCGAACATCTTTCTCAGTATATGCATATCTATCTGAACAGATTCATATCTATCTATATATGTACGCATTATTCATGTCTATTTATCTCTTGTGCAACCCACCCCCTCTCTCTCTCTCTATAATATATATATATATATATATATATATAATATATATATATGAGTAATCGAAAATCTCCCCAATTCAGTATATGCATATCTATCTATCTATCTCACCATATTATAACCTATCTATTTATCTATGCACCGAATGCACATCTTTGGTTTGAATGAGTCCACGGGAAAATTCATGGGTCCCAACTTATGTTTTTTAATAGATTGTAGGGTTTTCATTTATGATCTGGGGAAAGCCCTCTAACTCCTACCTTTTAACTTTGATAATTGTACACATCACTGATTCTTCTTCTGTTTGTTAACAGACGAATTTTAGAGTTTTTTTTAATAATAAAACTAACCCCTAACCCTAACCCTAACCCCTAACCCTAACCCCTAACAAACAACCGGATGTTGACGGTGTAAATGAAAAAAATGTACTTATGAATCAGCAAAGCAAAAGCGGTGCCTAAAGACCATATGGTCCGATTCTTCTGTAAATTTGATGACATACCTCTGTTCAATCCTGGTGCACTCTGAATTGCGGCCATTTTGCAGAGCCTGAAAACGAATATTTTTCAAGATGGAATATGTTGTTATAAACCAATTCCAAATTCCAATACAGAGTTTATATTTCTAGAGCCCTCTCAGTCGGTAGAGCGTCCGACTTGGAATCGCAAGGTTCCGGGTTCGGTACCAGCCCTCGCCAATTCCGCTTATGAGTAGCACAGGGATCTGTGCGTTAAAGTAGATGTAGTGCTCCACCCCAGACGCCAAAACAATCTCCTCGGTCTAGCGCAAGTGAAAAGGGGATATACTTCCTCGCTGTTTGGCTGATACCAACTTTAGGGTGCCCCGACGACTTCACTTCTTTATTTCTAGAGAAAAAAAAACCCTGAAAAACAAAAACAAAACAAACCCTTTTTGATTTTTCCTTTTATTAACCCCCGTATATTAAAAAATGGAGCTGGTTTAGCTCAGTCTATAGAGCACTCGATTTGATCGCAAGTTTCCTGGTTCGATACCGGTACTCACCAGTGCATGAGTAGTATAGATTGGGTAATCTGATCCGTGCAGTAATGTCTGGAGCTGACGGTAGGTGTGGCGCTCAACCTCAGCAAAAGCAATCTCCCTGATCCAGTGATAGCGAAAAGGAGATAAAATCTTTCGCTGTCCGGTTGATACCGTCAATGGGTCAATCCGTCAATTTTACTTTACTTATATTAAAACAAATAATAACAACTAATAAATATACCTATTTGTCCTTTTCACTTTTGTTCATCTCTCCCCCTTTTCCCCTCTTTCTATTTCTGTAATATAATATATATAT
Organism: Doryteuthis pealeii; assembly: GCA_023376005.1. NCBI lineage: Eukaryota > Metazoa > Mollusca > Cephalopoda > Myopsida > Loliginidae > Doryteuthis > Doryteuthis pealeii. The sequence goes on along the minus strand of CM042166.1, from coordinate 32,431,773 downwards.
ATATATAATATATATATATATATATATATATATACCAACCCCTCCGCACGAGCAGGATGTGAGACAAGGTCAATTTCTTAAGCGGAGTTTTACAGGTTTGAATTCAGAGTTTTCCTTCTAGACTGGTTACCTAGCCAGGGTTAAAGAGCCCAGTCTGTCCTGCTATTTACCCATAGCTGGAGGGAGAATTGGATTCATACCTTTCCCCAGGGTATTAGCGCTATGTGAAATTCAAACAGCTTCGTCCAGGAATTGAACTCGGGTAGACGAGTCCATTTCTATGACTCTAACCTTTTTGGACCGTATATATATATATATATATATATATATATATATATATATATATATATATATATATATTATATATATATACTAGCACATATTTAAATTTTTGATGTAATAAAATATTACATTAAATTAGAAAGACAAAGGAAACTGAATGAGAATACAGATAAAAAGATTTGAAACAGAGGGGGGTATAATGTAAAAATAGAACAACCGAAACTTACTCTTCCATCACTCCCGTCTTTCATTGCTCAATTTTCCTAATTTAACTATTTAGTTAAAATAGGAAGTAAAGAATAAAATTAGAGTTATTTCTTCTTGTTAATGGATTTCTTTTAATATTTTTCCCCGAGATTTTTGCTCAAATTCATTAAGATAAAACTAAACAATTAGAAATCAATAATACCACGCTCATATTTATTAAAATCAAATTTTCAATATCAATATGCAAAATAGCCATACTGTTCACACTGTAAACCGCTATTTTTTTATATATATAAATACAATTGCATGTTATTAGCATGTAGATTAGGCCAACAGTATTAATGATATAAAACAATCTATTAATAATGGAGATTCGCTTCCGGTTTTTGTCTGTACCAAAAACTATGTCACTAAAAAATTACCCAAAATCGTCATAACATAGAATGAATACACTCTAAATTTGAACATACAACATTAGACAGTCCTCATTGTTTTTTAAAACAACTTTTAATTAATACATGCCTGGTATTATCTATCTTTATATAGTTTGCTTTATTTTAATATATATTTAAATTTATCAGAACTAAGTTTCCATTTCAATTTTTTTTATTTTTTACTCCTTTAATAAATTTAATGATTTTACTTTACTTATGATACAAACTCTCTGATATTAAATTTTCAAATCCCATCCCCTCAGGCAATATCTATTTTACATGGCCCAGATGGTGTTTTTTTTTATTTGCTAGTTTTATTAATAATAGATATTTAAATAAAAATTAAATCATAGAGAATGTGACATAAATAACTAAGGGAAATGTGAATTGAGTAGAGTAGTGGATATAGTTTCGTTTACAGACACACTCAAAATCTCCATTATAAGTAAAAAAAAAAAAATAAATATATATATATTTATATATATATATATATATATTATATTATATAATATTATATATATATTACTCCCTCGTCATGTTATAATTGTTTACTAAGATTATTACTATAAAAAGTGGAATAGCATCCTCACTGAGTGTCTCACACTTGTGGCCCTTTGCAAAATCTAAGCCAAGCTGAAGTAAATACCTATATACAGATAACCCCTTTTTTCCAAAAAAAAAAAAGAAAAAAAAGAAGCGAGTCCCTAAAAACCAACACTTTGTCGGTTAGCAGTCATTAAAAGAAGGGGTCCTGCTCATACACCATTCTGATCCCTATTTTTTGTGGGGGATAAGAAAGCGAGGAGCTTCAAGGGTTCATTTTACATTTGGGAGAGGAGGGGGGGGGAGAGTATAGCCAGGCGCACCTGTCTAGCAGGACTAGTGCAGCGTCTACCCTATTGTAATCGGGCGCGTGCCACCAGAGAATGAATTGAACGGCTACGTTCTCCCGCCCCTACACGGCGTGGGTACTTACCTTTCG
>CM042166.1:32419868-32427368 GCA_023376005.1 Doryteuthis pealeii | reverse complement strand
AAAACGTCAAGAAGCCATTTTTTTCTTTCTTTGAAAGTTGAATATTGCTCTGCATATAATCTTAATTAATTGATTATTATTACATTGAGCTCTCTTTAGGATTTATAAAAATCCTTGTTATGAATATATGTTTGAACCTACAAGAGCATACAGTATGATTATACAGTGGCAGAATTTAAATAGAATCATCCCTTACAACCAGTCATGTTGTTTAACCTTTATATATGATATATATATATATATATATATATATATGATATATATTATTTATTATAGATATATATATATATATATATTAATATAATATATAATATATATATATATATATATATATATTATATATCACCTCCATCGTTGCCGTGAGTAATAAAAGGGATATTTTAATGGCCAATTTATATGGTTATCCAGCGAGATACAAATCGCAATTCAGGAATAAGGGATCTGCGGAGACAATTTTTTTTAAAAAAAACAACCCAATCTACCCGGCGCCGCCAGTAGTTACTTCTGTTATTCTTAAATATAAATTGTGATAAGATTATTTGTAAGATGTTGCCATTTATGAACGTATCAGAAAATTTGATATCAGATTATTATTGGGTTGTTGGTTGGGCTGCGTTTGCTTTTTGGTTGGTTGCATGTCAACCTTTTGGTTTATTTTGTCAAAGACATTTTGTTGTTCATTCTTGTTGTGTATTACTCTGTACGCATTCCATGTTATACATACCGCAAAAAAAATGAGAACAAAACAGGCCGGAAAATCAAAATTATTCACATTGAAGCCTTATCTGAAAAATACAGACAAATAGGCCATTTAGGATCATATCATATTATATAAACAAACACGAGGTGACTCTGAAATTAACTTTTTGCCTATTTCAACCGCTCCCAGCGGCCCTACTATCAAACAAAATACAAAAACTGACGGTTAGTTGATTAAGCAGAAGAACTTAGATTAAAATAATAAAAGGACAGTGAATAATTTTGATGTTTCAGACTGTTGTTCCCATCATTATCGTGATATGCATAAATAAAACGTTTCGGACGATGTATCCTCCAGCCTCCCTCAGGCGTTCCTTGTATATCCAATCATAGAAATGACCCAATCTGGGAAATAATTTCTCATAGTTTGACAGTTATCCAAACGTGCCATCGAAGAAAAGTTGGCTCATTACTGTGCTCGCATACTCAGAACACCCAAGGAAGGCCGGTGGATACAGTAACCCAAATGCTGTGTTTATTACATATCACAATGTCCGAAACATCAGAATTATTCACTCAAGTCTCATCGCAAAAATACAAACAAATCATGATGACTTATTGAATAGAATCAGTTCTAAGCGAATTAGAGCGGAATTTTGAAAAAATCCCCCTTTTACAGGTAAAAATATCTAGAAATTTGGTACAGCCGTGGGGGGAAATTTGGTAGGCAAAGAGTAAACTCAGTCGGTAGAGTGTCCGGCTGGGAACCTCGAGTTTCTGGTTCGATCCGGCCCTCCCAACTCCGCGTATGAGTAGCACATGGAAATGGGCGGTTAGGGAGGAGCTGATGGAAGGAGTGGCGTTCCGCCCGACGCCCAAAACAATCTCCTCGGTCTAGCGCTAGTAAAAAGGGATAGACTCGCTCGCTGTCTGACTGATACCGACTTTAGGCCACCCCGACGACTTTACTTATTTATTTCCACACAAACAGCATGCACAAAGAAGAAATTCCCTTTTTAAATGTATTTTTTAAAAAATATTAGTGATATCAGAGTCATTTTTATAGGGCCGGGTTAGCTCAGTCGTAGAGCGTTCGGCTAGAAACCACAAGGTTCCTAGTTCGATACCACCCCTTGCCAACTCAGCGTATGAGTAGCACAGGGAGCTGTGCGGTAAAGTAAGGAGCTGATGGCAGGAGTGGCGCTCCACCTCAGACGCAAAAACAATCTCCTTGGTCTAGCGCTAGTAAAAAGGCGATAGACTCCCTCGCTGATTGGCTGATACCGACGTTAGGCCGCCCCCGATGACTTGACTAACGAGAAGGAAGCCCCATTGGTTTGAATTCAGTTTTTTCTTTCTCCTGGACAAATTCCATATCAAGGTTAAAAAGACCATTACTTAAACATTGATGGACGGAGAATAGTTGGATTCATACCTTTCACAAACTTATTAACACTATGTGAAATGCAAACAGCAGCGTCAAGGATTTGAACTCGTCTTGCCCTGTCCATTTCCTACGACAATAACCACATTAAACCACGGGCCTTCATTAATGTTTTATGGCTATATTTGTATGACACTGAAATTTGACCTTTTATGTCCCAAAATGACATTTGCTATGATTCATTTATACAGGAATTGCAGTAGATTCATTTTTGGTTTGGTTTGTTTTGTTTTACGGCATATCAACATCAGTGGGTCATTTAATGCCGAGAAAGTTTCGAAATAAATTCATTCCTATATGGATACTCAATTTTTTATAAACACATTTTTATATTTAACCCATAGATGTGACCCTAACAGGTACTACCACTCCGGGTCAGAGTGGAACAGGGAGCAATGGTGATGAAGGGGTGCTCCACATTCCCCAAACCTCCAGAACTGGAGCCTCACCCTCAGATAGAGTTTAACGTCATTCCTAGGACATGAGGACCCTCAGACACTGCCTTCTAGCACCCATATGATAAAAAGGGGTTGGGGCTTGCCATAAGGGCAATAGGGTTGGAACAATCATATAGATTCTAGGGCTTGACGGGACCAGCCGTTTAATCGGAGGAGGCTTCTCCGACCGCCTGTCTAGCCGAAGTAAAGGTCTAAGTGGAGTATGGACTGCTCATCCACCAGGATTCCGTCCTTAAGCATCACTGGCTGGAACTCACGATCAACAAGGGGCCCCATTGGGGGTGGTTCTTACCCATATGAAGAGGTGCTGTCAGTGTATTCTAAAGCCCACGCTGACAGGGCTGCAATAGATTCATGTGTAGTGATACAGGATTTGAACTCGAGTCGCCGTGTTCATTTCCTTCGATGATGTAAGATACAGAGTGCGTAAGGCCGTTGTATAGGAAAAAGTGTCAGCAAGGTACACCTCATGTTGTAACGGTTATCGTCGTAGGAAAAGGGAACATGGATATTAATGAATATATGGATACCTTAGTTCAGATATAAATTTATTTCGGCATTTTTCCCCTCTTTATGTTTAATTTCCTCTAATCCGAAGATTTCATATCCGGTCTTACTGCTATTATTTTCCAGAAAAATAATGCCGAAATAAATTTATATCTGAACTAAGGTATCCATTTATTCATTTAATTATAATACTCCGTTTATGTAAAAATATATACACAAATCTTTATATGTACGTTTGAGTTCTCAATTTTGGTTGAACACTATCAAAGAAACACTTAAGATAATCCACACACACACACACACCACACACACCACACATATATATATATATATTATATATATATATATATATATATATTAATAAATAAGTTATCCTGACCATGACCTTAGGTCTAAACTAGTTGAGAAAAATCAAAAAAATAAATAACATAAAAGAAATAACATAAAAGAAATATTCCTGTTTGTCTTATTAACTTTGTTCATCTTATATATATATATATATATATATATATATATATATATATATGGGGGTCAGTTTACATCCGCCCGGCAATCAAAAGGATCCTGGTTCGATAACGGTCCTTGCCAATTCAGCGTATGAGTAGCACAGAGATCTGTGCGGTAAGGAGCTGATGGTAAGTGTGTCGCTCCATATATATATATATATATATATATATTCTTCAATTATACTTAAGATTCCCAAACATACGACCAACCACAGAAACTTGCTGACACGTCAGCACTTACTAAGGGGAGATAATTCACCACGTTTAATCTACTTTAATCTACACTCGCAGAAATACTGAGGCTTGATAATCATATTTAACAAACAATTATAGCCGAACATTAATTATCAATGTAATATTAAGATTTTTATATGAATGGTTTCTCTTGAACACCGAATATGAAAATAAATAGCATTAATATTTCATCTAAAGAAAGCAATATCGGTATACGCTAAGTTGGCGGAAACCGGCATCGAACTGGAATCTTGCGATTTGTAGGCGGGTGTTCTCTCTCTCTCTCTCTCTCTCTCGCTCTCTCTCTCTCTCTCTCTCTCTCTCTCTCTCTCTCTCTCTCTCTCTCACACACACACACACACATACACACACACGTTCTTTTTCTTTTTCTCTCTCTTTATATATATATATATATATATATAATATGTATACATATACATGTATATGCATATGTGTGTGTGTGGTTATGTGTGTGTGTGTGTGTGTGTGTGTGTGTATGTGTATAATAGAAAAACAAATTTATTCCAATAGATGAATATATTCTTAATGGAGAAGTCGACGTTATAACATTTCGGTTTTTGCCACCTTCATCGGAACTTAAATCATATACACAAAAACCGAAACTTTATTAATAAATTCATCGTTTTGGAATAGGTTGTTTTTCTCTTTTCTACATACCGTCGCATTTATTTCCTATTTTACTCCACGTATATATATATATATATATATATATATATATATATATATATATATATATATTGAGCATTGTGTATATATTGGTTTGGAGGTTGATTTTGAAGGCAATCACAATGCAGGTGTAAGGAAAAAATTTAATAAGTTCCAGTGTTCTTCTGAAAAAGAGATTGTCAAGAATAAATCACAGGTTAACAAACAACACCATTGTTACCTTATTATATTTTTTCTTTACACCTGCATTGTGATAGCCTTTAAAATCAACCTCCAAACAATATATATATATATATATATATATATAATATATATATATATATATATATATTGAACTTTCGGAAGGAATGCTTTTGCCTTGATCTGTTTACACCGGTTAATATCCATCTTTCTGTTTTCCACTGTCTGTCTGTGTGTCGGTCACGAAGGCTTATCCCGGTCCTGTAACACCCACGCTCCACCTGCTGCAACCAAAAATCCACTATTGTCACCCTTTCGGCTAAGCCCCACACAGCCGCCTGCTTCCATGTCCCCCAGCTGCTACCTAAATCTCACACTAACCCCCTTCGCTCCCGGCATAAAGCGCGCACCACTTCCCTCCGAGCAGGTTCACAATAGATCCAGATGAGCAAGAAAGGCTCGCCAGTTCATCCGATCAACGAGTTGAAAAAATTGGGCTTCTTTTTTTTTACTTTTTTTTTTTTAACTATATTTATTTTATTTTATTTTTTTTGTTATTCTTATTTTTAATTTTGGCATGAAAATGGGTTTACACAGCTAAAGCCGTTTTCTTTCTCCTCTTTCTGCACGCGTTCGATCCTGCTAGTCAGAGATCACCCTAACAACACAAATATTCAACATAAGAGGATTAAAACTAAATGATTAAACCTATTAAATTTTATCTGAAAATAAGTCACCATTTTCTTTTGGTACAGCCGGCTGGTTTGCAGCTGCTACAAGGGAGAGTCGCCATGAAAAACCTCTGATATATTTTCAATGGCCCCTTCGGTCAGTCTCTCTATCTATCAATCCGTCCATCCATATTTGGGATGGAGAAAATCTATTAGGAGAGGGGAGCGAATTTTATATCCACCGCTGGTGATATTATTATTATTATTATTATTATTATTATTATTATTATTATTCACTCCTTTTGAGTTTTCACACCATTCGCTGATGGTATTTCACTGGAGTCTGAGTGACAGCAAGTCTCCTCAGGTCTCCAGGACTCTTCTGAGTATTATGGCAGATTGCAGCAGTGCAGTGTTCTGAATGGTTTTCAACCCTTCCTCTGATATCCAAACTTTCCAAGCCTTTTTCTAATCCTTTTGGGACTGTTCCAAGTGCACCAATTACAATTGGTATCACTTTCACTTTCATATTCCATAACTTTTTCAGTTCTCTGGTAAGGTCTAGATATTTGTCCATTTTTTCATTTTCCTTTAGCTTTACCTTGTGATCTGCTGGAACTGCAAAATCCACCAGTTGACAAGTTCTTTATTTTTTGGTTATCAACACTAGGTCTGGTCTTCTTGCTGGGATAAGGTGATCCGTTTTTATTTCAAAGTCCCAGAGAATTTTATGCGTTTCGTTTTCAAGAACAGATTCTGGTTTATGCATATACCATTTTTTTGTGTGGTCAAAATTTAATTTTTTGCATAATTCCCAGTGGATCACCTTCCCAACCCAGTCGTGTCTAGATTTGTATTCTCGTTGTGCTAGTTTGCTACATTCGCAAAGTATATGGTTTACAGTCTCATCTCTATTACCGCAAAGTCTACATTTACTATTTTGTTGGGTCTTTACTATTCTGTTGGGTCTCATCAATTTTCGCTTTGATGTAGTTTGTCATTATTATTATTATTATTATTATTATTATTATTATTATTATTATTATTTCACTCCATTCGAGTTTTTCACATCTGCCGTAGCTGGTGGTTCACTGGGGGCTGAGTGACAGCAAGTCTCCTCAGGTCTCCAGGACTCTTCTGAGTATTCCAGCCGATCTCAATAATGCTGTAGTCTGGATGGTCTCGATCCTTCCTTTGATTTCCAATTCATCCAGGCTCTTTTCCAAACCCCTGGGGATTGTTCCAAGGGCCCCAATTACAATTGATACGACCTTCACCCCCATGTTCCACAGTTTTTTTAGGTTCCCTGGCAAGGTCCAAATATTTGTCGATCTTTTATTATTATTATTATTATTATTATTATTATTATTATTATTATTATTATTTTCACTCCTTTTGAGTTTTTCACATCAGCGTTAGCAGCTGGTATTTCACTCGAGGCTACGTGACAACAAGTCTCCTCCTCTCTCCAGAACTCTTCTGAGTATTCTAGCCGATTGCAGCAGTGCAGTAGTCTGTATAGTCTCAATTCTGCCTCTGATTTCTAATTCCCCCAGTCTTTATTCCACGTTTATTGAGGCCGTTCCAAGTGCACCAACTACAATTGGTATCACTTTCACTCTCATATTCCACAGCTTTTTCAATTCTCTGGCAATGTCCAGGTATTTATCCATCTTTTCATTTTCCTTCAGCTTCACCCTGTGATCTGCTGGGACCGCAACGTCCACTAGTTGACACATTCACTTTTTTTGTTAATCAACACTAGTTCTGGTCTCCTGGCTGCGATAGGGTGATCCGTTTTTATCTCAAAGTCCAAGAGAATTTTATGCGTTTCATTCTCAACAACAGATTCTGGTTTATGCATATACCATTTTGTTGTATGGTCAAAATTTAATTTTTTTCATAATTCCCAGTGGATCACCCCCGTGGATCACCGTGGATTATTATTATTATTATTATTATTATTATTATTATTATTATTCTAAGTAAAAACCATGGCTATTTTTAGGGGTAGATTAGATGATACACGCTCTTACTCATCTCTCATCTGACACAACCTATTCTTATTTAACTATCTATCTATCTGTCTGTCTGTCTGTCTGTCTGTCATAATT
>CM042166.1:32394868-32414868 GCA_023376005.1 Doryteuthis pealeii | reverse complement strand
TATTTTTTAATTCACGAATATAAATCAAATCTTAATTATTTTTACTCAAAAAGCAAGATCTGGTGATAGTGAATGAATGTGTACCTATATTTACGTTGTCGTTAATTGTTTTATTTTTGTAGTTTCCTCTGGACATACATACTCAAAACTGTCTATTATATATGTATAAATTTAAGAAACGAAGATTATTCTTATATATACATTCTTACATAACACTGTCCCGTCGTCTTATATGCCACCTCTCTGATACTAGTGCCATAAAACTACATTTAATTCCAAAACATACAGACAAATTCACATCTTCCGAAAATACAAAATTCTTTTATGAAAATAGCAATAAAAACGCCTAAAAAATTTATGAGACGATCTGTATTTTTCAAAAACAAACATTTATAAAATAATATTTGATACGGCCGATAACATACTAAACATTTTCAATAACTAACACACTAATCCTCAAAAATATAATAGACTCTCCTAATTTGAAAGTGCAATGAATAAATAAATGAATAAATTCAAATGAGAAAAAAATAACACACTACAATCAGCCGATGACGACCGGTGGAATGGTCGAAAGCGCTGGGGTAAAAAGTATGGAACAGTTTTTCTACCAACTGGATCCCAATTTAGGAAAGCCCACTAGAAGACTAGAAAGAATACAGATAAAAATCATAAAGAAGAAATATTCTGTGGTCTTTAAAAATATCTGCTTAAACGATAACTTAGTGCCAAAATACACAATATATATCTATTATTATATTAAAGTTGAGTTAATCAACTTTTGCTTCCTAAAGGTATTTTTACTGTTTAGTTTAATGACACGAAAATTATACTAAATTATTCCTTACTTTTAGTATTGAATTATGTTTGAAAAAGAAATTATGTTTTAATTGGTTCTAATTGGTCGTAATTTGCAATTAAGTCAAAAACCGACCAGTCTCTTACTTTACTCTGTGTCTATCTCTTTCTTCCCCTCTATGTATCTCTTGAATACCTCCTTCTTATATAATGTTAGTTTCTCTAGAGAGTATATTTAGTGAGAGTGTCAGGAGAATTTAAAATGTATTTCTATGTTAAATTTCACAACCAGCAATCCGTAGCTTATATGAGGTCAAACATTCGCTTTCTTAGAAAGCTAACAAATTATTTTCAGGTTCGTTAGATACCCTTTGTCAAATGCTATTACTGTTTAACGGTTTCTTGTCTCTGTTGTTATCGACAGGCAGCATCTTGAAATATTTGTAATAACGGAGAATTCCGATATCTGCGTTTAATCCCTTCACGTTGCGTTTGTAATTTTAGAATCCATTTAGTTCTGATGTTTTCTAGATTCGTGTTGGAAATGCGTGTTCTAATAAAATGCATTTGAGGTGTGAAGGTGTGTGATAAGGTGTTAAGATGAAGTGCTATTGTACTATGCGGGGATTATATTATATATATATATATATATATATATATATATATATATATATATACTGACAATACATGACCCATTGGGTCCCATTTAGCTCTGGGTAGATAATTGAGATTAGAGAAAAGTGAGTTAGCAACGTGAATAAAATTGAAATAAATAAATACGACCGGACGAGACCTTAAAATAATTTTGTTAGCTTTCTAAGAAAGCGAATGTTTGACCTCATATAAGCTACGGATTGCTGGTTGTGAAATTTAACATAGAAATACATTTTAAATTCTCCTGACACTCTCACTAAATATACTCTCTAGAGAAAACTAAATATAAGAAGGAGTATTCAAGAGATACATAGAGGGGAAGAAAAGAGATAGACACAGAGTAAAGTAAGAGACTGGTCGGTTTTGACTTAATTGCAAATTACGACCAATTAGAACCAATTAAACATAATTTCTTTTTCAAACATAATTCAATACTAAAAGTAAGGAATAATAGTATAATTTTCGTGTCATTTAAACTAAACAGAAAATCTTTAGGAAGCAAAAGTTGATTAACTCAACTTAATATAATAAATAATATTATTGTGTATTTGGCACTAAGTTATCGTTTAAGCAGATATTTTTAAAGACCACAGAATATTTCTTCTTTATGATTTTATCTGTATTCTTTCTAGTCTTCTAGTGGGCTTTCCTAAATTGGGATCCAGTGGTAGAAAAACTGTTCCATACTTTTTACCCCAGCGCTTTCGACCATTCCACCGGTCGTCATCGGCTGATTGTGAGTGTGTTATTTTTTTCTATTTGAATTTATTCATTTATTTATTCATTCCACTTTCAAATTAGGAGAGTCTATTAATTTTTGAGGATTAGTGTGTTAGTTATTGAAAATGTTTAGTATGTTATCGGCCGTATCAAATATTATTTTATAAATGTTTGTTTTTGAAAAATACAGATCGTCTCATAAAATTTTTTAGGCGTTTTTATGCCTATTTTCATAAAGAATTTTGTATTTTCGGAAGATGTGAATTTGTCTGTATGTTTTGGAATTAATGTAGTTTTATGGCACTAGTATCAGAGAGGTGGCATATAAGACGACGGGACAGTGTTATAAGAATGTATATATAAGAAAATCTTCGTTTCTTAAATTATATACATATATAATAGACAGTTTTGAGTATGTATGTCCAGAGGAAACTACAAAAATAAAACAATTAACGACAACGTAAATATAGGTACACATTCATTCACTATCACCAGATCTTGCTTTTGAGTAAAAATAATAAGATTTGATTTATATTCGTGAATTAAAAATTAAAACTGAAATGATACCAGCATAGAATTAAAAAAAATCTTTTATGCATTTAATATTGTAAATACTAGACATTAATCTCTCTTTTTAGAGGGCTGGATCAACGCAAGTCTTTTTGTGTGGGATTTTAATGGGCATCCTGTGGGGATCCAAATCATGTTCAGTACTGAACCTTCGATACTAGCTTTTAAAAAATCCCTCTCTACCCAGGCACGCCGAGTAGCCACTTCTAGTAATAAATAATGGAATAAATAGACAAATAAATAAAAAGATTAATCTCTTGTTTTGATCGTTCTACAGGCCATATCATATTAAAAATGGTTGATGTCTTAATATCACAATTCAAGCATATCTGTCTCGTTTATTCTCCCGGAAGGGTGGGTAGACGGATAGGTCATGGCGTAGTGATGAACGTGATGGACTGCAAAATTGTGGTAAGTCAATTTGAACTCCAGTCGCCACAATTACGTTAACTTTTGTGTCTTGTGTTTAATATATAATATATATATATATATTATTATATATATATATATATATATATATATATATAGTAATTCATTGTTAGTATTGGAGAAATGATAATAAAGTGCTCAATTACTTCTGTAAGAGCTGTATTTATTTATTTATAGTTTACAATACATTTAAAAGGTCGTTTTACAATGGTTTCGGAACATCACTTTTAGGTGATTATTCGTCATCGGAAACGTTCACTTTTTTTCTGATGTTCTGATGACGAATAATTACCTAACAGTGATATTCCGAAACTATTTGGTAAAACGAACTTTTAAATGTATTGTAAACTATAAATAAAATAAATAAATATATGTATATGTGTGTGTATGTGTGTGTGTGTGTGTGTGTGTGGTGTGTGTGTGTCAATTTCTTAAGCGGAATTTAACAGGTTTTTAATTCAGAGTTTCCTTCTCCTAGACTGGTTACCTATCTATTATGTTGGTTGTGTGATATGTGTATATTTAGGAATCTGCGCAGATGCGTCTTATCCGCTATATCATCGATTTTTAGTTTGTGGCAAAGGTCCTGGTTCGATACGGCCCTCACAAATGAGTGTATGAGTAGCACAGGGATCTGTGCGGTAAAGTGAAGAACTGATGGTAGGTGTGGTACTCTATACCCAGATGCTAATAAACAACTAGTGAAAAGGGGGTAGACTCCTTCGCTATCTGGCTGTACATATATACATTATATTATACATACTTATGCATATATATATATTCATATTATGCATATATATATATTCTATATGTATACACACACATAATATGTTGATATATATATGCATATATATATGCATATATATATATATATCCACCCCCATACCCCTCCACACACACCACACACACACACAATATAGTATATATATATATATATATATATATATATATATATATATATGAATTCTCTTTGGCTCTCTGCCATTCGTGTGTCTTTTAAGCATATTTCGTGTGTCCAGCATCGGCTTTCAGAGACATCTTTGGGGGAAATATCGTTCTATATGTAATTGTCGCTAGAGGGGGGGGGGTACTTTTTTACAGGATGGACGTGTAAGGAAGGTGNTGCTTTTTCAGTGGTGGTCGTCTCAGTTTTTGCAAATCTACTGTGTTCTTCTTTCGGTGACCATTTTAAATTCTTACTTGTCGAAATTAATCAATCTTTTCATCTTTTTTTTTTAGTTTATCTTAATTTTATGTTAGGCTGAGATTTGGTTGGTGTATCTTCTTTTTTTTTTTTTTGGTAATTTAAAAGAGAATTTTTTCTCCTCCTAAAATTCATCTCTCTCAACTATCGGTATCCAGATCGCTGGGATGCGGTGTCTCGAAAATATTTTCTCTCTCTTTCTCTCAACCCTTCATTCTTTTATCGTTAAGTATTTTTTGTATTATTTTATTTTCTCCAACTTTATTTGACACAAGAGGATATCACAAAAAATGCACCCCGTTCCCGCTAGATCACCGAAGTTAAGCAGCGTCGAAACTGTTCAATACTTAGATGGGTGACCACTTAACCAACAGCAGGTACTTTGAGCAATCCGTGTCTTTTGTTATCAAAATGACAGGATTCTACATTAAATTACCCGAAGTGTAAGTGTGAATGCCGTAAAACAAAACAACCAACCTAAATCTGTATTTCTCATTCTGTTCAAATCTATCTGCTAGTAGGTTTCTATCAGTCTATCTATCTATTTATCTATCTCATTCTCTACTGTTCACGTCTCGCTGAAAGCACCGATTCCAGTGCCAAGTTGACTGGGGCTGTAGAATACACACACACACACACACACACACACACACACACACACACATATATATATATATATATATATATATATATATATATATATTGGTAGTCCTTTGTTAGTATTGGAGAATTGAAAATAAAGTGCTCGATTACGTGTGTAAGAGCTGTATTTTTTATGGTGTGCAATACATTTTACGTGCCATTATTACCATTGGTTTCCAGGCTGCATGTTAGCCATTATTCTTCAAGGCAAGCTTAACAGGAGCATTGTCTTGAAGAAAGATGGCTAACATGCTGCCTGGAAACCAATGGTAACAATGACACCTAAAATGTATTGTACAATATATATATATATATATATATATATATATATATTATATATATGACAAGCTTAACAGGTGTGTTGTCTGAAGAAGGATAACTAACATGCTGCCTGGAAACCAGTGGTAATAATGGCAGCCTAAATGTATTGTACACCATAACAAATATATATATATATAATATATATATATATAATATATGTGGTGTGTGTGTGTGTGTGTGTGTGTGTGTGTTAAAGAATGTACACACTAATACGAAAATTAACCTCCGAACACAATAATATTTTTTGGGTATATTATTCTGATTTTTAAAGGAACGTTTCATTCTTCCTGGTGAATGCCGGAAACAAATGTATGAAACACAGGGTCACGTAATCACATCCATGTAATGAATATATACACACAAACTAATATATATATAGTCATTTATTCTTATATCACTGATATTTAGCACTCCTCTAATAATACCACAAAATCTTGGTCTACCACTAACACACTAGCTGCACTAGTGATAAGCATATATCACTTATATATACTAGCAAATATATGCACCCTCCGGGTGCAAGTATTTAAGTTTTGATATAATAAAATATCATATTAAATTAGAAAGGCTAATGAAACTGACTAAGACTGCAGATAAAAAGATCTGCAACAGAGGGGGTATAATCGAAAAATAGAACAACTTTGAAACTAAGTCTTCCATCATTTTCCATTACTCCCCTGTTTCATTGGTAAATTTTCCTAATTTTTAACTATTTAGTTAAAATAGGAAGTAAAGGATAATATTACAGTTATTTTCTTCTTAAATAAATTTCTTTTAAGATTTATCCACGAGATTTTTGTTTATATTTCTTAAGATAAAACCAAACAATTAGAAATCAATAATACTAAGCACATATTTATTAAATAAAATTTTAAATATCAATATGCAAATTAGCCTTCTCGTTCAAACTGTAAACCGTTATTTTGTTGTATATATAAATACAATTGCATGTTATTAGTACGTAGATATGATCAACAGTATTAATAATGTAAAATAATTTTTATTAATAAATAACTGAAGGTTTAAAAGAATGAAATCATGGAGAATTTGACGTAAATAATTAAGGGAATTGTGACTTGAGTAGTAATATAGTTTCGGTTACAGACAGAAAAACACACAATCTCCATTATAATAAGATATATATAAATATATATATATATATATATATATATATATATACAGGGTCAGGCAAAATGATTTGACACATTTGTAGGTTTAATAAAATGCAAATGAAGTAAAGAAACAAAAAAGTGTTTTTTTTATTTTTGAAAAGTACATATAATGCCATTTTGTTTCATTATGTTTTTAAAATTAAATCAGTCAAATGGGATCCATTATTGTCCACACACTGTCGAAGGCGTTCACGAAAGTTGTCTGTAACTCGGAAGTTTTTTTGCAAGAATAAAATAGTAGACAACCAAGGGCTGCAAATCGGTCTACTATGTGACCAGTGCGGAAGGCGATATATGAGTAAGGCTGGCCTGATCAGTCACCAATCTGTGCACCGGCGGGATGGACTAATAAAATACCCTGTGCTCCCTGGAATTACCTGTAAATGTGGGAATATGTGCAAAACTTTGGCCGGACTAAAGAGCCACTTTCGTGCTGCTCATTGCTGAACTTTTTGAAGCTCACCATTATATTCTTTGAACTGTTGAACATTTTTTTTTATATATCAAGCAATGGCAATACTTGAACATGAATTTGCTGCCATCATATATGATTTTATATATGAAAATGTTGACTTACCGCTGAAATTGGCCACAATGGTTACTTGATACAAGTTTCACCACAATACAGCGATATAAGAAAATATAAAGTTCGCAATATGTAAGTAGAGCAAATTTATTATGATAATGGTATACACCAGTTATTCCTGTGTATACCATTATAATAATAATAATAATAATAATAATAATAATAATCTTATTATTATAATGGAGATTGTATGTTTGTCTGTCTGTAACCGAAACTATATTACTACTCAAGTCACAATTCCCTCAGTTATTGACATCACATTCTCAATGATTTTATTTTTATTTAAACCTCAATTATTAATAAAATTGTTTTACATTATTAATACTGTTAAGCATATGTACATACTAACAACATGCAATTATATTTCATGTGGAATGGCAGTAATTTCTTGACGAATTGCATCTTTAAGTTGTTCAATAGATCGAGGGCGATTAATGTATACCTTTGACTTGAGCTATCCCCAGAGATAAACATTGCACGGATTTAAATCAGGTGAACGGGCGGGCCAACCGATGTCACCACGCAATGAGATCAAATGACCAAATGAAAACAATTGCATTATAAAGAAACAAAACAAAATGGCATTATATATTTAAAAAAATGGCATTATATATACTTTTCGAAAATAAAAACACTTTTTTGTTTCTTTACTGTATTTGCCTTTTATTTAACCTACTAATGTGTCAGATCATTTTGCCTGACCCTGTATATGAGATTTGATAATTTGCTTTAGAAGCATTGTTGAGTAAAGAATATTATCAATTATATTTTTGAAGGCAATTACAATGCGCATATCGTATAAAATTCCATAATACTATACAAAGTACAGTGGACGTTAAGAAGATCGTAAATGTTTATCCTTGACAAACTAATTTCGCATGTATTGTGTGCTACATATCGGTGACCCAGGGGTAGAGTTTCTGATTCTGCGTGCTGGATTCCAGGTTTCGATTTCTGTCGGAGGGAAATCGTAAGTATACATCGCTGATGAGACTTAATGAAGTTGAAACAGCTGTACGATGTTCTACGTAGGACACAATATTTGCAGAGTTCGCTTGTCATGATTATTTTCAATAATTATCGAATCTTATACGATATACGCATTGTAATTGCCGTAAAACAGAAAAAATATCAATAATATATATATATATATATATATATATATATATATATATATATATATATAGAGAGAGAGAGAGAGAGAGAGAGAGAGAAAGATCCCGATGATTTTGAAGGTATCCATATTTGTTATTATAAATAGTAGGAATTATGTTGTTTCTTTCTTTTTTTGCGGGGGGGGGCATTGTTTTCTTATTTAGATACAAAACACAAAAATACAAACCCATTCCGCCATTTTATTCGTAGATTTGCGATTAATTAATGATATATATATATATATATATATATATATATATATATATATATGTGTGTGTGTGTGTGTGTGTGTGTATCATAGGAAATCTCACCAGGGTCAATTAATGCAAATTGAAGGAACTAACAATGTGTCTTGTGCAATCTGTAACAAAGTCTTTAAGTCAGCTTCTGGTCTCAAGAGACATATGGTGGTGCATAAGCATCAAATTTTATCATCTGATTCATCTGATTCAACGGGAAGGACGTCCTTCCTATGTCATATTTGCATCAAACTTTGTGGGTCTGCAACGGGTTTGATGAGTCATTTGAGGGCTCATGAGAGGAAGGGTTCTGGTAGTGGAGTTATGGGATTGTGATTTGTAAAGATTATGCCATTGCTGCTGCACACGCATAAACACACACACACACACACACACACACACACACACAGACATATATATGTGTGTGTGTGTGTGTGTGTGTGTGTGTGTGTGTGTATTCGATATCTTATTCGTAAAAAATATTTATCGATGTTATATCTATATATTCAATATTTAAATCATAGATTTACGATTTATCGACGATACATATATATATATGAATAAGATATAATGAAAAAACAAACGATGTTTACAACTGAAATAGGCTCATCAGAAGAGAAAGTGTGCAAACCGTTTCGGGGCCTAATTCTCTTGACGGTTTAAAAAGCAACACTCGGCCCATCCTCAACTAATATGAGGACCCTATTGCATTATAATGTATCAACCGCACGTGGGTCGGTCATCAACAAAATATAAGACGGGAAAAAGACCGTTAGTAAAAACAGAACGCTGCCAGTCAAACGTTGGAACTAATCGAAAAAAATTGTGCTGTCTGCATTAAAAATAATATCGATTTTATTTTAAAATAAAATGAATTTTATTTAAAAATAAAATGAACCTCATTTTCAATTTTGAAAATAATCAGAAGCATTATAGTAATGAACGTTCCAACGTTTGACTAGCAGCGTTCTGTTTTTACTAACGGTCTTTTTCCCGTCTTATATTTTGTTGATGACCGACCCACGTGCGGTTGATACATTATAATGCAATAGGGTCCTCATATTAGTTGAGGATGGGCCGAGTGTTGCTTTTTAAACCGTCAAGAGAATTAGGCCCCGAAACGGTTTGCACACTTTCTCTTCTGATGAGCCTATTTCAGTTGTAAACATCGTTTGTTTTTTCATTATATCTTATTCATACTGTCGGATTAATTTCCATTTTATTTTCATATATATATATATTATATATATATATATAATATATATATGTGTTGTGTGTGTGTGTGTGTGTGGTGTGTGTGTGTGTGTGTGTATTATATATATATTCCATATTTATTCGTACATTTATAATTTATCCCCCCCCACACACATATGTATATATATATATATATAATATATATATATATATATATATGTATGTATATATATATGCATATTCGACATTTTATATATACATGCATATACATATAAATATACATATATATATATTCGACATTTGATTCGTAGATTTATGATTTATCAACCATATATATATATATATTATATATATATATATATATATATCGTTGATATATATATATATATATATATATATATTACATATATATATATATACATACATATAATACATACATATATATATATATATATATATATATATATATATGTACATATATATATATATATATATATATATATTTATATATATATTATATATTTCGATGGCCAGCTGCTAAGTTAAGAACACAATCCAGTACATGTTTCAGTCCATTGCATATGTCAGTATTTCTCTCTCTTTCTTCTTTCAAATGCATACTTAGTTTAAAGGCAGAGTGTTTTAAATGAAATATAGTATCCACTTGAAAAAGAAAAAAAAAGAAGGATTCTCGCCCCAGTCCGCACCCACCCCACCCCCAACACCAAGTCCCGGGGACTCAACAAGACGAACACAACTTAAAGTCTTTGGGAGAAAAGTATTTTTTTTTCTATTTTCAAAAAGTGAACATAGGTTTAAATTCTTCTTTTTTTTTTTTTAGTCGTTTTCATGCTTCTTGATACCTGATCTCATCCGTGAAAGCAATTTCTTGTAATGAGTAGTAATCAAACACCACGTGTCCTCAGTGCCCGATTCAAGTCAGGAAGGGTGGACCCGACGGTGGTAGTGGTAGTGGGGGGAGGGTGGTGTCAGTGCGCGTGCGGCTGCTCCTCAGGATAAGCGTGTGCATTAATATACGAGGTCTGCCCGGAAGCCTACCAATCATCCATACATATATAAAGGGCAGTTGGTGTGTATGTATGTCTCTACGTATGTATGTATGTCCGGAGGAAACTGCGAAAATAAAACAATTAAGGACAAAGTAAATAAACAGGGTAATCCAAAAAACATATATATATATATATACACATATATATGTATATGTGTGTATGTGTGTGTGTGTGCACATAGCTATATATATATATATATATATATATATATATATATATATATATATATATATATATATGTATATATATATATATATAGCTTTGAAAGGAAGGAAAAACTCCACACCATTATTCTATAATAAATTTATTTCAACCATTGGTCGAAATAAATTTATTATGGAATAACGGTATTGAGTTTTTCCTTCCTTTCAAAGATAAATATTGCTCTGTACATAATCTAACAAAGTTTATTATACATTGAGCTCTCTGTAGTGATTTAAAGATTCACTGTAGTTATACATACTGGATCATACAATAATAATACAATGTGTCTTAGAAATCACAAATAGAATCATCCCTTACTAGCAAGTTTTGGATACCTCACACACACACACACACACATATATATATAGCTATGTGCACACACATACACACACACATAGCTCTCTCTCTCTCTCTCTCTC
This sequence comes from Doryteuthis pealeii, assembly GCA_023376005.1. Lineage (NCBI taxonomy): Eukaryota > Metazoa > Mollusca > Cephalopoda > Myopsida > Loliginidae > Doryteuthis > Doryteuthis pealeii. Next base: position 32,403,491 of record CM042166.1, on the reverse strand, counting down.
TATATATATATATATATATATATATATATATATATATATATATATATATATATATATGTCAATCGTGTGGTATATATCATCAAAGTGATTTTTCTACATATTAGATGATGTTACTCTCTTTAAGTCAATAGGTAATTGTATAAAGTTTTTATGTAAATATGATTTTAATATGGCTTGGTCAGAGTTACAATTATTTTTATTCATAACAGTTACATTTCTCAATTAGGCCTTTTCCATTATATTTAAGATGTCAATTAAATATATTGTCCGACCAATGTCTGGTCACAACTCAGAAGTATCCTATGTTTTGGTAGTTAAAAACAAAGTAGTAATTTTTATTTTTCTACGTATCGTATGATTTTACCTTTTTAAGTCAATAACATTATTAAATGATATTTTTAATGTAAAGAAAAAAGCATTAAATACCGGGGATATAACGATTATGGACCCACCGAGTTTCTTATTATTATTTGCCAGTTTGAATAAAGTGATATGAAGAAACTCGGTGGGTCTCAGATACCCACGGGTGGAAATGGACCATAATCGGCATATCCTCAGGATTTAAGGCTTTTTTCTTTACGATATATATATATATATATATATATATATATATATTCAGGGTGACCAAAAAAATCAGGCCTGACTTTTTTTTAAAAAGTCTGTTTTTTTATCACCCTATATATAAACACATTAAATATCACTGGTTCTTGTTTTAGTGCAAAAATTATGAAGATTTAATTTATATTCGAATATATTTAAAAATTGAATTATACATAGAAATAGCATGGAATATCTATTTGAAAAATGTCTAGCATTTGTAAATCTCAAAAGTAATATCAACGCATTAAGGTTTTCCCTCTCCTCTACCCAGGCAATGCTGGGTAACCACTTCTAGTTTATCAATAAACAAAAAAAAACAAAAAAAGAAAAAGAACAAGAACAAGAGAAAAAGGCCTACCTAGGGCAAAGGTACTCAGTCCACCTTTAAAAATACTCCCTTCCCCCATTGGGATCTCAAACAGTAATCACTGTGTCCATCCCAAATGGTCTAAATTTTCTTTGGGGATTAACTTGTCGCCTTCTTGTCTTAAATGAATTCTTACCCTCTTTCAAAAGTTATTTCAATTTAGCTTAAATTCTACTGAGATTCGGTCTGGTTTGGTTTATTTGTTTAACGGTATATCGACTACTTATAGGTTATTTAATACTGAAATTTGATTCATTTGTAAAGGTTTGATTGTAATAGAAGAGAAGGAGAGAGACAGAGACAGAGACAGAGACAGAGAGGGAGAGAGAGAGAAAAAAAAGAGGAGAGGAAGAGACGAAGAGAGAAGAAGAGACAGAAAGAAATGGAAAGAAGATAGGGAAATAGAAGGAAACCGGAGAGAGAGAGAGAGAGAGAGAGAGAGAGAGAGCGATATATATATATATATAATATATATTATATATATATATATATATAGACGAGATAAAGAAAGAAAGAGAGTGAAACAGAAGTAAACAGAAGAGAAAGAGAGCGCGCGCGAGAGAGAGAGAGAGAGAGAGAGAGAGAGAGAGAGAAATAGGAGAAGAAGCGACGAAGAGAGAAGTGGCAGAAAGAAAAGAAAAATAGAGAAATAGAAGTGAACAGAAGAGAGAGAGAGAGAGAGAGAGAGAGAGAGAAATAGACGAGATGAAGAAAGACAGAGAGAGAGAGAGAGAGAGTGAGAAAAAGAAAGAGAGACAGAGAGAGAGAGAGAGAGAGCGAAATTGAAATGAACAGAAGAGAGAGACAGACAGACAAACAGACAGACAGAGTCAGAGACAGAGACAGAGATCATGATTCAGTCATAAAAGTATTTTCCTTGGATTTTTTACGGGGCCACCTTTCACATAAATTCATAGCATCATTATTCAGTGATCAAAATATTTTCCCCGGATTTTTAAGCATCACTCATATAATTCCCGTTAAGTAATTGACAAAGTTTTCTTGTAGTAGTCATTTTCTAAGTTTATATTGCTTTTACGACCCGAGTTCAAATCCTGGACGAGACTGCTTGCATTTCACATAGCGCTAATACCCTTGGGAAAGTTATGCATCCAACTACTCTCGCTCCACCTATGGGTAAATAGTAGGGCAGATTGGACACTTTAACCTTGGTTTGGTAACCAGTATAGGAGAAGGAAAACTCTGAATTCAAACCTGTTATTCTCAGGTAAAGAAATTGACCTTGTGTCGCTTCCTGTTCGTGTGGAGCGGTTGGTATATATTATATTATATATATATATATATATATATATATATGTGTGTGTGTGTGTGTGTGTGTTGTGTGTGTGTGTGTTTGTGTGTGTTTGGGCAGCATTCTTTCATTTACACATGTAGAATTAAAGAAAAGGGATGTCCCCTGATTAACAATTTTATTAACGATCTCTTCAAGCTTTCTGGCCAACTTTTTTATATTTAGATGGAATCCGCAGATTGCTAGAAGCTTTATACACCAAACAATACAAACCATCCTTAAATAAGATTAATTTTCAATGCAGTTACGCACATTTAAAATGCCTATAACACTTTTCCTACCAATTCTCCTCCTTCCAGTCCCCACACCCTTTAATATAATTTCTACGAGGGCACTCCTAGTTACTCTTACTACCACTAATTTGAAAAAAAAAAAAAAAACTGGTACGTAAACAAATCACCCCTGATGATGGCACTTCGAATTGCCGAAAGTACTTGGGATACGAACTTTGGTGGACTAATCTACGGATTCCATCCAAATATGAAAAAAAGTTGGGAAGAAAGCTTGAAAAGACCGTTAATAAAATTGTTAAACGGGAGACGTGCCTTTTGTTTATATATATATATATATATATATATATATATGGGAGAATATGTGCTTAATTGAAATCGAACCTAATTTTTGAAAGTAAATTCATTAATAATTAATTAGGCGGGATTTAACTATTTAAATGTAAGGCTAAACAAATCGAGAAAAATCAATCCTTACATTTAAATAGTTAAATCCCGCCTAATTAATTATTAATGAATTAACTTTCAAAAAATTAGGTTCGACTTCAATTAAGCACATATTCTCCCAAATATTGTCGGCTGAAAATAGCCATATGTTATATATATATATATATATATATATATATATATATATTATATATATATATATGGGAGAATATGTGCTTAATTGAAGTCATACCTAATTTTGAAAGTTAATTAATTAATAATTAATTAATTAATCAATTAGGCGGGCATACCTATTAAATGTAAGGCTAAACAAATCGAGAAAAATCAATCTCTGTATGTACATTTCGGCCTATTAGGCCTTATCAGCAGAGCTATAGATAGAAAGACCGCCTTGACAGTCGGGTTTCGAATCACACACAAGGCGGTCTTCCTATCTATAGCTCTGCTGATGAGGCCTAATAGGCCAAAATGTACATACAGAGATTGATTTTTCTTGATTTGTTTTACATTGAAATAGGTATGCCCGCCTAATTAATTAATTATTAATTAATTAACTTTCAAAATTAGGTATGACTTCAATTAATCACATATTCTCTTAAAAATTGTCGGCTAAAAAACGCCATATCATAAATACATCGCTTGTGTATCTACTTCTCATATATATATATATATATATTATATATATATATATATATATATATATTAATTTGGCACAATGTAACGGGAGAATTTATATTTGGTCGATACATTTTTATAATTGCTTGTCTTTTGTTTTTTGGGGGGGTTTTTTTCTTTCTTTCTTTTGTCTGAAAAGAATCTTCTGTTGCAAGTGTCTCATACATTACAGAAATTTTTTTTTCACCTGGTGCCAGAAAATTAGAATATTCACCGCCAAGACTATATTAAAAAAAAAAAAGAACAAAAAAAATGTTCAAATCCCAAACTGGATTGAAAGTGGGATGGGGTTAAAATTAGGGAGAAGAAGAAGAAAAAGTGCCGTTATTTTTGAAGCGTCGATAAGAGAAGAAATGGAGAGGCTTGGCAGGTGGGACATGGCTAACGGAATCTGCCCCCCCCCCCTAATCACACCCCACCATACCCCCCGTCTTTGTGTGGAACGAAGCCCGCAAAACGCTCGAGCCGAACAAAGGCACTTTTGCTAATGTGTTTTTGACCACAGAACAACTGGACAATACTCTGTCTTTGTCTCTTTGTACGTGTCCAAATGAACACACACACAAACACATGCGCGCAAATACGCATGCTCATTAACACGTGCGCTACCATACGCGCATACGCACACAGATATAAACGCATACACGTACACAAACATACATATATATGTATATATAGAATCCAATTGCCGCTTTAACTTTTCCGTTGAAGTGGTATTAATAAATTATCCAAAAGTGCTTCATATACCATAAACACAGATAATGTTAGTAATATTAATGTTTGTAATATTAATAGTGGAAAAGAGTTAATGGTTCGATTTAAATGATCTCATCAGGACCCGAACTTATACTTGATTAAGTTGATGGCATTACTGAGATAAATGTCTTTTCCGTATATATATATATATATGATATATTGAAAAAACAAAAGATGTTTACAAATGCATGGGATCATCAGGAGAGAATGTGCAACCATTTCAGGGCCTTCCTATCTACGGTTTTAAAAAGCAACATCGCCCCCTCACTTTTTAAAACCGTAGAGAGGAAGGCCCTGAAACGGTTGCACATTCTCTCCTGATGATCCCATGCATTTGTAAACATCTTTTGTTTTTTCAATATATCAAATTCACACTGTCGGATTAAGTTCCATTTTATTTCATATATATATATATATATATATATATATATATATGTATATATATATATATATATATATATATAGTGTGTGTGTGTGTGTGTGTGTGTGTGGCTCTCCACCTCAGACGCCAAAACAAATCTCCTTGGTCTAGCCTATTGAAAAGGGATAGACTCCCTTGCTGACTGGCTGATACCGACTTTAGGCCACCCGACGACTTTATTTTTTTACTTTATATAAATATACACACACACACACACACACACACACACCATACATATATATATATATATATATATATATATATATATATATATATATATATACCACCTCTAACATATATATATCCACCTAACTTTATTCCAAATACATTTTTTTCTTTCTTTTTAAAGTCCGCTGTGGAACGTTTCTTCAAACAATTTTTTTTAATTCTTTTTTGGAACATTTCAAAATTCTCCGTATTTTGATCGCTTTAATTTCAAACACCAAACATTTTACTCTGACGAAGGCCGTTATTCTTTGTATACTTAAAGATTTTGTAGTTTTCTTTATTATTATCATTTTATTTTATATATAAAATAATAATAAATAGAATACATGTGTACATGTACAAACTCCTGGCCGAAACACGTGTTAGTAAAATAAAATATATTTTATCCATTCAGCATTTTCTTGCCTTTGTTTATTTTTCCTTTCAATATATATATATATATATATATATATATATATAATATATATATCGTACTGACGATAAAATCCAGAAAAGTCAATAAATAAAATATTAAATACTTTGGGATTCTTTCTTCACAAAAAACGTGTAAAAGTGCACAAGAAAAAGAGCTGAATATACGACTTAAAATCAAATGGTTTAAAACAGATCTACTGAATTTCACGCAGATTGCGAATCTTCTCGAAGATTTGTGATTATCATCTTGAAAGTAGGAATTTACCCAACCCCTTCGGTGTGACACAGGGTCACAATCATGGGGAATCCACCGATGATCGAATTTGCTAGTCAGTAGAAATAGATCTCAATTATTAAAATAGCACACTATCTATAAGTAACGAAAATGGAAATAAAATCCGACAAATTTATGCTTGCCCACAACAATATTATTGGATCTTCTAGATATAAGATGTACGCCAAATTGTTACTCCTTTTTATGAACTTTTCCCAACAACAACAAGCACTTCCGCTAAAAATTGGCCAATAAGAGACGAAGATAGAAAGCATTTATGATCGTTTGCAATTGTTCCCAAATCAATTGATAATTGAACCTTCTACTAGTAAGACCTATCTTTCGGATTTACAAGGAACACTACAAACTAGGATCATAGAAGAAAGCTACAGACTAGGATGCAAGGAGTACTATAGACATCGACTTATAGATATCACAGAGGAAAACTACAGAACAAGATTACAAGAAATTGAATACCTATCAAAGAATGAATAAAACTAAGCGTTTTCGGCATAAAATAACCCAACAAATGTTTAGATGCCGTAAAAATCCAACCACTCAACAACACACACACACAGAGGTACTGTGTAAATTCTCATCCAAATTGAATACCCATCAAGAATGAATAAAAGGGCTGGGTTAGCTCAGTCGGTAGAGCTTTCGGCTAGAAACCACAAGGTTCCTAGTTCGATTCCCTCCCTCGCCAACTCAGCGTATGAGTAGCACAGTGATCTGTGCGGTAAAGTAAGGAGTTGATGGTAGGTGTGGCGCTCCACATCAGACGCTAAAATAATCTCCTTGGTCTAGCGCTAGTGAAAAGGGGATAGACTCCCTCGCTGCATGGCAGATACCGACATTAGGCCGCCCCGACGACTTTACTTTTTTTACAAGGGTTGAAATACCGTAAAGTCCAACCAACTAACCAGCCAACCAACCAACCAACACCCCTCCCCACACGCAAGGTACTGTGTAAATAGTCATCCAAACAGACATGTGCCGGTGGAACTCTACAGTTCTTCCACATATATGATACTAAAAGCTTTAAATGTAGCTGGCCAGAACATAGGCAAAGTATTTGCTAGACACGATGCACTTACAACATCCCTTCCCCTCCAAGATGGAGTGCCCTTGGTATGACACTAAACTGTATCTGATGGTGAGGTTCCACTCCTGGAAATCTGAGGAGTGTGGAGTGCTTCTTTCTTTCTTTCTTTCTTTCTTTCTTTCTTTCTCTTGTTACTCTCTTTATATGTTTATTTTTGTTTGTTTGTTTCTTTCCTTTCTTTCTTTCATCCTTCCTATATATATTCACTCCTTTCTTTCCCTTTCTTCCTTCTTTCGCTTTTCCCTCTTTCTTTCCTTTCCTTCACTCATTCCCTTTCTTTCTTTCACTCTTTCTTCTTTCTTTCTTTCTTTCTTTCTTTCTTTCTTTGATTACAAGGATTAACCAACTGAAACCCTACCAAGACGATTAGAATTTTAACAGGCTAGTATCCTATTACATAAAATGAAAACCTTTAAACATTTATTTATATTTTCAGAACTACTGTAATATAATAAAAAGTCAACGCAAGACCGTAAATAAACAATGTAGTCTAGACTTTAGTGTAGCCTAGCTAATGCTTAAACAGAGGCTTTTATTTAATATAATGGATTTTTACGTAACCTTGTTTGATATTTATGATATTTGTACTTAGATATCTGATCTCACTGATAAGATAAGAAGAAAATTCTTGTAAGCTGTAGCCGTCTCTGTGCTACTGTATGGCGGCACCACATTCATCCTAACGAAGCGCTTAGAGACAAAGCTAGATGGGAACAACACTGAGGATGCTGCGTGCTGTCTTGGACAAATCTTGGAAGCAGTACACCACAAGAAAACTGCTGGACAGCCATTTAACTTGGATATTTGGAGACAAGTCTCCAAATATCCAAGTAAGATGAACAAGACCCGTTTGACGCTGCTGCAGATGCAAGGACGAACTCATAAGTGACGTTCTCATGTGGACACCTACACATGTACTCATCGTCGTAGGCAGAGCAGCATAAAAGGTACATCAATCATCTCCCTGCGGATACTGGATGCCGTGCGGTATACTTGACCGATAGGGTGGATGGCGAGGGAGGGAGAGAGGGGGAAAGGAAGCGACAGAGAGAGTCACGAATACCTGTGCTGTTAGCACAATATGATGATGATAATGATGATGATGATGATGATATGTACTTGTGTTATTGTTGGGGTATTTTGGTATAGTTATTTACTAAGCTTAGCAGGAGGATGAGCACTCAGTGAGAACCGAACTCACGAACAATGGTCTGCTAAGCAAGCTACCTAACCATTAGGCTATATGGGGTGTGTAGGGATATATATATATATATATATATATATATATATATATATATATATATATATATATATATATATATATATATATATATATATATATATATATATATATATATATATATATATATATATATATATATATATATATATATATATATATATATATATATATATATATATACATATATATATATATATATATATATACGTACCCCTTGATCAATTTTATAAGCGGAGTTTAACAGGTTTGATTTCAGAGTTTTCCTTCTCCTAGACTGGTTACCTAGCCATGGTTAAAGAACCCAGTCTGCCCTGCTATTAGCCCATAGCTGGAGGGAGAATTGGATTCATAGCTTTCCGAATGTTTTTATACTCCAAATCGTCACATCTATTTATGAACTTCCCCTACAACAGCTGGTATTGGCCAAAACATTTAAGATCGTTTGCGATTGTTCTCGAATAAATTGCGAAGTTGCTAATATTCTGCGAGGAAGCACTCTCTTTTGTATCACGTACAGGAAACTAAGATAACATTAAACTTCAAGTCAGTGC